>CADEHL010000330.1:0-44896 GCA_902827135.1 Harpagifer antarcticus
CTTCTTTCTTCTTTCTTGCTTCTTCTTTTTCTCTTCTTTCTTCTCTTCTCTTCTTCTTCTTCTACTTAGTAGTTTCTAACATTAGATATTTTAATGAGATATGGACCGCAAAATTATGAAGTTATTATCTGATAATAATCCAATGCAGAGGCAATAATGTAATATAATACATCATTTTATATATATGTATATTTATATAGTCTAAAAGTTACAACTGTCCCTTTGAGTGCAACTTTAATGCTAATGTGGCCCGCGATGAAATTGAGTTTGACCCCCCTGCATTAGGAGGTCAAAGCCACGGTTTTGGAGCCCTGCGTCTCGTACGAAAGCCGACGAGAAAAACCGTAGAGATGAGTTGCTCGTGCTACCCTAAAAATCTTCCCCAAGCATTAATTGTTCTGGAATGAACGGGGGTCAGCCGAGGCGATGGGCCTCTCGCTGCTGGTTTGCCTCTGAGGGAGAAACAAAAGCAGTATTGTGCAGGCGGTGGAGCTGCGGCAGAGAGTTATTCCAGATAGTAATGGCTCCTAAATGAGACGGAAAGGAGCCCCCCCTGGCAGATAGCATCATGGGTCCTCCTCTAGTTAACACCAGTTAATCACTTGTTATGTATGAGGCAAAACAATAGTTTCAGCTTCATGAGAGTGTGTCAGACATGTTGAGGCATTTCTACATGTATAACTTTTAATAATACAACATATAATAAATGGCTTTTTCGGTACAGGATGTTATTGTGAAAAGATTCAATGTCATTATTAGTCTTTCTGAGTTCCCAGATAATTGCTTAATGATGGCTTTAGCGCCACCGTGTGGAGGCTTTGAGATATTTCTGTTTAGTAATAGATGTTTAACATTACATTACATTACATTGCATTTAGCAGACGCTTTTGTCCAAAGCGACTTACAATAAGTACATACGACCAGGAAGACACAGCCCAGAAGAAAAACAGAATCATATAAGTACAACAGGTATCATAGAGCCACACATTTCAAGTGCTATTCAGCTGGCTATAGATAGGCCAGTCCTATGTTAGTATATAAATGCTTTGTCAGCTGGCTATAGATAAGCCAGTCCTATGTTAGTATATAAGTGCTTTGATAGTAATTCTATCGCTCGAAGTGGAATCTAAAGAGATGAGTTTTCAGTCTGCGCCGGAAGATGTGCAGGCTTTCTGCCGTCCTGATGTCAATGGGGAGCTCATTCCACCATCTTGGAGCCAGGATAGCAAACCCACGTGTTTTTGCTGATGGGAACTTGGGTCCACCTCGCAGCGAGGGTGCAGCGAGTCGTTTGGCTGATGCCGAGCGGAGTGCACGCACTGGGGTGTACAGTTTTAACCATGTCCTGGATGTAGGAAGGGCCAGATCCATTCGCAGCATGGTATGCAAGTACTAGTGTCTTGAAGTGGATTCTAGCAGTTACCGGGAGCCAGTGAAGGGAGCGGAGGAGCGGAGTGGTGTGGGAAAATTTTGGAAGGTTGAAGACCAGACGAGCCGCTGCATTCTGGATGAGCTGCAGAGGTCGGATGGCACATGCAGGTAGACCAGCCAGGAGGGAGTTGCAGTAGTCTAGGCGTGAGATGACGAGAGCCTGGACCAGAACCTGGGTGGCTTTCTGGGTCAGCTGGGGACGAATCTTCCTTATGTTGTATAGCGTATATCTGCAGCAACGAGTTGTAGCAGCGATGTTTGCAGTGAAGGAGAGGTTGTTATCCAGGGTCACACCCAGATTCCTTGCGGTCAGAGTCGGGGAAACAACAGAGGTGCCGATGTTGATCGTCAGGTCAAGAGTAGGACAATCTTTTCCCGGAAGGAAAAGTAGTTCAGTCTTGTCAAGGTTGAGCTTGAGGTGATGAGCAGACATCCACTGAGAGATGTCAGCTAGACAAGCAGAGATGCGTGCGACGACCTGGGTCTCTGAGCGGGGAAAGGACAGAATCAATTGGGTGTCGTCAGCATAGCAGTGGTAAGAAAAACCATGCGGGCTAATGACCGAGCCGAGCGAGTTTGTGTACAGAGAGAAAAGGAGGGGACCAAGAACAGAGCCCTGAGGGACCCCTGTAGTTAATTGACAAGGGTCAGACTCAGACCCTCTCCAAGTTACCCTGTAGGTACGGTCTTTGAGGTATGAGGCGAGGAGGGAGAGTGCAGAGCCTGAAACTCCAAGTTCTTGGAGAGTGCGAAGGAGGATCTGATGGTTCACCGTGTCGAATGCAGCTGACAGGTCCAACAGGATGATGACAGAGGAGAGGGATGCTGCTTTGGCAGTGTGCAGTTCCTCAGTGACAGCAAGGAGGGCCGTTTCTGTGGAGTGACCTGCCTTGAAACCAGACTGGTGCGGATCCAGGAGGTTGTTCTGGTGGAGATAACAGGAGAGTTGTTTAAAGACAGCGCGTTCAAGTGTTTTAGACAGGAACGGGAGGAGAGAGACAGGCCTGTAGTTTATAACATCGGACGGGTTGAGAGTGGGTTTCTTTAGGAGAGGGTTCACTCTCGCCTCCTTGAGACTGTTTGGAAAGTGACCAGAAGTTAGAGAAGTGTTAATGAAATGGGTGAGAAACGGTAGATTTTAGAATATCAGGAGCGATAGTCTGAAGGAGGTTTGAAGGGATGGGGTCCAGAGGACAGGTGGTAGGGCGGGCAGAGGTAATGAGGGTAAGAACCTCACTTGGAGAGAGAGGGGAAAAGGAGGTTAGTGAGTGGTTGAAAAGAGGGTCTGGTGACCCAGCGGTGAGTAAAGGTGAGTCAGAAAAAGAAGAGCGAATATCATCAACCTTTTTTTCGAAATGGTTAACAAAGTCGCTTGACAGAAGTGAGGAGGGGGGAGGGGCTTTGGGAGGGTCCAAGAGGGTGGAGAAGATGGAAAATAGTTTTTTGGGATTGGAATAGGAAGATTGGATCTTATCTTGAAAGAAAGTGCTCTTTGCCTGAGAGATGGAGGCAGAGAAAGAGGAGAGGAGAGCCTGATAGGTTAGGAGGTCGTCACGGTGTCTGGATTTCCACCATTTCCGCTCCGCTGCCCGAAGGACGGTTCTATTAGCACGCAGTGCGTCATTTAGCCAGGGAGCAGGAGGGGACTGACGAGCCTGCCGAGATGTGAGAGGACAGAGAGAGTCCAGAGAGGATGAGAGAGTAGAGAGGAGAGTTTCTGCAGCAGAGTTTGGAGGCAGGAGTTGAAACGAATCAGAGGAAGGGAGGGCTGAGAGCACCGATGAGGCAAAGGTAGAGGGGGAGAGGGAACGAAGGTTACGGCGGACAGGTGCAGGCTGAGAAGAGGTTATTTTGTTATGTTTGGAAAGAGGTAGAGAGAATGAAAGGAAGAAGTGATCGGATGTGTGGAGCGGGTTAACAGAGAGGTTAGAAGTAGTGCAGTTCCTTGAGAATATGAGATCAAGGACATTGCCAGCTTTATGAGTTGGTGGGGATGGAGACAATGAGAAAGCAAAGGCGGTTAACAGAGATATTAGTTCGTCTATCTTCCCCGTCTGGAGGTTGAAGTCTCCGAGAAGTACAGCCGGAGGGCCAGTTTCAGGGATGTGTGAGAGAAGATGATCTAACTCCTCCAAGAAGTCCCCCAAGGCGCCTGGCGGACGGTAGAGAACAACAATGGTTAATTGTATAGGATGGGTTACTGTGACTGCATGGAATTCAAAGGTGGAAGGAGTGAAGTTAGGAAGCTTGAAGAGGGAAAAGCTCCATTTAAAACTCTTATATAGCGATTCCGGTTCTTATCGATCCCCGGGTTCGATTCCAAAATTGTGAAAGAAAGAGGTCAAACGTTTAGATAACAAAAATATCTTTATTCTTTTAAGCTTTAATTGACATTTTTACAAATAAAAAATATACATGCAAAACAAATGGATTGCACAATAAGCTGTGCTTTATTTTAACTGAGCTATTAACAGGCTTTACACTGTGCCTTGTCTTTCTCTTTTTAGTGTAGTGGAGCCTCACTTCAGAGCGTTTACCGCGACCCATCTTCGGTGTTATGAAGTGACTGAGCTCGTGAAATGTCTACGGGAGGGCGGGGGAGCCTCGCTGCGGGGCAACTGTGGACCTCTGTCGCCGCAATTTACATGATGCCGTTATTAAAGGCGGTGCCGGTCGTCAGCGTACCGGCCCGCTGACGACCCGCCGTTCTGTGATTCTCCAGGTCCGCCCTGTATTCCACCGGGTCGCCGCGGCGCAGACGGACCCGCTGGAATACAGGGTCTACCGCGTTTAGGAACCGTTAAGCAGAACCAACATTGTGTATTTTGTATGGGTACCCGGTGCCCGGCATTTTCTTATCGGTTCCCAACCCTACTCTTATAACAATTTATTGAAATAGTATCTACCGTTATAATAACAAGGGTTTAATGTTGAGCTAACTAAGACTCATACAACTTTCAGAAATGTATTTTACATTCTAGTGAAGACATTTTAGGGAATGCAGAAACATTTTTTTTAAGAGTTGAACAACAATATTTAAAGATATCAAGTCAAACATTTACTGATAAAACTAATGATTGAACATCCAAACTGCAAATGAGTTGATTGCTTATGTATTTCATGTCTCTCTACAACAATAACCTTCTTTATCTGCTGTCTCACTGTTCAGCTATCATTGCTCAAACCTCACAAATGTTTATTTTAAATTCAGTTCAACAGGAAGACCTTTTAGGAAATGTGAATAAAATACGACAGAATAATGTTTAATCACTCGGGCTTTCACCAGTAAAGCTAATGAATGTTAATGTGTCTCGGCCTATCTGCTCCATGTTTGTGTTCAGTGTCCTGTCCCGTCAGAATTACATGCTCAGTGGCAACCGTTTTAAAGCTTGAATCCAATTACTAGTTGCAAAGCCACAGGCGTATGCTCAGCTTTGCAGAGCGGGTTGATTTTAAAAAAGAGGGGGCGGTGGATCAAACCGTGTGTTCAAAAAACGACTTCTGCTGAGAAATATTTGAGTCAAATGGTTGTAGAGATGAAACTCAGAGCTAATGTTCAGGCAGGGGATTTCAAAACAAGCGTAGAGATTTGTGACGGCACTCGGAGAAACTTAAATCCAGACATTGTCCCCTGTTTGCACGAGGAGTGGTACGGTCCGTGTTGCCTAGGTGAGTTGACACTGCTTAGTGGGATAGGCCATATCAGCAGAGCCCATTGTTTTCAGGGGCTTTCGTTACTCCAACGCGCAGAGTGGGTTATCTGCCTTTCCCTGGACATGTTTGGCTTTTAGAAGATAAAAGACAACATTTCAAGGTACCTCGTCTTTCCGTCTTTGTATTGTACTCTGTGTATTTCCCTCTGATTCAATCATTTTGTTCCTGATAAGTGGGATTAAATCAGGAAGGAGTTTGAAATAACGGACGGGGTTTGGATGATGCATTAAAACGGTTAAAAAGGCAGTTGTGAATTTCCCTAAAAGTCAGCTGTAAATTAAACCTGAGGATTTATTTTAAGGATGGATGACAGGTAAACTGATAATTACACCTTTGTAACTGACCAGAGTGGATTCACGAGGCAAATTATCTGTTTTAAATAACAGTTACACTCTTAGACCTGTAGATAATAAGTATTTTCAGACGTCTTGTGTCCGTGAGCAACAAGTGTTCTTTCACCCCGGGCTCAATAACATACATTAGCAGCAGTTTAAATGCAATGTAAAACAGAGAGAAATGATCTAGACTAGAAAGCAGGTAGAGGATGTCTTAAATCTTTTAATGATTCAAGATCTGTGTCAAAATGCACTTTAGGGTCATGTCTTTCCTCTTTCAAGTACATTCAGCAATTCCTGTTTGAACTTTTTCACTTTCTCTCAAAGCATTTTAATATGCTAAAATATGCAATAAGATCTAATCATTACTACAAAAACACACCTGGTCTTTAAACAAGTCTCCATTAGGGTTTAAAGTAATATTACGAGGGGATTATTTAGCATCAATATTCACATCTTTAGTCTTTTAGTTATGCCTCGCTTCTACATGTTTACTTTGTACTTGACATCGTGGACAAGCCGAGCATTTTCACCGAAAACCAGCGCTTTAAAAACTTTAATTCTAATTATTTAGAGTTCATCTCTGTGCTACATATTAACAGCTGGTTGTGTGAGCGATCAGTGAACACCTATATGAGGGTTACAACGTTTTAATACAGTCGAATTGAATCGAACTATTCAATTAGTTGTCTGCCATATTTTTTGTACACTTGTTCCAGCGCCTCAAAATGAAATATTAGCATTTTTCCGTCATGTTTTTATCATAAATATCTGACTTTAGACTGTTGTACAAAGAGAGTAGCTGAGATGCATTAATTCGGATGTTAATTTCCACCTTTTTACATTTGCTTATGGACATTTTAGAAAAGTTACGCTTTAGTTTTTAGCAGAATGTTGTGGAAAAGTAGGCATTTGTGTTAAAAAAACATCAAATGTTTGGCTTTATCAGTCCAGATGCTTTATCAGTCCAGATGTGCATGTTGTCAAAGTTTGTCCTGTCCTCTCAGGGACATTGTACCATGCATTGTCCGTCCCCCCCCCCCCCCCACTGCATTGTATTGGTGTTGGCGGTGCAGGCAGTGACACACCGATAAGCCCAGCTGTGATGACCCTGGCACTTTCTGTTGTTCGTGTTTAGAGCTCAGAGTTCTTCCCCCACTGCCTGCTGCTTTCCACTTTCAAACATCTCCCATTAACAAGAGACCTGTGCAGGGAGGAAGGTCTGTTCCTGTTGAGAGACCCTCAATCCTCTGGTGTTCTTATACCTGGTTTAATGATCCATGTTCAAGAGATAATATAACACATCTTGACTCGTAAATTAGGCCGTAACTTAAACCCCTAATAGGTTGCAGCCTCTCCTCCCTCTTCAGACGTCTTGTGTCCGTGAGCAACAAGTGTTCTTTCACCCCGGGCTCAATAACATACATTAGCAGCAGTTTAAATGCAATGTAACCAGCATTGGTTTGCCTACAACAGAGAGAAATGATCGAGACTAGAAAGCAGGTAGAGGATGTCTTACATCTTTTAATGATTCAAGATCTGTGAGAGTAGCTGAGATGCATTAATTCGGACGGTTAGTGTGAGTTCAGATCCAGATATGCAGCAGCTCCTTTCCTCTCCAGGACATTTTATTCCCTCACGTTTAAATGAAGCCAGAAGAGGAGTCTCTTCTTGGTGGTGTTTTCTCCCGGTATCTTCCTCCTCCTCCTCCTCTTCCTCCTGACATTAGCTGGTATCTCTGAGAACAGACGTGAGCATTCCTGTCTGCTGTGTTTCCCTGACGAGCTGCAGTAGATCCACAGAAAAAAAACAGGGCGTTACGATTGAATGTTCAGCTCTCACACACGTGTCAGATACCAGGGCCCCCCCAAATATCAAAATGTGAGCGTCAGAGCGGAGTTTCAAATGTCAGAAATTGGCTATCGGATCCAGTTGAACAGAAAAACAGATGATATATTTATATATCTAGACAGGTTGGCATTTTGTTAAGAAAGTGCGTCGTCTATTCCTTTTTAAAATTGAGAAGCCCTAATAGGAAGGCAGTGAAGAGTAACAAAAAAGAGTTTAAAATATTAGTATAAAAGGTCAATCTCCCCACCTTGTGACGTCCCGTTGATAATTAGTATCCCCAGCAGCTCGTCAGCCCAAACGCTAGATTACAGCAAGGACCGTAACTCCTCCCCTTTTCGCCTCAAATCCCCCCTTTGTAATCCCAGAGGAAATCTCCTCCGCAGCACAAGGTGCAGTGTGCTTGTGTTCATACTGGGAGTAGTGGGGGTCAGTGAAGTCTTTCTTCGGTGTTTTGGAAGCAGTCTGCTCTGGAGGAGTTGGTGTCTTTTCTTCCACACGCTCAAAGACATATTCGAGGTAGTTGGTAAGTTTCCATTTCACCTGATTTCATTAAGAACCACTCGGTTGTATCAACGTATTTATACTTACAAGCTAAAATACACCGTTTTTTTAATAACATAAGGTTTTGTTATATCAAAGAAAGCGGGAACATCTCAAATCATGGCAGAAATACCTTTTTAAAAGACAGATTATTAGCTTTTCCAAACAATTCAGCTTTTCGGTATTTTACCGTCACTTCAGATATCCATTTAATCTAAAAATATGTACGAAATTGTAAAAGAAATACCTATTACAACTTTGATATTCGTATGTTAATGATATCAAACGGATAAAGCAGGAAATGCTCATATCTGAGAAGCCTGGACCGGAGACTATGGGGCGTTCCTGCTTCATAAATAGCTTAAAATGTTGTCGATTTGAGTCCTACATGGCTGGGATCGTGGAGACGTCGATAATACAGATGTTACACCAGAATGTGTGGCATCTATGTGGTGTTTTAATACAAAACTGGACTAATTTAACATCAAAACTCTCCTCATTCCTCCACTACAAGTCCAACATACTCAAGTCCTTCCCATAGGCATTAAAGCATCCTTTCTTAGACGCTGAAGTCCTAACATACAGACGCTGAAGTCCTAACATACAGAGGTATGTTAGGACTTCAGCGTCGTCCTCTTAATGACTGGTGGTAAACTGGGTCAGCTCTGTGTCAGTTTGGCGTTTAGTCTTTCCTTTGAATGACCTCGTATATCTTTGGAGAGAGCGACGGCGTCTCCTCCCCTCAGGAATATCCGTATCCCCGGACAATAGACCCTCAGCGCTTTAGAAACAGTGACATTTGCATTTCCATTGAGCTGGAGGCGGTGCTACTCTCACTTTGTGCGTCACTCTGAGCCGAGGGAAGGTTTTCAAGTTGGAGTAATAGTTTGGGATTAAACGCAGACATCATGAAAGTCCCCAAAACTATCGTAGAATTTTCCTTCTATCAGAAAGCTCTCATTTGGCTCTGAATGAGAACAGTTGTATCCAGCTGAAGTTACCGTTATGCAATCTAATCTAACTCAGTCAAATGGAGTTCGGAAAACAAATTGACTTCCAAAATAGGAACTCAGGCTTAGAATAGAAGCAGATTTTTTCACTTAGGTTTGCTTATGTATGAAATGCAAGACAAAAGATACTTGTTTACACCTTCAAGGAACAGCTGAGCATTCAAACAACCTCTCCAAAGTAAATCCTGAACACACGGTTACTCAGGTTTAAAATAAGGATTTAGTTTGAGTTAAAAATCCTCAGTGAGTTTGATTTCTCTCTTCCTTTGTCCCCTCGTTTATCTTCATTTAACAGCTTGACAGGATTAGTACACAACATCTGTGTTCTTTGATAACACGTAACAAACCAGAGACGGTAAAGAAAGCAGAAACAGGTGAAGTTAGACATTCAGAAAGAAGGCGTCTGCTGGGCGACGGTTTCCCCTGCCTGCATTCCTCTGCAGAAAGAATGCATCGTGACCTGCTGGGTCAAAGCTTCAATCGGAGCCACAGATCTCGTCCGGTTGAGATACTTCACATCGGTCTGCCACGAATGAACTTGGGAAACAGTTTAAGCTTCTTAAATATTTAAAAAGAGACTTATTTATCCAATCCAACTTTATTTATATAGCACATTTAAAAACATCAGAGTTGACCAAAGTCTAATACATTTAGACGAAACCGATAGCACAATTAAATATAGTAAAAATCACTTTAAAGGTCACCTCTCGTGCTGTGTGTAGGCAATAGCACAGGTCTCAGATATAAACACCAAACAGATCATTCTAGCCACGCCTCATATCCCTCTGTTTCACTTCCTGTTTCTAAAGTGCTGATTTGAGTATAAAGCTTTAAAGAGGAGTGGTCTGAGCTCATGCGGGACCCGGCAGCTACCGTCTAAACTAAATGCTGCTGTGATGAAACGCCATATCATGGATTACCAAGGATCTGAAACAGTCTGGAGCTCAAAGGCTTTCTCTCTTGCCGGTTATACCACAAGGTGAGTTCCTTTTTACTTCCTGCTTCTTCACACACATGCTCTCCAGTACAGGTTAGCTCTGAGTGTTAGCGATGCTAATGTAAACACCGACCATATTACGTCCAAAACAGTCGGGCATTGTTTCTGATAGCAGCTTTTTGATTGGGCCGTGGGTCCACATTTCAGATGTTACGTCATATCGGACTCAAATCTGGATCAGCTCCGTTGTTCCCCGTTTTTAGAGATTTGGGTACGGAGGGAAAGAGAGAGGGTTTATTTCCTGACGCTGCGTGAGTTCCCCGACACACCGGGGACACACCGGGGACACGCCGAGGACACACCGGGGACACATTGATGTATAAGAGACATCACAAAGTGCATTTTGCATGATAGGTCCCCTTTAACATCAAGAAATAAAACCACAATCACACATTAAATACTTCTAGCCACAGACTGAAAAACTCTCAGGATGTTAAATCATTTTAAAACTCGACAAAATAGAAAATGTAAACATCACAGTCCGATTGCCTTATTTTGTAGCTGTTTGGACGTTATCTCTAAATGTAAGCTGCCCATTCAGTCGTGGGGGATGGTGGTTGTTGAGGGTTAACCTGCGAATCCGACTCGTTTCTCTAAGCAGCTAAACTCCATGTGGGCCATATGGCTGCAACAGATCTGTCTCCCTCTGCTGTTGTGAAAGCCCTTCACAATAAGAGCCGGGTCAGAGCATACATGGAGCTTCTTTCCAACGTGTGCTCATGATTCGGTCTGTGCATAAAAACACAGCTTGTGCTTATGAGGCAAAGCTTTCTAACTTGCATTGGAGTTGTGGGAAAAACTGTTCTTTCTCAACATCTGACGTCTTCTACCCCTCTTTCCTGTTTCTCCTCCCTTCCTTCCCTCGCTGCCCATCAGGGCTAAAATGGTTGATGTAGTGTCCCCACGCACAGTGCCGTCAGAAAGCGACGTTAACGTGGCGAGGAGCTTTCTCACCAAGATTTTACGAAGCTCTATGAGGTACAATGGGTCAGCCACGTTGTGTTTGCTGGTAGTGAACATCAGTGAGCTTTCATTACTCATGTGTTGTCAGTGTGGTGCTAGTTGTGTTTTGGTCCTGAAGTTGTTTTCCAGTGATGTTCAGCTTCCCCTTTGTTGGTTTCGTCAGTATTTATTATATAGAATTCCTTTTTTTCCAACATGCTCTCCAGGAAAAGCCGCTGCAAAGGGTATGTGCGTAGTACAGTATGTTATCAGTTAGCTTTCTAGGCTACCAAGGTGTCTGCATGATATCAAAACACACGGATGAGAAATTACTGCATTTCTGAGCATTTCTTGTTGGTCCTATTCTATATATGACTGAGGTTAACAGTCCTACTGCCAAACTAGAAACCCAAAGCATCCGTGTTGAGAGGCTTCAGAATATTAGTGTAGTAATACTTAAAAAGAGAGTACATATATACAATATTTTTTCAATTGGGGTCTTCGTTGAAAGACTTACCACCGATAAATATTGTGAGGTATCTTGCTCTGAAGAGGTTAACCGCAGACTTGTTGCTTGAGAAGGAATATCTACAGAACACTCCTTCCCCAAGTGATGGAGGAGATTAATGGGGATGCCAGAAAAAAACCATTGCAGCTGAAATGTCAAACACTCCCTGGTCTAAAATGTATTGTTGCCTCTTTGCAGGAAGAATGATCCCGGCTCGCGCCCCCAGTCCTGGCACTCGTCCAAGCTGACAGACGTGGAGCCGCAGCCCGTCTGGCACTCAAAACATGAAGCAAGGTGAGACAGATGGTTTCTGGATTGGCTTGTTTGTCAGTTAAACCGGGCAGAGGCTCCATCTAGCTTAGGGACAAGAGTACACACATCCTTTACTCAAGTAGAAGATACTCGTGTTAAAAGTACTGACTAAACTTCTTTACTCAAGTGAAAGTAAAGAACTTTGAAGTAGAAAGTACAGGTATTTGGGTTCAACATGTAAGAAGTAGAAAGTACAGGTATTTGAGTTCAACATGTAAGAAGTAGAAAGTACAGGTATTTGGGTTCAACATGTAAGAAGTAGAAAGTACAGGTATTTGAGTTCAACATGTAAGAAGTAGAAAGTACAGGTATTTGAGTTCAACATGTAAGAAGTAGAAAGTACAGGTATTTGAGTTCAACATGTAGAAAGTACAGGTATTTGAGTTCAACATGTAAGAAGTAGAAAGTACAGGTATTTGAGTTCAACATGTAAGAAGTGGAAAGTACAGGTATTTGGGTTCAACATGTAAGAAGTAGAAAGTACAGGTATTTGGGTTCAACATGTGAGAAGTAGAAAGTACAGGTATTTGAGTTCAACATGTAAGAAGTAGAAAGTACAGGTATTTGTGTTCAACATGTGAGAAGTAGAAAGTACAGGTATTTGAGTTCAACATGTAAGAAGTAGAAAGTACAGGTATTTGGGTTCAACATGTGAGAAGTAGAAAGTACAGGTATTTGGGTTCAACATGTAAGAAGTAGAAAGTACAGGTATTTGAGTTCAACATGTGAGAAGTAGAAAGTACAGGTATTTGAGTTCAACATGTAAGAAGTAGAAAGTACAGGTATTTGGGTTCAACATGTAAGAAGTAGAAAGTACAGGTATTTGAGTTCAACATGTAGAAGTAGAAAGTACAGGTATTTGAGTTCAACATGTAAGAAGTAGAAAGTACAGGTATTTGAGTTCAACATGTAAGAAGTAGAAAGTACAGGTATTTGTGTTCAACATGTAAGAAGTAGAAAGTACAGGTATTTGTGTTCAACATGTAAGAAGTAGAAAGTACAGGTATTTGAGTTCAACATGTAAGAAGTAGAAAGTACAGGTATTTGAGTTCAACATGTAGAAAGTACAGGTATTTGGGTTTAACATGTAAGAAGTAGAAAGTACAGGTATTTGAGTTCAACATGTAGAAAGTACAGGTATTTGAGTTCAACATGTAAGAAGTAGAAAGTACAGGTATTTGGGTTCAACATGTAAGAAGTAGAAAGTACAGGTATTTGTGTTCAACATGTAAGAAGTAGAAAGTACAGGTATTTGGGTTCAACATGTAAGAAGTAGAAAGTACAGGTATTTGAGTTCAACATGTGAGAAGTAGAAAGTACAGGTATTTGAGTTCAACATGAGAGAAGTAGAAAGTACAGGTATTTGAGTTCAACATGTAAGAATTAGAAAGTACAGGTATTTGAGTTCAACATGTAAGAAGTAGAAAGTACAGGTATTTGAGTTCAACATGTAAGAAATAGAAAGTACAGGTATTTGAGTTCAACATGTAAGAAGTAGAAAGTACAGGTATTTGAGTTCAACATGTAAGAAGTAGAAAGTACAGGTATTTGGGTTCAACATGTGAGAAGTAGAAAGTACAGGTATTTGTGTTCAACATGTGAGAAGTAGAAAGTACAGGTATTTGTGTTCAACATGTGAGAAGTAGAAAGTACAGGTATTTGAGTTCAACATGTAAGAAGTAGAAAGTACAGGTATTTGGGTTCAACATGTGAGAAGTAGAAAGTACAGGTATTTGAGTTCAAAATGTAAGAAGTCAAAGTAAAAAGTCGTCAGAGAAATAAGTAGTGGAGTAAAGTACTGATACCAGAAACATGTACTTAAGTACAGTAACAAAGTATTTGTACTCCACTACTTCCCACCTCTGCACATCACACACATCTCAAGTAGAAACAAAAGCCAAAGTAAAAAGATGGGTCTTCAGTTGTTCAGACTTTGCTTATGTTTCACACCAGGCCCAAAGAGTCGTCCACTATAGAGGAGCAGCATCAGATCGGTTCGGTGAACAGCATGGAGCGTCCCTCTCTCCCTCCTCCTCCTCCGGCAGGACGTCTTTCCCCGACTAAACACAGCGCCGAGTCGCTCTGTGGACCGGGAAGCAAAAAAGACTCTGGCTTCAGCTGCTTCTCCAGCAACCCCAGCCCTCCGTTTAACGACCCCGGCACATCTGAGAGGAAGGGTACCACCAGCACGGAGAACATTTTCTTCAAGGGCCCTCCGAGTGAAAGGCCTCCCCCACGATACCTTCAGCCCACACTGGGGAACGGAGGATGGGAGGGGTCGAGAGGCGAGGAAACACCTTCCTCTCGGGTCTCCGTCGCTATGAGAGCCAACATGGGCCCCGTGTGGCAGGTACCAGAGAAGAAGAAGTCCCTGTCCCCTCCCCCCCCTCCTCCTCCACCTCCTCTGCGCAGCGACAGTTTTGCAGCCACGAAGGTGTTTCCTTACTCAGAAGCAAAATCCCACGGCAGGTCGTTTGAGAAACTGACAGAGAATAACAACCAGAATGGCCTCAGATCCCACCAGGAGAAAACCACGGAGGCCAGACGTAGCTTAAACCCCCTCCCCACCAAAGACTTCATCTACCCTAAAACAGCATCTGACCACAACCACAACCAGCTGCACCCCGACAAACTCTTCTCCCTGTCCAGTAATGATGTGAGGCAGTCTCACTACACCCAGATACCTGCCCACCAGAGGCAATACAGCGACGAGAGCCCGCTCTACCTGCAGAAAAGGTCAGCTCCTCCCACTAAGATTCAGAGCGTAGGAAGCTATTATCGCAGCCTTCAAGATCTGCCAACGAGAGCTTTCAGCCGCAAACACGTCCGGCACTCCACAGCATCCGTGGCTAACCCGAACCTGGAGAACGGGTGGAGGAACAGATACTACGGCCTGGCAAACAAGCATCCTGTTCAGAGTGCTGAGCTGCAGGCGAGGCAGGGGAAGGCCGAGGGCTGGAGGGGGGGGACGGAGAAACCCCACAGGGTGAGCAGCTGTGAAGCAGGCTTCCTAGGGTCAAACATTAAAGCTAAATACCCTCTACCTCAGTCCCAGCTGCCTTACAGCGGCAGTCATTCCCATCAGGGAGAACTCTCCGTTACAAGCTGCAGCTTAGAGGACGCTGCAAAGAGAGGTGATGCAAATGACACTAAAAGATACTTCCCGACACATCAAAGTAATGATCATAAGACCAGGCATCAAGACCCGTGGGTGCCTCAGGAAGATCACAGAATATCCCCCCTGAAAACGCCTCTCCTACACTCCCTGGCCCAGGAGGGCAGAAGTCTGACGGCGAGGCAACCAACCGCTCAGCCGCAGGAGGCAGGCGACAACATGGCGTCCAACGGTGGAAAGGGTATCCGCCGCAGCGACCGCTACGCCACCGTCCTCCGAAATGAGATCCAGCAGAAGAGAGCCCAGCTGCAGAAGAGCCGCAGCGCTGCAACGCTGACATGTGAAGCCGAGGAGGAGGAGGAGGAGGAGGAGGAGGAGGAGGAGGAGTGGAGATCCACGGAGACTTCTACGTCTTCTGGGGTCTCAAACACCTACAAGGACCACCTGAAGGAGGCGCAGGCGAGGGTCCTGCAGGCGACTTCCTTCCAGAGACGAGACCTGGAGCCTCTCGGACCAGAAGCGACGGTGGTGAAAACCTCAAACGGACGCATCAGAGGACGCAAGCGCTTCCCTCTGGCCAAAAGGATGCACTCCTTCTCAGAGCCTGACAAGATGGACAAACTGGGAGTGGGAGGAGAAGCTCAAGCGGGGTCTTTCGGAGACAGGAAGAAGTTATTTGAGGCCAAACCGGCGTTTTCCAGGCCTGTGCTGAAATCCAGTCCGGGTTCAAACCTGAACACGGACCTTGTCGAGAAACAGAACGAGAGATCTGGAGAGTCGGAGGATGCTCTCATATCCACAGAGCTGGAACGCCTCAGCCCGGGACTCGCGCAGGTCTTACTGGAGCAGCAGAGGCTGGGGACCTTCGCTGAGTACCAGGCAACGTGGAGCAAACAGAAGAAGTCCTCGGAGGCCAAGACGCAGGGCAGGTATCACTCAGCGGAAAACATCCTGGATACAGAAGCAGAGGAGAAGCCCGTGTGCATCCACGAGAGGTCCAGATCGTCTCCCTCTGCAGACTTCTACACGCAGGTGAGCAGCCAAGAATGTAGACGGCATAACAGTTTAAAGTTTAATCGAATAGGACTGGATGTTATCAAATGGAAGCACTTTACCTTTTCTTTTGTTGCAGAATATTCCTTCACCATGGATCGACCCTCCCAGCCAGCAGAGCAGTAACAGGTGAGATTATATTATAATTACATTTTAAAGACATCAATATAAATATTAGCAATTCATTAATCTTACTGTTTTGTTTGTATGCTCAGTGTTTGCGTAAAGCTTTCAGTCATGGGCGTAGGAAGCATCCTCAATGTGGGTGGGACGATTTGACGGGCGGTGTGGGCAGGTGGTGGACCTCACATCCTCTTAAGACCCAGAATCACTTTTAACGCTGTATCCTATTATTTTCGATGGCTTTATTGTATGATATGACAGATGAACAGATCGCCACTGGGCTCACAACTAAAGACACAGCCACGCACAGAACGCAGCGTGTGCACGGCTCGTGTGCACGGCTCGTGTGCACGGCTCTGAGAATCTGCCTTGGTACAAAGTAGCAGTGAAAACACGGTACGGAGTTTAATTGATTTGGGCGTTCTCTCAATCAGCAAGTGGAATGGATTTGATAGTGAAGCACGGCGCTCTACAGAGAGCGGCGTGTGGAGAGACCGATTCACGGACATTCCACATGGTAAAAGTGGGGGGTCCGTGAGCGCCCCCTAGAGGTCCGTGAGTATGTTGGTAACATTTCACATTTGAAATAAATAAATACATTTAAGTTTAAACAAAGATAAAACTGAGGTAATGGTTTTTGGAGCCAAGGCAGAACGTATAAAAGTTAGCGCTGAGCTTCAGTCTGCAATGTTCAAAACAACAGAGCCAGAAATCTAGGTGTAGTCATTACATTGCATTTAGCTGACGCTTTTATCCAAAGCGACTTACAATAAGTACATACGACCAGGAAGACACAACCCTGAAGAAAACAGAATCATAAAGTACATCAGGTTTCATAGAGCCAAACACTTCAAGTGCTACTCAGCTGGCTTTAGAGAAGCCAGTCCTTTGTTAGTATATAAGTGCTTGTTAGTAATTCTATGGCTGGAAGTGGAGTCGAAAGAGATGAGTTTTCAGTCTGGAAGGTGTGTAAGCTTTCTGCTGTCCTGATGTCAATGGGGAGCTCATTCCACCATCTTGGAGCCAGGATAGCAAACCCACGTGTTTCTGCTGATGGGAACTTGGGTCCCCCTCGCAGCGAGGGTGCAGCGAGTCGTTTGGCTGATGCAGAGCGGAGTGCACGCGCTGGGGTGTACGGTTTAACCATGTCCTGGATGTAGGAAGGGCCAGATCCATTCGCAGCATGGTACGCAAGTACCAGTGTCTTGAAGTGGATTCTAGCAGTTACCGGGAGCCAGTGGAGGGAGCGGAGGAGCGGAGTGGTGTGGGGACATTTAGGAAGGTTGAAGACCAGACGAGCCGCTGCATTCTGGATGAGCTGCAGAGGTCGGATGGCACATGCAGGTAGACCAGCCAGGAGGGAGTTGCAGTAGTCTAGGCGTGAGGTGACGAGAGCCTGGACCAGAACCTGGGTGGCTTTCTGGGTCAGCTGGGGACGAATGTTCCTGATGTTGTAAAACGTGTATCTGCAGCAACGGGTTGTAGCAGCGATGTTTGCAGTGAAGGACAGGTTGTTATCTAGGGTCACACCCAGATTCCTTGCAGTCTGAGTCGGGGAAACAACAGAGGTGCCGATGTTGATCGTCAGGTCAAGAGTGGGACAATCTTTTCCCGGAAGGAAAAGCAGTTCAGTCTTGTCAAGGTTGAGCTTGAGGTGAGGTAGTCATGGACTCTGACCTGAGTTTCAACAGTCACATTAAAACAGTTACTAAATCAGCCTACTATCACCTAAAGAACATATCTAGGATTAAAAGACTAATGTCGCAGCAGGATTTGGAAAAACTTGTCCATGCTTTTATCTTCAGTAGACTCGACTACTGCAATGGTGTCTTCACAGGTCTCACTAGAAAATCTATTAGGAAGCTGCAGCTGATTCAGAACGCTGCTGCTCGAGTCCTCACTAACACTAAGAAAGTGGATCACTCCTGTTCTGAAGTCTTTACACTGGCTTCCTGTGTGTCAAAGAATAGATTTCTAAATACTGCTGCTGGTTTATAAAGCTTTGAATGGTTTAGGCCCAAAATACATTTGTGACCTCCTGCTAAATGATGAACCATCCAGATCTCTCAGGTCTTCAGGGACTGGTCAGCTTTCTGTCCCCAGAGTCAGAACTAAACATGGAGAAGCAGCGTTCAGTTATTATGCTCCATCTGGAACCAACTCCCAGAAACCTGCAGGTCCGCTGCAACTCTGACTACTTTCAAATCCAGACTGAAGACTTTTCTTTTTGTCGCTGCTTTTAATTGAACTATTCACATCTTAACTGCACTGTAGCTTTCTATTCATGTATTTTATTTTAATGTTTATTTTATTAGCTTTTCTTTTTAATGATTTTAAATGCCTTTGTCTGAATGTCTTTCATTTTTTGTAAAGCACTTTCAATTGCCTTGTGTTGAAAAGTGCTATATAAATAAACTTGCCTTGCCTAAGTTTTCCGCACTCTCGCGGGAATATCTCCACAAGGGTGCGAGCTTAAGTTTCATATTCGATTGCATGATATAGCCCAGGGCAACACCTTCGTCACACATGTTCCCACCTGTTTGTACCATTTTCAGGCGATTTGTAATCTGTTCTAGAAAAACGATGTGTTTTGGGATATTTGTGGAGTTAGGTGGTCCGCGAGTGTTCTTTTATTGGTTAAGTGTCCTTGGTGTGAAAGAGTTTGAGAAACACTGGTCTAAACTAATCATTTTAAAAGGTGGGGGGACTTGTCAATGTAATGGCAGGCTTTCAGTATATTAAGGCAATTTCTGGCCGGATTTTCTCCGTCCATTTCCCTTCAAATATTTCCTGTTAATGTATTTTAGTGGTGAGATTGTAGGGACAGAACACGCCTCGGATTCCAATATCAAAATATAATTTTCTGTCATACTAGATCTTACCTAAGAGTCACGAGAAGTATCTTCAGTCGTAATCTACGCCCAGATTAACAAAAGGGTCTTGTCTAAGTACAGGTGATTTATGACGGGTCTAAAATACAGATCCTGTGTTTGTTTTTCACACCCGAGGCTCAGGTTTCTTAAACCGTAAGACACACTCGCTGTAAACAGGCTACACAACTTTAACCCCTTTAACCTGCAGGTAAACAGGCAGGGATGTGGGACAAATAAACAAATCAAACATGTGAAGTAAACATTTCCTAATTTGAGAACAATAAAGTACTTCTTATCTTACCTTAAACTGAAATGACGATGAGACGATATATAAAATAAGACACTTGGTAAAATTAGACTTTGCCCTCAAGTTTGTCTTTACTTTGACCTCCAGAGGGAAAACAGAGAGCCAGCAGCGATACCAGGCCGACCGCAGCCCACATTCGGCTCCGTCAGTGCCCAGAATCGAGGGCCCGGCTGACCACAGGGACAAACCAGAATCTGCCAACTCCTCCCACTCCAAACTCTCCTCAGGCTCTCTGCTGCCTCCACCAACCAAAGGCCTGCTGCCTCCGCCCAGGCTCCATTTAGGCGCAGAAACCACATCCTCCTCCTCCTCCTCCAAGGAATTCCTCGCTCCAGACGTGCTGTCCAGCTGCAGCTCTGACAGCCACAACTCCTCCGCTGGAAAACGGACGCTCAGAGGTGGAGAAAACGAGGTGGAGAAGGAGCAGCTTTCCTGTTCTTCATCGCTACGGACGCGGTCTCCCTCGCCTCAGTTTGCACCGCTGAGACTCACCGACAAACCGCCGGCCGTGTTGGTGCCGGAGGACATCGCACTCAGGTAACAACAACAATAATAATAATAACTTTCAGGGGGCCCAAGGTAAGATGCTCACCCAGAATGCATCAGGTCTCCTCAGTGCACATCGTCAGGTAAACGTTTAACCTGCTTCAGTAGAGAGTGTAGGATAATACGCTAAATAATTAAGGCATTTATACAAGAACAGCTTAAAGAGTTGACAATTAATCAATTAGGGCAGGGGGTCAAACTCACATACAGTGGTACTAATTGGTACTAGTGGAGGGTTCAATGTTTATTGCAGAACGTATTGAAATGAACTTATTGCACATATTAAACCTGGAACTAACAAACCTTAAATTATTGCCTATAAAAACAACATGAAATAATCAGTTGCATTCATTTCTTACAAGAGAAACCAACATGCCCTGCTGTCGTGAGAGAGAAAGTGCAGAAGGAAGCATCCTTTGAAGTCAGTGTGCTGCTCTGTGATGCTAGTTCAGATACTTGGCATCTCATCTTGGGGGCAAGGTCATCAATGTTTGGGCTCTGAGCGGAGGAGACCCTCAGGATGGAGTGAAGGTATGCGTGCAATATACCGGAGGGCCAGATCTTATAGTAATTAAAAATGATCATGCGGGCCGAAATTAAATCCACCAAGGGCCTGATTTGGCCCCCGGGCCTCGAGTTTGACACATGTGGATTAGGGGATTGAGAGAAAATGAAATGGCATCTAGTATTTGGAAGAATTCGTTTAGATTTTTCTGTATTGAGTTCTTTTATTTGGAATATTATTTGCTGATAATACTTTTCCTTACTTATGCAGGACTTGTACTTGTAAGTAACGGAGTATTCACACACACTGTAGTATAAGTACTTTTACTTAAGTATATGATGTGAATACTTCCTCTACTACAGCTTATCTGTCAGACTTGAGATTTGAACTCAAATAGCACAAGCTGTAAACAAGCTGCGTCTTCTGTCAGCTGACCATAATACCTACACATGTATAATGTGCCCACAGAGAAGGTTTTGCTTGTCGGGGATTTCCTCTGCAAATGTCCTTTAAACTAGAAGCTGTAATTTTGTTGAAGCCACATGAGCTGCTGTGACCTTTTCCATTCAGTGCTGCAACATGCATCCTCTAATTACAAATGGTCCGCTGTGTGTTTAGTTGCTGTGCGTTTGACATGTGTTGGATGTTTCTATGTGTACCAGCTGTGAGGGGGACATCATCTGATATTGACCGAGATGTCCAAAGTACACACATCCTTTACTCAAGTAGAAGTACACACATCCTTTACTCAAGTAGAAGTACACACATCCTTTACTCAAGTAGAAGTACACATTCTCGTGTGTTAAAATACTCTGTTAAAAGTAGAAGTACTGACTAAACTTCTTTACTCAAGTGAAAGTAAAGAACTTTGAAATGTCCTTCAGTAGAAAGTACCCATAGCTAGCAGCTGCTTTAAAGAGTACCTGACCTCCCTTTATATCAATAGAACAATAATGTCATTGTTAGCTAATGAATGTTTCCATGCTGAACAACGGCAACATGACAACGTTTCCATTGGTCCCTCTTCTTTAGAGAAGACCAGGAAGTGATGGATACACGGATCGTGTTCAAATCAATAGGCACGCAATGACTCTAAAGAATAATGATCACGCATCAAACACACATTCAGACTAAAGGAACCAGCTGTTTGGGAAATGAGAGAAGTAGAAAGTACAGGTATTTGAGTTCAACATGTAAGAAGTAGAAAGTACAGGTATTTGAGTTCAACATGTAAGAAGTAGAAAGTACAGGTATTTGAGTTCAACATGTAAGAAGTAGAAAGTACAGGTATTTGAGTTCAACATGTAAGAAGTAGAAAGTACAGGTATTTGAGTTCAACATGTGAGAAGTAGAAAGTACAGGTATTTGGGTTCAACATGTAAGAAGTAGAAAGTACAGGTATTTGAGTTCAACATGTAAGAAGTAGAAAGTACAGGTATTTGAGTTCAACATGTAAGAAGTAGAAAGTACAGGTATTTGAGTTCAACATGTAAGAAGTAGAAAGTACAGGTATTTGAGTTCAACATGTAAGAAGTAGAAAGTACAGGTATTTGAGTTCAACATGTAAGAAGTAGAAAGTACAGGTATTTGTGTTCAACATGTAAGAAGTAGAAAGTACAGGTATTTGGGTTCAACATGTGAGAAGTAGAAAGTACAGGTATTTGTGTTCAACATGTGAGAAATAGAAAGTACAGGTATTTGAGGTCAACATGTAAGAAGTAGAAAGTACAGGTATTTGAGTTCAACATGTAAGAAGTAGAAAGTACAGGTATTTGTGTTCAACATGTAAGAAGTAGAAAGTACAGGTATTTGAGTTCAACATGTAAGAAGTAGAAAGTACAGGTATTTGAGTTCAACATGTAAGAAGTAGAAAGTACAGGTATTTGAGTTCAACATGTAAGAAGTAGAAAGTACAGGTATTTGTGTTCAACATGTAAGAAGTAGAAAGTACAGGTATTTGAGTTCAACATGTGAGAAGTAGAAAGTACAGGTATTTGAGTTCAACATGTAAGAAGTAGAAAGTACAGGTATTTGAGTTCAACATGTAAGAAGTAGAAAGTACAGGTATTTGAGTTCAACATGTAAGAAGTAGAAAGTACAGGTATTTGAGTTCAACATGTGAGAAGTAGAAAGTACAGGTATTTGAGTTCAACATGTAAGAAGTAGAAAGTACAGGTATTTGAGTTCAACATGTAAGAAGTAGAAAGTACAGGTATTTGAGTTCAACATGTGAGAAGTAGAAAGTACAGGTATTTGAGTTCAACATGTAAGAAGTAGAAAGTACAGGTATTTGAGTTCAACATGTAAGAAGTAGAAAGTACAGGTATTTGAGTTCAACATGTGAGAAGTAGAAAGTACAGGTATTTGAGTTCAACATGTAAGAAGTAGAAAGTACAGGTATTTGGGTTCAACATGTAAGAAGTAGAAAGTACAGGTATTTGAGTTCAACATGTGAGAAGTAGAAAGTACAGGTATTTGAGTTCAACATGTAAGAAGTAGAAAGTACAGGTATTTGAGTTCAACATGTGAGAAGTAGAAAGTACAGGTATTTGAGTTCAACATGTAAGAAGTAGAAAGTACAGGTATTTGGGTTCAACATGTAAGAAGTAGAAAGTACAGGTATTTGGGTTCAACATGTAAGAAGTAGAAAGTACAGGTATTGAGTTCAACATGTAAGAAGTAGAAAGTACAGGTATTTGGGTTCAACATGTAAGAAGTAGAAAGTACAGGTATTTGAGTTCAACATGTAAGAAGCAGAAAGTACAGGTATTTGTGTTCAACATGTAAGAAGTAGAAAGTACAGGTATTTGAGTTCAACATGTAAGAAGTAGAAAGTACAGGTATTTGAGTTCAACATGTAAGAAGTAGAAAGTACAGGTATTTGTGTTCAACATGTAAGAAGTAGAAAGTACAGGTATTTGAGTTCAACATGTGAGAAGTAGAAAGTACAGGTATTTGAGTTCAACATGTAAGAAGTAGAAAGTACAGGTATTTGAGTTCAACATGTAAGAAGTAGAAAGTACAGGTATTTGAGTTCAACATGTAAGAAGTAGAAATTACAGGTATTTGAGTTCAACATGTGAGAAGTAGAAAGTACAGGTATTTGAGTTCAACATGTAAGAAGTAGAAAGTACAGGTATTTGAGTTCAACATGTAAGAAGTAGAAAGTACAGGTATTTGAGTTCAACATGTGAGAAGTAGAAAGTACAGGTATTTGAGTTCAACATGTAAGAAGTAGAAAGTACAGGTATTTGGGTTCAACATGTAAGAAGTAGAAAGTACAGGTATTTGAGTTCAACATGTGAGAAGTAGAAAGTACAGGTATTTGAGTTCAACATGTAAGAAGTAGAAAGTACAGGTATTTGGGTTCAACATGTAAGAAGTAGAAAGTACAGGTATTTGAGTTCAACATGTAAGAAGTAGAAAGTACAGGTATTTGGGTTCAACATGTAAGAAGTAGAAAGTACAGGTATTTGAGTTCAACATGTAAGAAGTAGAAAGTACAGGTATTTGGGTTCAACATGTAAGAAGTAGAAAGTACAGGTATTTGAGTTCAACATGTAAGAAGTAGAAAGTACAGGTATTTGAGTTCAACATGTGAGAAGTAGAAAGTACAGGTATTTGAGTTCAACATGTAAGAAGTAGAAAGTACAGGTATTTGGGTTCAACATGTAAGAAGTAGAAAGTACAGGTATTTGGGTTCAACATGTAAGAAGTAGAAAGTACAGGTATTTGTGTTCAACATGTAAGAAGTAGAAAGTACAGGTATTTGAGTTCAACATGTGAGAAGTCAAAGTAAAAAGTGGTCAGAAAAATAAGTAGTGGAGTAAAGTACTGATACCAGAAAGATGTACTCAAGTACAGTAACAAAGTATTTGTACTACTTCCCACCTCTGAACAGAAGCACACTCACCACCACGTACCATGTGTGATATTGGGCTATGTAAATATTGATTGATAGATTGAAATGTGTTTCCCGTGCAGGTCAGAGAATGATTTGAAGCTCCCGGCTGAGATGGATGTGAACAGTCCGGTGAGGAAAGTCCCGGTGAGGATCGTCCACTCTGAGAGCGTCTCGGAGCGAGATGTTCGAGCGTATCTTCCTCAAAACAGCGACACCTGCATCGTCTTCGAACCACCAACAAACTTCCCCTCTTTGAACACAGCGGAGCGTCCGGCTTCCTCTCTGTTCAGCGCCTACACTCGTCAGGATCCAGCTCCGATCCCGGAGCCGAGTCCAGCGGGGGGTCTGCGGTCAGTGGAGGACGCCAAGAGAGAGGAGCTGGCCCGAGACATCATGGGGAAAGACAAGTCTCTCGCAGACATCTTGGATCAGAGCGGCAGAAAGACCACCATGGACCTGATGGAGGGGCTGTTCCCCACGGAGGAGCAGATCCTGGAGGAGGGGCAGCAGCGCAGGAGAGCCTCTTCTGGATCCAGACTGCCCACATCGTCCCCCAGAAGCATGGACAGGTGAGATATTTAATACAATACAGCATCGTGTGTGTGTGTGTGTGTGTGTGTGAAAAAAAAAAAAAATTCATAACGACCACTAGTCAAAGCTATTTACCTGTGTGTGTATATGTGTGTGTGTGTGTGTGTGTCAGGAGGGAGGAGGAGGATGCTTCTGTGTCTGCAGTAGCCTCCCTGGTTCCCAGCTCCTCGTACTACAACACATCGGCTCCCAAAGCGGAGCTCCTCATCAAGATGAAGGACATGCAGGAGCAGCTGGAGGACTCTGAGGACGAGCTGGACGTCGACCTGGCCAGCAAGAAGGTAACAAGGTTTTTAAATGCTAAAATATCCCAAATAAGTGTCAATCAAGTAAATCTCATCTGGTCTGACTCTGAATGCTCCATGTGTGTTTTCCTCTGCAGCAAGAGCTGATTTCCAGCCTGGCGAGGAAGCTGGAGGTGCTTCGGGAGGCCCGGAGGAGTCTTCAGGAGGACGTGGAGGACAACGAGGCTCTGGGTTGCGAGGTGGAGGGCACCGTGCAGAGAATCTGTCAGGCCAACCAGCTCGATAAGTTCTGCATGTTCGTGGGAGACCTGGATAAAGTGGTGAGCCTCCTGCTGTCGCTGTCTGGGAGGCTGGCGAGGGTGGAGAACGCCCTGAACAGCCTGGAGGAGGAGGCGCCGCCGGAGGAGAAGGTAGGAGCCTCCGTCACATGAGGGGGGGGGGATATGCAATATGCAGTGTTGACGTTCTGTTTATCTCATCTGTGACCCGCTCTATCGAAATCAGTCGGAAGTCTCAACGGGTCATTTCAAAATAAACGTGGATTTACGTAAAAAACTATTTTTTCGGGGTTCGTGTGTTTTGTTTGATTTTAAACAAAGTCTTGGCTTTCAGAATATGAAACGTTTATTTCCAAAATCACACGACACGTGTTTGAAACTTGTAAAGCAGTGTTTCTCAAACTTTTTCATACCAAGGACACTTAACCAATAAAAAAACACTCGCGGACCACCTAACTCCACAAATATCCAAAATCACATCGTTTTTCTAGAACAGATTATAAATCGCCTGAAAATGGTACGAACAGGTGGCAACATGTGTGACGAAGGTGTTGCGCTGGGCTATATCATGCCATCAAAAGTGAAACCTTAGCTCGCTCCATCGCGGAAATATTCCCGCGAGAGTGCGGAAAACTTAAATTTATTTATTTATTTCAAATGTGAAATTTTACCAATATACTCACGGACCACTAGGGGGCGCTCACGGACCACACTTTGAGAAGCACTGTTGTAAAGGGACGAAGACAGCTCTCACGTGCCACTCTGCTCTTCCGCAGCGCCGCCCGGGTCCGGCAGGGTCCGTTACAGTTTGTTTTCATCTGATTTCAATTAATCAAAGTCTTGGCTTTCAGAATATTAAACTTGTTTCGGCAAATTCAGAAGATAAATACAGCTTTGAAGCTTCGGCATAATTACAAGCGGAGAGCGGAGTAACTTAACGTCACAGCAGGCAGAACAACAGCTGGTGTTTCTCGTGAGGGTTTTCCCCGGGAAACAAACTCAATACACACAAATGCAAAATTACTCACACACACACGTATACACACACACTCGCGCTTCCCCTCCAAACGAAAATATCTTCCCTCCGTAGTATTTTGATGATTTGCTAATAACCAATCAGATCGATGGATTCCAGAGAAGAGGAAACTCTGAAGGCCTTTTTCTCAAAGTGACGACTCGGTGACAGTCGTTATATAATGTCACATATTTCGCTTAATATTTGGAGAACAACAACAATCCTGATATCATTAGAAAGCTAGGACTCTCCTCTTTCCAGCAGGGTATACAACTCAACATGTGTCTTCGGGTCAATGCGACTGATTTCGATAGAGCAGGTCACATTTGGTTTTGAATAGTTTACTCCTCCTGTCACTTTGATTTTTATGTTTAAAGAATATTTGATGACGACTCAGTTCGTACCTGATCTACTTTCAATCAATCAAACCTTATTTATCGCACTTTGATGCAGGAAGTGTAACGCAAAGTGCGGAGAAACTTTGTGATGAATAAAAACACTTATTACAGACAGAAGTGAACAAACAGAGGATTTAATCTACAAAACTATAGATATTCAATAAAAAGACAGACTCTGGTTTAACTTGAAATGAAATTAAGAGCAGATTAAGATCTTAAAAGTATTTTAAAAAATCAATTTTGAAGCTAGATCACCAAATGAATATCTTCCTCCAGCGGACACTAACGAGGAAGCGTAAGTTGCTGATGCAGCAGCACGAGGATGCCAAGGAGCTGAAGGAGAACCTGGACCGCAGGGAGAGGGTGGTGTCGAGCATCATGGAGACACACCTGGACGCGGAGAACCTGGACGACTACCGGCACTTTGTGAAGATGAAGTCAGCGCTCATCATCGAGCAGAGAAAACTGGAGGATAAGATCCACCTGGGAGAGGAGCAGCTGAAGTGTCTGCTGGACAGTCTGCCGCTGGACCAGAGGCCGGTGCTCTGAGGCGTGTCCATAGTGCTGTCTTCAAGACGCTCTCCTCACAATTAAGACTACATTTCCCATGTTCTAGTTTTTAACGGAGCCTCAGGAACTCATTTAGATCAATAACTGAGATGTGAGGACCTTTTTTGCACAGAGACCAGACAAGAACACACACATATGTCGTCAAAGTTTCAATAGATTTTATACGAAATATAGAGAATTCTCCCTTAATTTCCAAATACATTCAGTCTAGAGACCATTGATTTCCACCTATTTTTATCATTTTTTTACATCTTTTAGTATCCCAAAGTCAAGGTATTCATGTTCTTTAAGTTATAATACAGAACAAGCTATGTATGCTGAAAGTAACCAACACTATTTAAGTCCGGAAACCTTCAATAATAAACTTAATTATAATTACACAAATACAGTTTATAGGTTTAATGTACAAACCAAATGATATTACTTTGGTTGTTACACGGTCTCCCTTCTGTAATTAATAACCATCACGTGTTTTATTTTAGTTTCATTTTGTATTTATTGTTTTGGTAATTTATTTTCACTCCTGACGTATTTTGATTTCTATCAAAATGAAGTTTGATTTCCAAATGATATCTGATTGCTCTGCCGCCCGGCAGTATCTCCCTTTGTGCAGAGGAAGGCTCTTAAAGGGTCGCTGTCTTTCACACATGATGAGTTTCTCTTGGAGTGACACCTTTTGGATTTACGCTAAAGAACTGGACGATGTTGGATGTTTCCAGCGGTACGGAGTGTTTGAAGCTCCCACTCAAACACTCAGAGTGACATACAGGTTCATTTAAACACCGCACTTTACGCTTTGAGGACTTTCTACATTCATATTTATTTGAACACGTGCCTACCGTAGCCTCTCGTGCACCGCCGTGGGGAGCGGCCCACGCAGGTGCACCTTTCACCAACTTTAAGCAATAAAATGATAAAGCTGTGACACACGGGGATCTTCTTCTTCTTCACCTGCTTAGCCCACTTAGAAACAGTTCTACCCAATGACGAACAGCCGTTGCATCAACCGAGAAATCACTTTTCAATTATTTAACACTTCAAGTTATCTGCTATTCTTTTTAAATCAAATCAAGTAGACACAGACACAGACGGGAGAGGCCATTGGATAAAAGTTATTCTTGATAACCCTCTAGAAATCCTTTTAGAGGAATCTAACCGGTTTGCTTTCTTGATATTATCTTAATTTGGTATAAAGTGTACTCCTGTTTGTGTCCCTGTCCAAAAGTCGGGCTGGGACGATGTCAAATACCAAGAAAAGCTCATTTTAACTCCAAATGTCAACAATCTTAGTGTAAATGTGACTGTTAACTATACATATATACAATTGACTTGATGTATTAATATGCATATAATTCAGATGGTCAAAAATACTGATTGTTTCCTAAAGATTCAGCATTTTCCCGAGGATCTAAGACAACATTATCTGAATGCCGTTAAGAGCTTTTTCTGCCCGTATTGCAGGTCATATCTCGGTCCCATTATTATTTTATTTTTTTAATATATATTTTTATTGAAGACACATAAAAAAGACATTTGGTACAATAAGATAATAATAGCAATAATAATAATAAAATAATAATACTAAAACAATACAAAGACAAATACATAAATACGTAATAAAGAGGAAGGGGGGGGGGGGGGTGTCCATCAATCAGTAATCAAAAATGTAAGAGATTGGAAGAAGGTTAAGAAGGGTTGCCACTTAATGTAAAACATAGAGGTTCTGCCTCTTAATGTATACTTAATTTTCTCCAATTTTAGAAAAGACATGACATCGCTGCGCCACTTAGCATTGGAAGGAGCTTTTTTGGATTTCCAGTGAAGAAGAAGAAGTCGTCTTGCCAATAATGAAGTAAATGCCAAAATATCTAATTGCCCCGAGCTGTATCTGTTGTAATCTTCTGGGCACCCAAATATGGCAATATGGGGACAGACTTTCACAGTGAGTGAGAGTATTTTTGAGATATCCTCAAAAAACTTCTGCCAAAAGGAAAACACTAATGGGCAGGAGAAGAACATATGGGATAGGTTGCAGGGAGAGGCTTGACATTTGTCACAGATGTCAATAACAGTGGGATATATTTGTGACAATCGTGCCTTTGAGAAATGAACCCTGTACAGCACCTTGAACTGTATGAGAGTGAGACGAGCACAGGATGAACTCGTATGAATCCTGTTAAGAGCAGTGTCCCACCAGTGATCACCCAAGTTCACACCTAGCTCAGCCTCCCAGGCAGCCTTGATTTTAGTGGTGTGTGAGCTGTCATCGGTGAGGAGTTTGTTATATATTTTTGAAATAAGTGACTTTTGAAGGGGATCGGAACAAAGAAACTCATCCCATATTTGATTAGGGGGTAGAGAGGGAAAGGATGGAAACAGGGATTTGGTACAGTGTCTAATTTGGAAATAACGAAAAAGGTGAGATGTTGGGAGTTCAAATTCCCTTGATATATCAGTAAAACTACGAAAGGTATTATCCTTATAAAGCTCTCTAAAAGTCCTCAGGCCCTTCTCATGCCATACAGAGAAAGTGGGGTCAGATAAGGCAGGTCGGAATAAATGGTTTCCCAATAAAGGAGCTAAAGTGGATGCAGAAGTAAACTTAAAATGCCTCCTAAATTGGTACCATATTTTAAGAGTAGAACTCACAACAGGATTATTTGTATGTCCAGAGAGGTTGGTGGGAATGGGAGAGGTAAGTAGTGCCATAGCGGAGGATGAGCCACAAGACTGTGCCTCAAATCTAGACCACGGAGGATGCACTGATTTTGACCAAAATGAAATCTTGTGTATGTGTGACGCCCAATAATATAATTGGAAGTTCGGGAGAGACAGTCCAGCGTTAAGTCTACATCTTTGAAGAATAGATTTGCTTATTCTGGGTGCCTTTCCATTCCATAAAAAGCCAGAAATAACCTGATCAAGAGTCTTAAAAAATTGTTTAGGTAGGAATAGAGGGAGACATTGGAAAATAAATAGGTACTTAGGAAGAATGTTCATTTTAACAGTGTTAATTTTACCTATAAGCGACAGAGGTAAACTCTTCCATCTTTGAAGGTCTGACTTGATTTTAGACATCAAAGGGGAGATATTGGCAGCGAAAAGGGAACTTAGTGTTCTTGTTACATTGATTCCTAGATACTTAAAGCCAGAGGGGCTCAATCTGAAGGGGACATCGGACTGGTTCAATTGTGATGCCAGAGCGTTAACAGGATAACATTCACTTTTGGAAATATTCACTTTGTAACCTGAGAATCTCGGTCCCATTATTGATCGATTCTGCTTCATCCTTTGAGAAGCCCTGAGTGTGGGCCCTCTCGACGAGTGGGGGGGAGACAACATGATAACAGAGTTCATCTGGATCACAGTAAACGACTTAATCTTTCCCCTGCAACAAATCACAAGGGGATTTTGTGTACAATCTCTAATGACGTTTTTTCAATCTGTTGCTCAACGTTTTACTACCTGCTGGCCGCCACTTTGGACTTTTGACTTTTGACTGCACCTGTTGGGGAGTTTATTTGGAAAAAGTGGGTGAGAAAGCATTTCCAATCCGCTTTATGGCCATCGCGGGATGTCTGACTGCCTCAGGTTTTATTACACTTTTCCCGACATAGATATCACACAATATCCCTCTGATGCACTGCGTTAAGATTTGATTGAGGTAAATATAACATCTGCTGTCGTAAAAGGTCATATATTTGGAAAAACCTGCTTAGCTGAGTAAATAAATATACACTAAAAAGCCTTTTTCTTTTACTATTAAACCCATTTCTGTATTTAACCTGTAAGTCAACATTACTCTGGTTGGTTTAACAACAAATAAACCTGTTTAAATACAACTTAAAGTGAACATAAGTGTACCTTTTAGTCAAAATAAAAGAAACCGTAATAGGCAGACTCAAACTAGACACACACACCCTTCCTCTCCATCAGAGCATATCAATACGCTGTCAATGATTTACTGTCTGATTCACTACGACAGGAACTGAAGGGTATCTGTAGCAGGGTGAGGAAGTGTCACTCTGTTATCCAGACGGCTACGAGGAGCAGAACGACCCCCAGGTAAAACAAACATTACTTTAAATGTGCCGTTTGAGTCACGTGAAGTGTAAGCATGCTTTGCTCCTACGGGATTCACACTCCGCTCAGTTCATGCGTGAGTTTTATCATTTTGTATTGAAGTTAGCGTAAAACCCGTATTCTAAGATGGATAATAATGATTTGCCTTTTATATAATTATTGTTTACATTGAAGTGAAGAAACTGGTTGGTGTCAGATGTAGAAAAGCATAATGGCTCTCATATGGCTGTCCGAATGATTATTTCTTAGATTAATCGATTGATAGTTTCGGTAACACCTCCCCTTTCTTACCGGCTGTTTCGGGGCATTTTTCACGTATATCACTTTTAAAAAAAACGTGTCTTTTATCATAATGGTTGATGTCTTATAGATCGGTGATTAATTGGTGCAGCTCTGAACTCCATAAAGTCTCCACATTGAGATTTGTTTTGCTCACCTGTGTTTCTGTCCTCTCACAGGGAGCTGATTGTTCGCCAGGTGACACCCGAGCAAAGGAGGAAGCGCAGAAACACTTCTCTATCTGAGGTGGCATTTAATCACAATCCGAAATGAGGATGTTTATATTTACAGGCAGTGTTATTGCACTTTATTTAAATGTGTATAGCATATGTGGTTCTTAATGTTTGCTATTTGTATACATTTAAAGCCATTGTTTGTTTCCTGATCTTGTGATTTAGGGCTTGAAATAAACCCAATAGGTTTTTTGTATCTTCCTGCACAGCACTGTTAATCATTTATCTGTTTTGTATTATGAAATATTCCAAAACCATTACTATATTTTAAATAGTGCAAAACCATTTAAACAACAATGATTTTTACACTCTTTATTGGTTTGGTCTGTCAGGGGCCGTGGTGGTGGCAGTCTGACCGCAGCAGGGAGGAATGACGAGATGAAGCCAGTGTGTGGGATTAGGACTTTCTCTGTCACCTGACGCTCTCCTCCACCCCTCCTTCACCCTTCCTCCACCTCTCCTCCACCCTTCCTCCACCTCTCCTCCGCCCTTCCTCCACCATGCCCTACCTGGCTCACACCGGCCACTCCCAGCTCTTCGCTCTGTGGCTCTCCTGCGTTGGATGCACGCTCACCGCCGTTTCCCTTGGACTCATCCAGTGGAGGGTCTGGCTCGTGTCAGACAGGGAGGTCATCAGCTCTGGGGTCGCGTGGGTGGGCGTTTTTCGGGCGTGTTTCAACAGCCACACCCTGGTGACGCCTGGATACAGAGTGATGCACTGCAGGTTCATCAGCTTAATGGAGGACTTCACACCTCCAGAGATAGTGGCAGGGCAGGTCCTCATGCTGCTGTCTCTGCTGGTGGGGCTCTGTGGGAACGCTGGGGGAGTCTACACCTTGAGGAACGTGTATTTTGGGATGGGGAAGAACTCGCCTATCCGCTTGACGTTCCTCACAAGTGGTGCTCTGTGCCTGATAGCCGCCAGCATGTCCCTCACTCCTCTGCTGTGGAACCTGAACTCTGTGGTGACCAATCAGACTATAACGTTCCCCCCAGAGTTTAAACTACCCCCGACTCCTGACGCTCAACATGTTGGGAGGGGCATCTGGGTGGGGCTGGTTGGGACGAGCTTTATGATTGTCTCCGGGATTATGTTCTGCACCTACAGGTTGCCTGTGAGGTCAGCAACCCGTGCAGAAACAGAGACTGGCAGCAGGGGGGCTGCCGGGGGGAAAGATAACCCGGCGTTTGAGTTTCACGAACACTGACGCATGTACTTGAACTCACAGAGGAATTGGCGAGATGTGATGGACGTAAAACAAGAAAAGGTACTCATACCACCGCTCCTAGGGAATAGGAAGCGCAACAAGGAGACATCTGTGTGGTTGTTTTAGGGTCAGGGTTAGCAGACCAGACTAGCGGAGTGGCTTTTGATAAATGGTACAATTTCTGAATTAATGTACTTGCTCAAAGCTGTTAATTTAAAGGAAGCCATTATGAGTATAGCCATCCATAGAAATTGTACAGTATATATTGATATATTGTACCACAATCTAAACTGCTTCTAAATATTGTTTTATTCACTGCTAAGGACAGTAAAGCTGCTTTAATGCAAACATGTTTTACTGCTGTTCATCTGGACGATAATTCAATAGATACATAATGTACCAGCTGTTTTAACGGACATATAGAGAGAGAAATGCACATTAATATTCTTTGTTTTGTTTTGCATACACATGTAACTACTTGAGGACGAGCTAACCTTCATTTCCTCCTGATGTTTGCATGATGCTTTGGTAATAAACTGGATTACTTCAGTATGAACCATGTGTTGTGCTTTTTAAATGTTGAAATCATCCAGACCAGTGGCGGTTCTAGACCAATTTGACTGGGGGGGGCCACTGGGGGGCCAGTTATTTTCTATTTTATAAATGCAGGACGAAAAAGAGAACTAGACAGTATGAAGTAATTGCGCATAAGAAAACAATGCAATACAGTTATTGGTATTTGTCTCAGTACACTTATTTATTTCAGATAGATCTTATAGTTAGTACTGTGAGCTTCAGCTTAAGTTATAGAGCAATGTTTGCACTAACACCATAAAGGCATTGAACGGTTACATCTCTACTTTACATAAGGGTGTCTGCACAATCTCACATTACAGCAACACAATCCTGCGGTGTTTAGCAAACCGAGTTCCAGGACATATACATTTTTAAAAAAAACGCCCCTGATCCAGACTAAACATGTTGTGGACAAACTTCAGTTTCTTCCTGTGTGTGCACAAACAGCTGTCTTCATGTGTTACTAACCCTAACTTTTACAAGACATACTAGAATGAAAGTAATGAGATAAACACAGCAGTATTTTCTTAAATATTTTATTCAAAAAAAAGCAAAAAGCTCATCTCCAGTATTTCAAACCATCTGTATCAATGTTCCTCTACTGTTATGGCTCTAATCACAGCCCTGTGTGTGTGTGTGTGTGTGTGTGTGTGTGTGTGTGTGTGTGTGTGTGTGTGTGTGTGTGTGTGTGTGTGTGTGTGTGTGTGTGTGTGTGTGCCATCTGATCACCTGACCTGAACACACGAAGGAGAGATGATAAACACTTGGTCGGGTTTGAAAAATCAAATGTAAGAAAAGGACACCTCTGACAACCATTTAAAACATGATCTGTGATGGGGGGGGGAGGGCTGCTTGTGATCTTCACCTATGCACCCCACTGCAGTCAGCAAGTCCCTGAGACACTTCCCCCCCAAAGTGCTCCTGTGGGGATTGTCCACAGGACGGAGTATGTAAGTCGCTTTGGATAAAAGCGTCTAGCAAGTGATGAAATGCAGGAAGGTCACACAGCGTTTCAATCCCAAAACAGAAAGGGACGCTTTACTGACCCCACAGCATAACATGTCACCGTTTGCAAGATACTTCCTGCTGGAGGACAGAGTCATCCGAGGTTATAACACAGCGTGACTGTCAGCAAGCGGCACATTTCCATAACGGGTATATATTCAGATGCATCAGCCCAGTAGGAACCTCTCAGATGTAAATAAAAGAGATATCATTCCAACACATACAAGAACAGCACAGCTATCTCAGAGATGACTGCATCAGGCCAATCACTGCCTCTCACTGGGGAACGCCTCCCAACAAAAGGAGTGCAGGCAAACTTGTTTTTAAACATCCTGAACGAAAGAAAATGAAGCTTTTCAAAACAGAAGGAACAGTGCATCCGAAATCTATGTTCTGCCACAGGGTCAGTGTGTGCAAGGCCTTTATTGTCACGTGCATAGCTACAGTGTATTTATGACAATGAAAATGGTGTCTGTAATAGTCCGATACTAGATCGCCTTGTTTCAAAGCAGTAGGTTAAAGCCCCCACAATGCACCTCAAGGTTTGCTTAACCATTAACCTTTGTGGTCCCTAGGTTCTACATGTCAGCACCTAAGTTACACAGCTTGTTTATCATTTTTCTAGTTGTATAATTGAATAATTCTATAGTGAACGGTAAAACAAAGCTGTATGATATTCGAGCGTTACTCGTCTTGTAGTAATTGACAGTTTCCTTTAACGCAGAATCTGCTCTCCCAAACATACACAAGATGTGTGTCTTTGTAAAACGTGTGCTCAAGGCTTTTTATTCGTTACGTACATAGTGTAGTTATGTCGATTAAGATCTGAGGTCCCAGGCACTCACTTTGAATGCTTTTTCTCATTACAGCATCCCTCAGTCTGTTCCCCTCAAACATGGAAGCCCTGGTGAGAGTCCGTTTTGATCCAGATGGTTTGAAACTGAACAAAGATACGTACGTACATACAAAATCAAATACAAAAAAGAAAAATGAGAAACGCAGGGGGTTTAATCTTTCCAAAGTCCGCCCGTCTGTTCTTGATAAACCTCGATTACGTCCTCGTCTTCCATCCCCAGCTGAGAAGTGACAGACATGTTTCAGTAACAGAGTCAACATCTATTCATCTTCTACTAACTATTGACTAACCCGTCAGTAATGTGTTTAATGCTGCGTTCAGACCGGACGCTCCCATCGCATCGCGCTAGCCGCTCGAGTTTCAGCGCGGCTGCCAGCTGTGTTTACTCGCATCATTCAAACAAGACGCGCTCGGGGGCTACAACTACAACAAAATGAACATATTTTACCGTGATTAAATTGTAATACGTTTCTAAATGATGCCGACGTAACTACATGCTGATACCGGTTAGTAAGAACCATGAATTAATGCTTTGACAAGTCTGACGGCAGAGAAAAACCCTTTTAGAATGCGTGTTTTCTGAAATGGAGATCGGCTAAGCTAACGTAGTATATGCTCCGACCATCCACACTCACACCAACGGCCTACAGACATAAATAAACCAGCGACTGTATTCTCCATGACACAGACAGTCTGTGGTTTGCACTTGTTTAACTTTTGTCCAGTTTCTGAACAGATATGAGGAGCTGTGATCTCTGAGTGCTAACTGCTAACAGCTAATGTTGTCTGGTTGAACGTCAGTGACGGCAGGCGGAGATCCTCACCGCTGATTGGCTTCCGCGAGAACGCGTCACGTGAATTTGACGCCCGAGTTAATACAAAAATTGAACTCTTCAATCGCGCCGCGTCCACCGCGCCGTCGGAGCGAATTCGCGTCTGATCGCGTCTCTGCATTGACTTTACATGTAATCGCGCCGCCTCCAAACATCGCATCGCGTCCGGTCTGAACGCAGCACAGCGCTTGTTTCGACTTCATTTCTCCCTGCCATCGAGGACATCCAGGGGACACGGTGTCTGCAGAGGGCGCACAACATCTCCAAAGACACCTCTCATCCTGCAAACTATCTGTTCGTCCTCTGACCCTCGGGGAGGCGCCTCAGGAGCCAAGACCAGCAGGGTCAGCTTCTTCCTCAGGGCTGTTACCCTGCTGAACTCTGGCCGCTCATAGACTCAAGCCCATACCCACCACCCACCTGTTTCTATCTCTTACTGTCAATGCCGTTTACACTATTCTATTAATAATTACTCTCATTATGTAGACTCCTGCTGTTCTGGTCAGATGCCTAAACGTACATTTCGTCACTAGTACATGTACTATGTAATGACAATAAAGTTGAATTTAATCTAGAAGCTAAATCACGATGTAAAAGTCAAACTGTGTAAGCTTTACAGAAAACAAAATGGTATCATAAACACAGCACTCTGGATTAATGGACAGCTGTGTTGCTGGAGTCGCGAGACACACGTTTACCTCTTTGGGAGTTTGGTTGTCTGCGATTCTCTGTCCTTCAAACAGAAACCTTAGCGTGCTTGCTGGAACACCCTGTGAGAAACACACCAGAGAAAGCTTGTTAAATCCTCGCTCGGTTCACGACGGGGATCAACATGCTATGACTTCACAGCAAGGAGTGGCTTCTGTCCTCTGACCTGTCTCTGGCTGTAAGACTCCTTCAGCTTCTTCAGATGGGTCGTCATTTTCACCTTAAAGTGGATTTCGCTGCTGTCCTGTTGGCAGAAAGTGATGGTGAGACGCAGCAACACATGCCAGCATGGGCTTCTATAAATGTCTTAGGAACTGTATTTCCACAGAGAAGAAGTACACATACAAGTATTATAACACAAATGATTGTAGTAGTAGTTGTAGTAGTAGTAGGTGTAGTAGTATTAGTAGTAGTAGTAGGAGTATTAGTAGTAGGTGTATTAGTAGTAGCAGTTCTAGCAGTTGTAGTAGTAGTAGCAGTTGTAGTAGGAGTATTAGTAGTAGTAGTAGGAGTAGTAGTAGTAGTAGGTGTATTAGTAGTAGTAGTTGTATTAGTAGTAGTAGTAGGTGTTGGAGTAGCAGTTGTAGTAGTAGTAGGTGTATTAGTAGTAGGTGTTGGAGTAGCAGTTGTAGTAGTAGTAGCAGTTGTAATAGTAGTAGTAGTAGCAGTTGTAGTAGTAGTAGGAGTATTAGTAGTAGTAGTAGGTGTATTAGTAGGTGTATTAGTTGTAGCAGTTGTAGTAGTAGTAGTAGTAGTAGTAGTATTAGGAGTATTAGTAGTAGTAGTAGGTGTATTAGTAGTAGCAGTTGTAGCAGTTGTAGTAGTAGTATTAGTAGTAGTAGTATTAGTGGTAGTAGGAGGTGTATTAGTAGTAGCAGTTGTAGCAGTTGTAGTAGTAGCAGTTGTAGTAGTAGTATTCGTAGTAGTAGCAGTTGTAGTAGCAGTAGCAGTTGTAGTAGTAGGAGTATTAGTAGTAGTAGTAGGAGTAGGTGTAGTAGTAGTAGGTGTTGGAGTAGCAGTTGTAGTAGTAGCAGTTGTAGTAGTAGTATTCGTAGTAGTAGCAGTTGTAGTAGTAGTATCAGTAGTAGCAGTTGTAGTAGTAGTAGCAGTTGTAGTAGTAGTAGTAGGAGTATTAGTAGTAGTAGTAGGAGTAGGTGTATTAGTAGTAGTAGTTGTATTAGTAGTAGTAGTAGGTGTTGGAGTAGCAGTTGTAGTAGTAGTAGGTGTATTAGTAGTAGGTGTTGGAGTAGCAGTTGTAGTAGTAGTAGCAGTTGTAATAGTAGTAGTAGTAGCAGTTGTAGTAGTAGCAGTAGTAGGAGTATTAGTAGTAGTAGTAGGTGTATTAGTAGTAGTAGGTGTATTAGTTGTAGCAGTTGTAGTAGTAGTAGTATTAGGAGTATTAGTAGTAGTAGTAGTAGGTGTATTAGTAGTAGTAGCAGTTCTAGCAGTTGTAGTAGTAGTAGCAGTAGCAGTTGTAGTAGTAGTAGTAGTAGTATTAGTAGTAGTAGTATTAGTGGTAGTAGGAGGTGTATTAGTAGTAGCAGTTGTAGCAGTTGTAGTAGTAGTAGTAGTAGTAGTATTCATAGTAGTAGCAGTTGTAGTAGTAGTAGTAGTATCAATAGTAGCAGTTGTAATAGTAGTAGCAGTAGCAGTTGTAGTAGTAGTAGTAGGAGTATTAGTAGTAGGAGTAGGTGTATTAGTAGTAGTTGTATTAGTAGTAGTAGTAGGTGTATTAGTAGTAGTAGTTGTATTAGTAGTAGTAGTAGGTGTATTAGTAGTAGTAGTAGGTGTTGGAGTAGCAGTTGTAGTAGTAGTAGGTGTATTAGTAGTAGGTGTTGGAGTAGCAGTTGTAGTAGTAGTAGCAGTTGTAATAGTAGTAGTAGTAGCAGTTGTAGTAGTAGCAGTAGTAGTAGTAGGTGTATTAGTTGTAGCAGCTGTAGTAGTAGTAGTATTAGTAGTAGTAGTAGTAGTAGGTGTATTAGTAGTAGCAGTTCTAGCAGTTGTAGTAGTAGTAGTAGTAGTATTAGTAGTAGTAGTATTAGTGGTAGTAGGAGGTGTATTAGTTGTAGCAGTTGTAGTAGTAGCAGTTGTTGTAGCAGTTGTAGTAGTAGTATTCGTAGTAGTAGCAGTTGTAGTAGTAGTAGTATCAGTAGTAGCAGTTGTAGTAGTAGTAGCAGTTGTAGAAGTAGTAGTAGGAGTATTAGTAGTAGGAGTAGGTGTATTAGTAGTAGTTGTATTAGTAGTAGTAGTAGGTGTTGGAGTAGCAGTTGTAGTAGTAGTAGGTGTATTAGTAGTAGGTGTTGGAGTAGCAGTTGTAGTAGTAGTAGCAGTTGTAGTAGTAGTAGCAGTTGTAGTAGTAGCAGTAGTAGGAGTAGTAGTAGTAGGTGTATTAGTAGTAGTAGGTGTATTAGTTGTAGCAGTTGTAGTAGTAGTAGTATTAGGAGTATTAGTAGTAGTAGTAGTAGTAGCAGTTCTAGCAGTTGTAGTAGTAGTAGCAGTTGTAGTAGTAGTAGTAGTAGTAGTATTAGTAGTAGTAGTATTAGTGGTAGTAGGAGGTGTATTAGTAGTAGCAGTTGTAGTAGTAGTAGTATCAGTAGTAGCAGTAGTAGTAGTATTAGTAGTAGGTGTATTTCAACGGAAAATCTTGATGAATATTTTATTCAGAAAGTCATGCAACAACAACTTTTGCAGCATATTATGATATATATATATATATATATATTAGTAGTAGTAGTATTAGTGGTAGTAGGAGGTGTATTAGTAGTAGCAGTTGTAGCAGTTGTAGTAGTAGTAGTATTCGTAGTAGTAGTATCAGTAGTAGCAGTAGTAGTAGTAGTAGTAGTTGTATTTTATATATATATATATATATATATGATATGTTAAGATCAGTACATGCAAACACACCTGACCGATGACTTTTAATTTGATGTACTCTCCGTCCTTCTTATCTCCTCCATCTTGGCTGGATGGTTTTGTCTCCTGTAAAACATCAACAACACACAGACACAACTTGAGCAGCAGACAACATGTAAACGCCACACATCACAAACAGGCTCGATGGCTTGGTTTCGCTTTACCGACACTGTGACCCACATGTGTGAATGTTTTGGTTTCAACATGCTGGTACCGCTTCTTGTTTTAAAGCTGAACTGTGAACTGAACTAAAGGAAAGCTAGTTGCTAAGCTAAGCAGCTAAGTAAGCAGTTCTGGGCCTGAAACGAGCTAGCAGTTAGCATTTTAAATAGCCAGATACGAGGTAGCAAAACACTGATTTATCTCTTTGTGAATTTGATCCAGACTATAAACAATACCTGCTATTTAAAGTGTATATCTTACCGTATCTGACATGTTGTCCCTCTGTTTATGTTGTTAAGATATAGTGACAATAGTTAGCGTTAGCTTTCAGTCGCAGCTCTAGCTGGATGTTATGAGAAGTCTACATTAACAGGAAGTGACGTAGGGAATCACTTCTTTCAAAGTAAGACTCCTTCTGAAAGGAAGCATGGAGGAATGTTTTGTACACAACTTCAGCCTCCATTAAATACATGGGTTTAATAAATTAAAGTCTACTGATCCAGATAGGCTATTATTAGGCATGGTGGTAGCAATGTTGACTTACTTTGATATTACAATTAGAGTAAGGCATCAAATTAATTACATGTCAATGCTTCATTAATGTGTGGCAACATGAGGAGTCTGTGTGTGTGTGTGTGTGTGTGTGTGTGTGTGTGTGTGTGTGTGTGTGTGTGTGTGTGTGTGTGTGTGTGTGTGTGTGTGTGTGTGTGTGTGTGTGTGTCAACCCTATCAAATGTGTTTATTTGACCTACTTAAATCGTTCTACAGGAAACTATACATGTCTGACATCACAGGTTGTGTTTTTGTTGGAGTCCTCCAACGAGGTCGGGGGATTAAGACCTGTGAAGTGTGCCAAAATAACAACTATCATTTCCGGTTAACAACTTTCAAAATAAAATACAAACTATGTTTTCGCAACCGCAAAACCGTTTGTATTTTATTTTGTAAACACAACCACCCTACTTCCGGTTGCCGTTAGTTCCTTAACGCAACTTGGGGGGGAAACAGCGAGCGAAGCTACCGTCATCCAGGTTGTAAAGTGCAACAAAATGAAAGCTGTCAGTTAACTTTCCCCATTTGCTCGCAGACACGGAGATACTTTGTTGGATAAACCGCTATCTTGTCGTTGTTCTGCCCGGAAACAGCCGGTTGAACTGACAGCCGTTGGGCCTGGTCGTCGTGGCCCAGCAGGACTCGAGTTGGAGCCAAACTTCTGCTTTTCCTCCAGCGGCTCTCCGCGGGGCTCGGGGCTCCTGTCACCGGCCCTGTGGATGTGGACGTGAACACGAAGATAACCGACCGCCAGGTAAGACGATAGAGATAACACCGACCCTTTCTCACGGTTAACGGTTGTTTTTAACGGTGCCGGAGAGCCTTGAATAGCTACTTTAGCATTAGCTTAGCTTGACAACTTCCCTGGCCTGACAGCTAGGAACTCTCGGTTAGCATTAGCCACTTAGCTTCCTTTTCAGCTAACATTGTTTACCTATTATGTGTTATATTTATATTTCAAGATCGTTTATCAAGCACATTTTGGCGTAGCTGGTAAGTGGGAAATTAGCTAGCAACAGTTGTTAGTGCATTTTATAGCTTTCGGGGCTACATAGTTAGCAAGTTGATTTAAAGCTAATTATCTTCCACAGGAGGCCATCACAGCGGTATGTTGTTGGTATCAACTTTACTGAGACAAGTGACATTAGCTTACTAGCTAGCCAGCCACAGTGGTTTGCAAAGGACGTATTTTGTTAGAATAATGTTCAGTGCTAAGCAAATGTTGTTGTCAAGCCCCCTGTCATCAACGTGACAGACATGTTCTGTCACTTGCAATCAGTGTTGGTCTCAGACTCTCATCAGAAATATTCCTCATTAGGCCATCTTGACTGTCCAGACTTTAATTCTCTTTAGTCATTTTAAACCTCTTTTAGAGTGATAAACAGCTTCTGTCTGAAATTATGCATCACGACGTACACACTAATATCATTTAAAAATATTGTGTCAACTCTTGATGAATGAGCAGAAGGAAGCTGGATGGATGCTTACATCTTCAATCATTGTATTGCTTTTAAGTTTGATCAAAGTGTTGATGCTACTACTTCACTTCCCCACTGCTCTCTCTCTATCACATGTCATTGTATGTTGAAATATTGGTGCAAACACTAGTCAGCCTTTTAGTTTATTAGCCACACAGAGTTCAAACTGATATTAACCTTGTTTTAAATACATCGTTTTAAAGAAAAATATTAGAAGTCGTATGAGCTCCATGAACTTCAGCCTCCAAAGTCACCATAAATCTTAAGCACCTCTCTAAAACAGCTTGATGCAAACTGGACGTTGTATTCCTCATGAAGATAGGATTTACTGCAGGGCTGTTAATCAGACTTATGTTTAGCTACAGGGATCTGATAAAAAGTCAACCGAGTGCATCTTGATAAAAACATTTTCTGGAAAGTCAATTAAGAAACTTGTAGTGGAAATAAAACCCATAAACAATTAGCGCTAATCACTGATGTGCCACATTGAACGCTGGGCTCCTACGGTCCAAATAGAATGGCAGAACATCTGATAATCTTTCAGCTGTTGTGACAATTGTTTTCCATACTGCTGAGAGAGTCTCTGCTTCCAGATGTGCTTATCAGCCTGCACCGTCAGGCCCTAACTTGTGTGCTGATCAGCTGCACGACAGGACTGATGTTGTCCTTGTGCTGTTGCAGGAGAAAGGAATCCCTTTGATGGGAGAATCCTCTTTCCTGGCCTCCTGGGTCAATCGCCGTGCCATGATGATGGGTATGTATGTGTGTGTGTGTGTGTGTGTGTGTGTGTTTGTGTGTGTGTGTTTTAAGACAGTGTTACTGTTTGGCAGTCAGCCAGCTTCATCTTTTGTCAAACTTTAAGCTCAAGGAATGTTTTTTTTCTCCCCGAACAATGACTTCTTTGACATTTTTGCCTCAAGACTTGTGTTGCGTACTTCTATGTAAGTGCCATAAAACACGTTACTGCTGCAGTTCAGAAAAGATAATGAAAGTTATTTGAAGGTATTTGCAAGAGCACAGCTTTGAATGTGAACTAGGCCTTACTTTCCAACCTGAGCTACATCATCTTAAATCAGAGTTTAATAAACTGAACGCTTGTGTCCCCTCAGATGAGCAGGAGGCGCTGAACTCGATCATGCAGGACTTGGCCGAACTGCACCGCTCCAGCCGTCCTGCCATGTTCCTGTCGGACCTGGGCAAACCCAACGCTTCCTCGCCCAAGAACCAGGTGAACGCTGCGTTAGAAATGCATTTTCAGTGAAGAAAACAGGGCTCTGATTAGAGAACGATGAGACCGTCTGTAGTCTGTTCATCATCAGATATGTCTTTCCAACAGAATGATGTCAGAGTGAAGTTCGAGTTCAAAGGGGAGAAGAGGTGAGTCTTTGAGCAGCTTCTTCACGTTAATGTCAGAGCAGACTTCTCTCCTGACCTCTGACCTCTTCTTGTTCTCTGCAGGATCTTACAGTTCCCTCGACCTGTGCAGCTGGACGACCTGAGGGCGAAAGCTAAAGTGGCTTTCGGTCAGACGATGGACCTTCACTACACCAACAACGAAGTACATATACACACAAACACTGATAGTGAATTATGAAAGAATCTACAGATATTGATATCTAAACAAACCGTGTTGTTTCTTCTTGCAGCTGGTGATTCCACTGACCACTCAGGAAGACCTGGATAAGGCCGTGGAGCTGCTGGATCGCAGCGTTCACATGAAGAGCCTGAAGATCCTCCTGGTAGTCCAGTTCTCCTCTCAGGTGAGCCACTTATTCAAACACCAGGGGAAACTCTCCACCATGAAGAGCTAACTAACTACGGACCAAACTGTATGAACACTTGAAGCTAGTTATACCTCTGAAGCTGCGTCTCCCTTTTTATACGAGTACCAAATCAATTAAGTCTTCTGTCTCATGATTTGAAAGCCTGTTTTCTCTCTGCTTGTTCAGAACTCTTCCTCCAATATGGACCTCATGCCGTCCCATGAGAAGTTGGACAACACGGGATTCAGGGTCGCTGACAATAACATGCTAGCTTTAATAGGTGAATAATGTCTCCGGGTCGGACTGAAGCAACATTAGTAATCCATTAGACATGAATAATAACTAAACATGTCTTCTTTAACCCAGGCCCCCATTCGACGGACCGCAGCTCCCCTCCTCCAGGGTACATTCCCGACGCGCTCCAGCAGGTGGCGAGGAACGGCTCCTTCACCAGCATCAACAGCGAGGGCGAGTTCATCCCTGAGAGCATGGACCAGGTACTATAGCCAGAACGCTTGGTGGTAAAGACGTCTGTGATTAGGTTACGGTATGTGAGTTTGTTTTTCTGAATGTCTTCCTCTCCTTCAGATGCTAGATCCACTGTCGATGAGCAGTCCAGAAAACTCTGCGTCGGGAAGTTGTCCGTCTTTAGACAGCCCGCTGGACAGGTAAGGGTATCCGTGTTCTCTTCACGCAGTGAGAGAATGAAGACAATCTGATTTAGAGTTACATTTCAAGGACATATGAAAGTGTACCGAGTTCCTTTCGGAACCGACCGTGCAGCTTTCCGACTGTTACTCATCATTTAGTCAACAAATATACATATGACATACAGGGGTAGACATTAAGGGTACAATTCAACTGACCCCCCCCCATTGGAGCCACTGCCCCCCATTGTAACCACTGTACATTATTTGTATAATGCGCTTCCTGTCATCAGGAGTTAGAAATGTGCAATAGATTAGATTTAAACTGGGACATTTCCCGATAGCGAATAAACCGTTTAGATGTTCTGCTCTTCTCTCGCGTGTCGGAGGTCGGCATCGATGCTCAGAGCCGACGGCATCGATGCTCAGAGCCGACG
>CADEHL010000331.1:0-21009 GCA_902827135.1 Harpagifer antarcticus
CTCTCTGTCTCTCTCTCTCTGTCTCTCTCGCTCTCTCTCTGTGTCTCTCTCTCTCTCTGTCTCTCTCTGTCTGTCTGTCTCTCTCTGTCTGTCTGTCTCTCTCTCTCTCTGTCTCTCTCCCTGTCTCTCTGTCTCTCTCTGTCTCTCTGTCTCTCTCTCTCACTCTGTCTCTCTCTCTCTCTCTGTCTCTCTGTCTCTGTCTCTCTCTGTCTCTCTCTCTGTCTCTCTGTCTCTCTCTGTCTCTCTCTCTCTGTCTCTCTCGCTCTCTCTCTGTGTCTCTCTCTCTCTCTGTCTGTCTCTCTCTGTCTGTCTGTCTCTCTCTCTCTCTGTCTCTCTCCCTGTCTCTCTGTCTGTCTCTCTCGCTCTCTCTCTGTGTCTCTCTCTCTCTCTGTCTCTCTCTCTGTCTCTCTCTCTGTTTCTCTCTGTCTGTCTCTCTCTCTGTCTCTCTCTGTCTCTCTCTCTGTCTCTCTCTCTGTCTCTCTCTGTCTCTCTCTCTCTCTGTCTCTCTCTGTCTCTCTCTCTCGTCCTGTCTCTCTCTCTCTGTCTCTCTCTGTCTCTGTCTCTCTCTCTCTCTCATCTCCCACCATCCAACTAACAACAACAACAACAACGTCAAGCCTTTGGGCTCTGAAACTATGGTGCGGGCCGAGGACAAATACACATGTGTTAATCGCACGTTAAAATAATTAGTGGTGTTAAAAAAAATGTGCGTTAACTTGACAGCCCTAGTTCATAGACAACTGTACAATATAAACAGCATCGTTATCGCTATAAACCTTTACATTTATTTTAATCAAATCCCACAGTTGATGCTCGACATTAGGATGATGCTGCAGAGGAGATTTGAGGAAGATTTTCTGGCATTTTCTAAACTTTTAAAGCCATTTTTCACTCAAATAAACACCGAATTACACTGAAATTCTTTCATTAACCAGATAATGCTTAATGTTCTTTGATATTAAACAATGTCCTGGTCCATACAGAGCGTAGGGAGGTGAGCACTTTGGGTGATATATCATTATAAGAACTTGTCATCGAAGTAAAGTCTACTTTTCCCATCTCCACCTGATGTGTGATTTGGTTCAAAGCTCCAGAACATTTCCTAATTGGTCCTCGAGGTGACGTTACAAACTCATTATCATTCAGAACATGTTTTACTCCTGTTTTCCAGGTCATCAGTGTGCCCGACGGAGACTTCTTCTTCGACTTTGTGAGGCATCTGACGGACTGGATCAAGAAAGCTCGGCATGTGAAAGACGGTAAAGCAACAAACACAAATATTCTATAGAATGTAAAGGTTTTGTACATTGTTGTGGATTTTAATAACGTGTGTGTGTGTGTGTGTGTGTGTGTGTGTGTGTGTGTGTGTGTGTGTGTGTGTGTGTGTGTGTGTGTGTGTGTGTGTGTGTGTGTGTGTGTGTGTGTGTGTGTGTGTGTGTGTGTGTGTGTGCGCGTGTGCGTGTGTGTGTGCAGGTGTCTTGCCTTCTCTGACGTATCAGGTGTTCTTCATGAAGAAGCTGTGGACCAACACCACGCCGGGAAAAGACACGATGGCCGACTCCATCTTCCACTACTACCAGGTGAGCAGCGGTGCTCAGAGAACAGTCTTTAAACCTTTTATTAATTCATTTAAAAGCAATACATGGGTCCTACGCCTGCAACGTGGCTGCGGGAAATGGCGTCCTTCCTCGCTTTGTGATCAAAAGGAAAGAAAATAAATGTACGGAAAGATGGGGCACGTTGATGCATTTCCTTGAGAGTGATCAAGTGGAAATGGAGGAATATGAAAATGTCCTGAATGTTCGATGTTGAGCCTGGGGAGTGTTATTTTTGTATTGTGTGACTGTATGTTCTTTCTATGTTAAAAAACCCAAATAAATGAAGTATATTTCTGGTTGTGTTTCTCTGCAGGAGCTCCCGAAGTACCTGCGGGGTTACCACAAGTGTCTGAAGGAGGAGGTGCACCAGCTGGCCGCTCTGATCTACAGGGTGAAGTTTGAGGACGATAAATCTCACTTCATCAACATCTCTAAGATCCTGAAAGACCTCGTCCCTCAGGACCAGATCCGACACCTGTCCCCCGACGACTGGAAGAGGGTGAGGGGACGGAAATAGATGTTATGACTGATTAAAGGACAAAGAGTAGATACGAATTAGGGATCGACCGATATGGCTTTTTCAAGGCCGATACCGATTATTAGTAATCAAGAAGACCGATAACCGATATTTGGAACCGATATACATTTGCAGTAAAATCAGAAAGTCTTGGTGTCAAAATGTAGAATAACTTCTTTGAAAAGCCTTTTTATGTTTAATGAACGTTTCAACATCTTAAAACTGGTTTCCTCTCTGTGACCCTGAGTAAAGTAAATGAAGTAAAAATAAAAACGACTAAAACTTGTTCTGAACTTCTGATATTTGAGTCTCACTCATTTAGTAGTCCCAATTCAGCCGCACCAGATTGTGGTGCAGAAGGCAGAGTTGCTGCGAGGCTCCACTAGCAGCCGCCACAGTCCCAGTCGTCCCAGCGCGTCACAGTTTCTCCGCTGCGAGACGCTACCCAACAGGCCGATACGAATAACCTAGCAAGCACGCTTCCACGCCTTATGGTCTGAAGCTCTTTTAGCTATTTGAAACGTTATTCTGTTTCTCTTTTATTGTCTGTCTTCTGCTGATTTCTCTTTTCTTGTTTTTCTTTTCTTTCCTGAGGACAGTTTAGCCATCATGAATCCAAAGTGGTGCTCCTCACATGAAATGAATATTCACAATGTTTTACGTGGTGTTTCCTGATGGAGTAACCTACAGAAATGTATTATTTTGGCACCAGCTGACGTTAAATTGACCGGACTTCTTTCTGCGGATTGATATTGCACATTGTCCAAAGTAAAGAAATAACAAACGGCATATTGTCCAAATGGACCAATCAGAATCGAGCCATTAGACTGATAACACTCACATAAAAGAGGGAACGTTTCGTACATTATTCCTCGTCAGATTCTGCATGCAACAACTCTTTGAACTCTTGTTCTGTTTCTCTGTCTCTCCCTCTCAGTCCATCATGTCTCTGTTCAACAAACACTCGGGGAAATCTCGAGAAGAAGCCAAACTGTCCTTCCTCAAAGTCATCTACAAGTGGACCACGTTCGGCTCAGCCTTCTTTGAAGTCAAGGTAAATAGTCATATTTGTCATAAGGTGAATTTAAGTTTGGATCTGTTGCTTATGTTGTTATCATGTTGTGGAGAAAGACCTGAGACCCCTTTACCTCAAATGAGTAATTCTGCAGTATGAAATGTTCTTTTAAAGACCGTTTTGTACCTCAAAATTGTACTTTATCAAATGTCGAGTTACATTTGACCCCTGATTGTTTTAAATGATGTTCTTTCTGCAGCAAACAACTGATCCAAATTACCCAGAAACCCTCCTGATAGCAATCAACAAACATGGAGTCAGTCTCATTGATCCTAAAACTAAGGTGGGTGCACATTCATCAGATTGAAAATGATAAAGACACATGTGTTCTCTGAACTACTTGCTTCAATTCCACCCAAGTCTCATAACAATTTAGAGCAACCATTTATATTAATGTGATTAAAACTGAATGTGTTTTTACGTCACACCTGAAAGCAAAAGTGTCTTGTAGTCTGACTTCTTATCTTTCCTTTTTAAAAGATGGAAGAACTTCATTACCTGTAGTCAAGGGTGTAACTTTGGTTTAAGAAGTGCTCAAACCTATCTAGTATCCTCTCCATGTGAACCCTGTTTTATTTGTGGGCGGACCTCACACCTAGGGGGGTCTGGGGGCATGCACCAGTGGCGGCGCTAGGGGGTGGCTACTTGGGCTCAAGCCCCGGATGTTTTCTGAAAAGCCCCGAATGTTTCTCTTAAAGCAATTTTTTTTTTTTTAACGTCTCGTGACTAATGTGCAGTACCGGAGCCCAACAGAGAGGCAGCAGCTGCGGGACAGTAGCCTGCGCTGCCCTGAAGAAGAAGTGATCCTTCGTTAGCGTGAAGAGTCTGCTTTATGCTCTCCGCAGTAGCCCCGCTGCGCCGAGTTTAAGTCCCGGATCTCCTACAATCCTAAATCCGCCACTGGCATGCTCCCTCGGGAAGATTTGTTTCTTTAAATTGAAGTTAAATGCATCAATAACACATATTTGATCAACTCCTCTCTCCTATCTTTAACTTACCTAGTCTGCATTCTTTCTAGTTATTTATGCATATTTCACTAATCACACCTTTTAAACTGTGTTTTTAATTTTGCACACATTGGAATGATTTCTTAACTTATTTTGAACAACTATATTAAATAGATGGAAATATTTGTGTACATAGATGACCAAACCGTTTGAGACCCAGTGAGATAACTTAGATTAAAGTTTACAATCTAATCTCTCAGAGAGTCCGTTAGCGTTATCTCAGCCTCTCAGTCCGACAGGAGAGAGCTCTCCCTCTCCTTATTGTTGAAACAGCTTCTAATCTCCGTTAGCTCCGAGCTAGCACCAGATGCTAACAACAACCCCCGTAACTGGTGCGCTCTCTCTCTCACTCGCACACTCACACAAAATGTGCTCGTGCCACACACACACACACAGATGCTGTGGGCTCCTCCGTGGCGATGACCGCTTGCGTGGGGGGACACAAACGAGATTTTGAAAAGTGGGGGTGACATGTCCCCAGTGGAAAGTACGCCCATGCCTGTAGTACATTTATTTATTTAATACAGACATATTAGTGAACATACATTTCCTGTAGTCAGAGGTATTTGTACATTCATTACAGATTACTGCGTCTAAAGCTTCACAATTCACATACCTTTTTGGTATCTAATCTGCTTGTGTTTAGGAGTGTGTGAACTGTACTGTTTCTGCTCTGTAACATAGTGTTTACTCCCCCTCTCCTGCAGGACATCCTCACCACTCACCCCTTCACTAAGATCTCTAACTGGAGCAGTGGAAACACGTATTTCCACATCACCATCGGGAACCTGGTGCGCGGCAGCAAGCTGCTCTGTGAGACCGCTCTGGTGAGGAACTGGAGTTTATACTATTTAACACCTGAAAACATACACGTTCATTGAAAGTGTTTATGTTGTTGAAGTGTGTTAATGTGGAGACAATTTTAGATTATAATGTTACTACTGCATTATCAATGATTTACACCAGTCAAATAAATGCAGAGAAATGTTTAATATTTGTAGAAATAGGCATGGCAAGGTCATTTATATAGTGCATTTCAACACAAGGCTTGACTTACTACTTTAAATAGCACTTAATGGAAATATTAGTTTAGTTGTTGCAAATGTATTTAATTATTTTATATCACTAGTTCTTAAAAAAGCTTTATTTTTAGTGGGAAATTTTACGAAGTTTGGCAACATTTTTGGTAAGAAGGTGTTTTCTGGGAATGAACCAACACAACATGTTGAACAGCACATCACTTAAAAGCAATAGAGCCACACATCCGATGAATAAGCATGTACGTAATGCAGTGTGTCTGACCTTTGACCTCTGACCTCTCAGGGTTATAAAATGGACGACCTGCTGACCTCGTACATCAGCCAGATGCTGACGACGATGACCAAACAGAGAACGTCCCGGGGCAACAACAAGTGATCCATTCACCGTCACACACACACACACACACACACACACCAACAAGAGGCACTTATCCCATACACTCCTGTGTGATTTGAACCAAAACGAAGTTTATTGAGGCGGTTTTTCATTTGTTATTAATGCATCGGCCCCTGTCTTAAAAACTCACATATTGCCTTTAATTGAAGTTTCCCCACCCGGCAATTTGGATGGCTCGATATAAGACCATTATTATAAACTGTTTATATTATCGGATGTTTTATTTACAATGCCATTCAAAAGTTAGAAACCGACTGCAACACAATCGTTTTTATTAAAAGGAAAGGATTACTACAAAAGCTAATTCCAAACTTTCATATTATCAGAGTTTTCTTAATTAATTCCATTTCAACTTTTTTTTAGACAGAATTCAGAAATAGTTGGAAAGTCCCCGAAACAGAAGTCTATTTGTTTGTGTGTTTGTTTTGTGAAGTAGCATTTTGAATCCTTTATTTATCCTCAGAGATATTACAAGTTTACCAAACCAGCATTAAATATAAAGTCACTTCTGAAACCTAAGATGTAGACCATCAGATCTCATGCAAGGCAAGGCAAGGCGAGTTTATTTATATAGCACTTTTCAACACAAGGCAATTCAAAGTGCTTTACAAAAAATGAAAGACATTAAGATTTAAAATCAGTCATTAAAAAGAGAAGATAATAAAATAAACATTAAAAGAAGAAATACATGGATAAAACATGTAGTGTTTTCTATTTCTTTTAGTAGATACATTGACCGTTTTTGCAGACAAACTAAAGGTGGGGTAGGTAATTCACTTCCGAAACACTTATTATATTCCATGGAATGCTTTTAACATCCCGATAGCAATGAATATTTCATCTGTGGAAGCCGTGGCGCTGTGAAAAGCACGACCAGTCATCTGAGCCGGCCCGGCTAAAGTGACTGGATGGCCTACCTGCCTGTCAGCCTTCCATCTGGGCACAAACTCACCTCGTGCCCTCATTGGTCAGTTCCTGTGTGTTGGAGGAGGGGCTCTGTGAGGAAGGGGCAGATTTCTCCCGGCTGTGTATTTTCAAATTCTAGCGCACTCGAGATGTTTCTCCAAAATGACCTATCCCACCTTTACGACATATTGAGAAGACACTGGATTAAAAAGTATCTCGAGGTGAACGGATGATTTTTTAACATGTTGTGTGTGCCACAAAGTTCCTCCTGATCCACTGTACCAAAACTACTTAACTATGTAAATGTACAAACCCTTAGCGTTGATCTTTAAGCATTGAGTCTTAATCATACCTGTTTATGTGACCACTGATGTAGACGTGAATAAATGACGTTTTGCAAAGAGCAAGCGGTTTGATTTGTCTTGAATACCGGCTGCGGAGGTTCTGGAGCTCAATCTGGGCCAAAAGCTTTGATCGTTTGAAAGATGCTTTGATACGAGAATGTTCTAAAAATAAGTGAATAAAACGTTTCAAATGTTTGTGATTCGGCCCGGATCGCGCAGACTGCTTTTTGTATTAATAAGAGTGAAGCAATTTAATTACCTTGCGTTTTTCCAAGAACACCTTGGGGTGCAAAAAACTTCAACTCAGCATTAAAAACATAATGTTAATTGAGCTAATTAAGGTCATTATCCAATTGGATTGATTGGTTATTAATGTTGGATACACCCACAGTTACCACGATCTGAAAAGAGAGTATCCTAGAGGTTCATTAATACAGTTTTCATCCATTTAAACTAGTTCTCACTAGCGGATAGCATACGTTCATGGTTTCATTAAGCAAACGTTAGCAATCCTTCAATCAGAATATTAATTACATTTAAAAAAGACGCGGCATCTTTAACAAGAAAACAGACTCTGTCTCGTTTGGTTTTAAGGATCTACTGAAGGTTTTTAATCAAAATTAAATATTATAAAAGCAGTAAACAGCTGCATTCATTATGCTAATACTTCCTTTAACCATTCACCCTGAGTTTGTGTGTGAAAGACTCACAATGTGATATATTACCTTGTGACAGTATGTGCACTTAAAACAAGCAGAAACAACCGTTCTAAAATATGGGAATACACGAGAATAACTCCTTTAATCTTTCAGCCTGAGTTTCTGTGACAAAAAAACGACTCACAATAAGATGATATGTGTGTCACTTTATTTCATTAAAACAAAGTGCGTCTGACAGTGTGTGTGCTGGGATCTGACAGGGGGCAGTCTTTATACGAGAGGGGGGGATACATGGACCACCCCCAGCTTCAACCCCAACTTCCACCTGTAGGCTCTGGGGATAGTTGTCTAATCATCACTCAATGTTCTTTGTAAATCTGTGGAGTGGTGAGGCCCGAGCCTAGACGCCAAACTTAAACTATATGCTGCTTCTAATAAACATATTAAGAAACATGTGAGTTGTCTGACTGAACTGATGTTATCAGAGTTGTTTCCAGATGTTATCAGAGTTGTTCCAGATGTTTTTAGAGTTGTTCCAGATGTTAGTGCTGCGTCACGGTTGCCAGGTTGGAGGTCCTCTCTGCCTGAGAGTTGATGCTGGAGACGGACCAGATGTCACTCATCTCTGAGAGGAGGAAGGCAGACAGGTGAGGGTTAAAGAAACATTGACAGCAGCAGACCTGCCTTTCAGGATCAAACCTAATAGTCGCTGCAATTTAAGAGATTCATTATTTACCTGCTTCATTTTAATTTACCAAATATTTAGTTCTCTTGCTTTTTGTCTGAACTTGGCGGCCGTACACATAACCCAAAATGTCATGCTACACTATGTCCAAAAAAGTCATAGTATAAAATGCATTTCAAAATAATATTAAGAGTTAATAAGAAAGTCATAGTACGATACACATGTTAAAGTAAAGTATGCCATGAACTCCTGAGTGTCTCGGATGTTTCTATACATCTCTTTAATTCCTCCTCTCCTCACATTAGTCTAGAAGCAGCTCACCTGCTTTGAACTTGCTGTACGTGCCGTTATCCAGAGAGACTTTAGTGCCGGAGCAGAAAGCCAGGCCACGCTCTCTCCACCTGCAGAACAATAAACACGAGACACTTGAACCCGATCACACTTCCTCTCTGCAGTCTTTCTAACGAGAAGCGTAGCTCCATATAATGTGGAGTACTTGTACTAGTGACTCATGCTGCTTTTAAATAAGTGCTTCACAGCAAACATAACATTATAATAATGAATGAATGAAAACTTGATTACAGACTCAGGGTCCAGATAAAAGACATTACATATAATAAATTACAGACTCAGCATAAAAATAATTCATAGTTTAAGAATAATTTAAATCAGTGTCCTACAAAGAGACAACTATACCAATGTCTCCACAGCTGTGATTGGTAGCGTGTAGTGCTAAACCTTATGTTCGATAAGGCCAAGAGGATTTCATTATCAGAGTCATTCAGCCGGCAAATACATTTATTCATAAGATTTCTTAAAACAGCTTGTAGAGTATTGACTCCTGCAGCCACACACATTTCACTTGCACTAGACCAGTGTTTCTCAAACGTTTTCATACCAAGGACCACTTAACCAATAAAAGAACACCTAACTCCACAAATATCCAAAAACACATCGTTTTTTACAAATCGCCTGAAAAAAGTGGCAACATGTGTGATGAAGGTGTTGCTCTGGGCTATATCATGCAATCGAAAGTGAAACTTAAGCTCGTTCCATTGCGGAGATATTCCCGCGAGAGTGCGGAAAACTTTAATTAATTAATTAATTTCAAATGTGAAATTTTAAACATACTCACGGACCACTAGGGGGCGCTCACGGACCACCAGTGGTCCGCGGACCACACTTTGAGAAGCACTGCACTAGACCATCGAGGTCTCTTCAGTAATATTCTCATGGCATCATTATAAGCTACTTGAAGTTTCCTTAAACTTGCTTTTCTGTAGTTTGACCACAGACGTATAGAGCGGTGTGCAATAAGCTCTGAACAGAGACATCTTCACTCCATCCACAATAAAATATAATATTACAATAATAGATAAAAGGCACACATAAGAATGAATACAATGCACACACAGGCTCTGGACAGACAGTAAAAGCATAACAATCGATCAAACTTCGCTCAGACTGACTCGAACGCGAGGGGAAAAGAGGTGGGTCTTCAGGCGGGACTTAAATGTTTGTTACGTTCCCTACTGGGCTCGGGGAACCAAAGGGAAGTAACACAAATATAAAATAACCGGGCGAGAGGAAACTGACTGCTGAAGCCACAAAGTGAGGTTTCATTAACCAATGATAGACAAGCAGAACACGGGCTCACCAGCCAACTTGCAAAGTAAACTATGGTACCAATATCTGCTGGAACACATCTCCTAGTAATTGACAAAACACAGGTCCCACACACATTTGACATGGGGGGGCAGGTCGTTCCAGAGCCTGGGGGCTACTGCTGAGAGCTCGGTCTCCCCTGGTCTTTTTCCTTGTTTTAGGGACTACTAGCAGCAGCTGATCAGCCGACCTCAAAGCCCTTGAGGGGGTGTACACCTGTAGGAGGTCTGAGATGTACTGAGGAGCCAGCCCATTAAGTGATTTAAAAACAAACCATAGCAACTTAAAATGAACTCTAAAATGGACAGGAAGCCAGTGGAGGGGAGTCAGTGGAGGGGAGCCAGTGGAGGGGAGCCAGTGGAGGGGAGCCAGTGGAGGGGAGCCAGTGGAGGGGAGCCAGTGGAGGGGAGTCAGTGGAGGGGAGCCAGTGGAGGGGAGTCAGTGGAGGGGAGCCAGTTGAGGGAAGCCAGTGGAGGGGAGCCAGTGGAGGGGAGCCAGTTGAGGGAAGCCAGTGGAGGGGAGCCAGTTGAGGGGAGCCAGTGGAGGGGAGCCAGTGGAGGGGAGCCAGTTGAGGGAAGCCAGTGGAGGGGAGCCAGTGGAGGGGAGCCAGTGGAGGGGAGCCAGTGGAGGGGGAGCCAGTGGAGGGGAGCCAGTGGAGGGGAGTCAGTGGAGGGGAGCCAGTGGAGGGGAGCCAGTTGAGGGAAGCCAGTTGAGGGAAGCCAGTGGAGGAGAGCCAGTGGAGGGGAGCCAGTGGAGGGGAGTCAGTGGAGGGGAGCCAGTGGAGGGGAGCCAGTGGAGGGGAGTCAGTGGAGGGGAGCCAGTGGAGGGGAGTCAGTGGAGGGGAGCCAGTGGAGGGGAGCCAGTTGAGGGAAGCCAGTTGAGGGAAGCCAGTGGAGGGGAGCCAGTGGAGGAGAGCCAGTGGAGGGGAGCCAGTGGAGGGGAGCCAGTGGAGGGGAGCCAGTTGAGGGAAGCCAGTTGAGGGAAGCCAGTGGAGGGGAGCCAATGGAGGGGAGCCAGTTGAGGGAAGCCAGTTGAGGGAAGCCAGTGGAGGGGAGCCAGTGGAGGGGAGTCAGTGGAGGGGAGTCAGTGGAGGGGAGTCAGTGGAGGGGAGTCAGTGGAGGGGAGCCAGTTGAGGGAAGCCAGTGGAGGGGAGCCAGTGGAGGGGAGCCAGTTGAGGGAAGCCAGTTGAGGGAAGCCAGTTGAGGGGAGCCAGTTGAGGGAAGCCAGTGGAGGAGAGCCAGTGGAGGGGAGCCAGTGGAGGGGAGTCAGTGGAGGGGAGCCAGTGGAGGGGAGCCAGTGGAGGGGAGCCAGTGGAGGGGAGCCAGTGGAGGGGAGCCAGTGGAGGGGAGCCCAGTGGAGGGGAGCCAGTGAGGGAAGCCAGTGGAGGGGAGCCAGTGGAGGGGAGCCAGTGGAGGGGAGCCAGTGGAGGGGAGCCAGTTGAGGGAAGCCAGTGGAGGGGAGCCAGTGGAGGGGAGCCAGTTGAGGGAAGCCAGTTGAGGGAAGCCAGTTGAGGGGAGCCAGTTGAGGGAAGCCAGTTGAGGGGAGCCAGTTGAGGGGAGCCAGTGGAGGGGAGCCAGTTGAGGGAAGCCAGTGGAGGGGAGTCAGTGGAGGGGAGCCAGTGGAAGGGAGCCAGTGGAGGGGAGCCAGTGGAGGGGAGCCAGTGGAGGGGAGCCAGTGGAGGGAAGCCAGTGGAGGGAAGCCAGTGGAGGGGAGCCAGTGGAGGGGAGCCAGTGGAGGGAGCCAGTGGAGGGGAGCCAGTTGAGGGAAGCCAGTGGAGGGGAGTCAGTGGAGGGGAGCCAGTGGAGGGGAGCCAGTGGAGGGGAGCCAGTGGAGGGGAGCCAGTGGAGGGAAGCCAGTGGAGGGGAGCCAGTGGAGGGGAGCCAGTGGAGGGGAGCCAGTGGAGGGAAGCCAGTGGAGGGGAGCCAGTGGAAGGGAGCCAGTGGAGGGAAGCCAGTGGAGGGGAGCCAGTGGAGGGGAGCCAGTGGAAGGGAGCCAGTTGAGGGGAGCCAGTGGAGGAGAGCCAGTTGAGGGAAGCCAGTGGAGGGGAGCCAGTGGAGGGGAGTCAGTGGAGGGGAGCCAGTGGAAGGGAGCCAGTGGAGGGGAGCCAGTGGAGGGAAGCCAGTGGAGGGGAGCCAGTGGAGGGAAGCCAGTGGAGGGGAGCCAGTGGAGGGGAGCCAGTGGAGGGGAGCCAGTGGAGGGAAGCCAGTGGAGGGGAGCCAGTGGAAGGGAGCCAGTGGAGGGAAGCCAGTGGAGGGGAGCCAGTGGAGGGGAGCCAGTGGAAGGGAGCCAGTTGAGGGGAGCCAGTGGAGGAGAGCCAGTTGAGGGAAGCCAGTGGAGGGGAGCCAGTGGAGGGGAGCCAGTGGAGGGGAGTCAGTGGAGGGGAGCCAGTTGAGGGGAGCCAGTGGAGGAGAGCCAGTGGAGGGAAGCCAGTGGAGGGGAGCCAGTGGAGGGGAGCCAGTGGAGGGGAGCCAGTTGAGGGGAGCCAGTTGAGGGGAGCCAGTTGAGGGGAGCCAGTGGAGGGAAGCCAGTGGAGGGGAGTCAGTGGAGGGAAGCCAGTGGAGGGAAGCCAGTGGAGGGAAGCCAGTGAGGGGAGCCAGTGGAGGGGAGCCAGTGGAGGGGAGCCAGTGGAGGGAAGCCAGTGGAGGGGAGCCAGTGGAGGGGAGCCAGTGGAGGGGAGCCAGTGAAGGGAAGCCAGTGGAGGGAAGCCAGTTGAGGGAAGCCAGTGGAGGGGAGCCAGTGGAGGGGAGCCAGTGGAGGGGAGCCAGTGGAGGGGAGCCAGTGGAGGGGAGCCAGTGGAGGGGAGCCAGTGGAGGGGAAACCAGTTGAGGGAAGCCAGTGGAGGGGAGCCAGTGGAGGGGAGCCAGTGGAGGGAAGCCAGTGGAGGGAAGCCAGTGGAGGGAAGCCAGTGGAGGGAAGCCAGTTGAGGGAAGCCAGTTGAGGGGAGTCAGTGGAGGGGAGTCAGTGGAGGGAAGCCAGTTGAGGGAAGCCAGTGGAGGGGAGTCAGTGGAGGGGAGCCAGTTGAGGGAAGCCAGTGGAGGGGAGTCAGTGGAGGGGAGCCAGTGGAGGGAGCCAGTGGAGGGGAGCCAGTGGAGGGGAGCCAGTGGAGGGGAGCCAGTGGAGGGGAGCCAGTGGAGGGGAGCCAGTGGAGGGAAGCCAGAATTGGTGTGATGTGCTCACGCTTGCGTGTTCCTGTAAGCAGCCGAGCCGCAGCGTTTTGTACCAGCTGCAGGCGGGCCAGCAAGGTCTTGTTTAGGCCGGCATAAAGTGCATTACAGTAATCTAGACGCGTAGAAACAAAGGCATGAATTACACGCTCAAAGTCTAAAAAGGATCAAACCGGTTTAATCTTGGACAGGAGCCTCAGGTGATAACAACTGGACTCAACCACAGAGTTTATCTGTTTATCTAATTGTGAAGATGTCCTGCTGCTTTCCCTTTGAAAGGATTAGACACACATTTACAGTGTGGTATTAGCTGTGTTAGTAAGAGTTAAGGATGCACAAACTGAGTTTAAATCACCAGTGGAAGATGAAGAAGAGGATGATGAGCAGCAGGGACAGCAGATCAGTGAGAATCCACATCAGGTTGTACTCCTCTGGACTCTGAGACACACACAGATACAAAAGAGAAGCGTTAAAACATACAAAACTAAATGCACTTAATGTTTAATACCATAACAACCCCAAGAAGTACTGAACATGTCATTCATTAAGGGGCTGTAAATATCAAATAGACTGTAAAGTTGTTCCTGTTCGACAGACATCTCAAATGTAGTGGTGATGAGGTACAAAGATGTATAAAATGGATGTACTCAAGTACACATTCAGAGTACTTGTACACAGTGTGGTTGAGAGTTACCATGAGGAACAGCGGGGCGGTGATGGAGCTCAGCAGCTGGGGGTTGTTGGTGGTGACCGACTGAACCCCTGAGCACCAGGCGAGGGAGAAGAGCCACGGCTGGGTCACCACGTACAGGTTAGTGCTGACGTTACCTGCTGAGTACGCACTGAGACACAAGAGAAGAGAACATATGATAGCTGTTGGGAAAACACTGAGTGTCCTCTTCCAACATGAGAGTAGCATGCTAACAAAGCTATCCCAACTGTAGCTGTGAACATGACAGGATGTGTGATTACCTAGAAGAGCATCAGGACTGTTTGAGGCAGATGATAGCTATGTGATTAACATGATGATTCAGCCTCTATGGAGAGAGACATCAAGCATGCTCATTTCTGACGTGGAGCTAATCTGAAGTAAACATTGAATACTGCTTTCTATTCCTCCATCTTGTGACTGTGTAACTCCCTCTCTAGGATATCAGCATGTGAAGGACACTGTTCAGGAACTAGTCTCTGTATGTGATGACTACTTCCATCCAGAGAGGATCAGAAATACATGGATCCTGAGGCTGAAGCTCAAACTGGGGACCAACACACACATACTCACACACACACACACACACACACACACACACACACCACACACACATACTCACACACTCACACATACTCACACATACTCTCACACACTCACACACACACTCACCTGGGGCTCTGAGTGGACATGTCGCTGTAGTGCAGGTTGAGTCTCAGGATGTTGTTTCTCTGCAGATCCTCCGGGGGGAGCCGGCTGCCCGACGTCTGCTGGAGGGAAGGGTCTGAGAGATGCACCAGAGAGCGGAGGTGAGAGGGCAGCCAGAGCACCTACACGCACACACACACACACACCTTATTGCAAACAAATGTATTTCCACCTTAAAGTGATGGTTAGAGGCTCAAACTGCAGCCAGTATTTAGCAATTATTTCTGTCTTTAGTGCACCGTCAGTGAAGCCCCCCGTCAGTGAAGCCCCCCGTCAGTGAAGCCCCGTCAGTGAAGCCCCGTCAGTGAAGCCCCGTCAGTGAAGCCCCGTCCGTGAAGCCCCGTCAGTGAAGCCCCGTCAGTGAAGCCCCCGTCAGTGAAGCCCCCCGTCAGTGAAGCCCCGTCAGTGAAGCCCCGTCAGTGAAGCCCCGTCAGTGAAGCCCCCGTCAGTGAAGCCCCCCCGTCAGTGAAAGCCCCCGTCAGTGAAGCCCCCCGTCAGTGAAGCCCCCCGTCAGTGAAGCCCTGTCAGTGTGAATAGAGCAGGAGGAGCACTGACCTGAGAGGAGTTGATGGAGGTCTCGTTGTGGATGACCTCCAGCGTGCGGTGGATCCAGGTGTCTCTGAACGGATGACCTCTGGGGGGCCGGTAGAGGTCAAAGATCACCAGCTGCTCTGTCTGCGCAGCCAGCTGCAGGAAGGCCTGCAGGCTGCAGACGGGCTGCTGGGCGGCGCGCAGACGCTCCTCTGCAGACAGAGAGCCGGCGGTGCTGAACGGGTCGCTCTGAAAACATCAATAACTCATCAGTGATGCAACAGGGAGCACAGAGAGTGATGCATTGTGGGGGACGGGGTGTTGTGATGGGGAATTAACTGCCATTCGTCCTGTTACGCAACACAATCAATATCTATGTGTACTATCTCTAATTTGATGTTCTGAATTAGGGTTATTGCAACACATGCAGGCCATTTGCTTTAGTGAAGGGTGCAAATGTAAACACAGTAATATACACAGCAAACCCGAATTAAAACTATTTTAAAAATGTAAAATAAGTATACAAAAAAGAAAGTGTAATAAACATGAAAACTGCTCGGAGAAATGTCCAGAAATGTGAAGTTTATCAGAATTTAAAGTGGAAGAGCTGAGCAGTTATAAGAATATTAAAAAAGGTGCTGAATTCAGTAAGAAGTTGTACAAATTAAAATGGAAAGAATGGTTAAAAATAATAAACAAATCCGCTGTTATAAAGCAATAGTGATACACAATACACAAAGGTTCAAACAACAAAATACATACATTATATTACAGTTAAACCTAGACAATTACAACAGTCAAACGATGCATCATAATTATATATTTTTTTCTTTTAAAAATAAAAAGCGTATTTTCCTCTGCTTTTAACCCATCCTAGTACCAGGAGTCTAGTACTGGGAGCAGTGGGCAGCTAGTGTACAGCGCAATGGGAGTGGGGGGTGTAGAGGAAACTTCTGTGTAGCAATGCAATAGGAGTCACCGACTCAGGAAGGAGACACGGTAGAGCAGGAGCTTTTGATGTCAAACACTGATGGTTTATTTGGAGTTACGGCCGGAGGATTCACATCACAAGTCACAGCAGTCACGGTGAGACCGCACGGGAGAGTTGCCACGTCAATTCTGGAGCACCTCTCTCTCGTTAGCCCATTTAACTGGTTTCACAGAGTGATCAACATATTTTGATAAGATAGCTTAGACAGTTGGGCACACTGAGTCACTTGCATCCGTCACTTATGGCCTCGAAGATTTCATACCTTGGAGTCCACAAACAACAAAGAAGGAAGTGTCCCAGTGCACCCACAACAACAGACCATCTGTGACCTAGTGTTGCCCGGTCACAGAATGGGAACAATAACTTTATGGCTGAAGCAGCCTATGTCCTTAAAGGAGATAAACAGACGTCAGGGTTGGTCATGTACGTCATATCTAGCAGTCTAGGACAATTATTTCCCTAACAGGGGGTGTCCGGTGCCTTGCTCAAGGGCACCACGGCAGGGCAGGAGGTGAACAGGGACCTCTCCAAGTAGAAGTCCACACTCCATTTTTTAGGTCTGGTCAGGGACTTGAACCGGCGACCCTAAGGCTCCCAGTCCAAGCCCCGACTGACTGAGCCACTATTGTAGGTTTACACGTGCAGGCAATTTGCTTTAGTGCATAAATAACCCAGTAGGAGGATTACGTCTAAAATATGAAAAATTTGAAATGTTTACAAGAAAATATAAAAAATTACTGAGAAACATTTAAAAAATCTGCAGTTCATCAGAATTGAAGGTGGAAGAGCTGTGCCGTTTTAAAAGAGGAAACAAATGTAAATTTAAAGCCAAAAATGTCTAATAAAACAATTAATTCCTTTAAAATCTCACTTAAAAAGTATTTTAGAAAGAAATATGAAAAAGGTTAAAACAAAGATTAAAAAGTATAAGAAATGTGTGTTGTGCTTTCAGGGGCGCACCTTGCGAACAGGCAACTGCTTGGGGCCCCGGACCAAAAGGGGGCCCTCCAAAGAAAGTAGATTAAGAAGGTCCACAGCTACGGCAACATGAAACACCCCTTCATTTACTGCAACGACATGTCGGGAAACCCCCTCAAGGGGTCCCCATGCATAGCGCGCCGTCAAAAGCTCATAACTCGGGTCGGCTGTGCGGTGTGATGAAAAGCTGGATCGAGGGGCCCCCAGTGAATGTTTGCCTAGGGCCCCCACAGACCACTGTGTGCTTTTGGTTGTACATGTTGTGTATTAATCTCACTCACGGAGAGGAACCAGGCTCCGGCGTTGAGGCTCTGCAGCTCGCTCCAGCTGAACAAGGAGGCGGCCGTGTTGGTTCTGTTGGGGAAGACGTGCTGGACGTTGGTGGTCCGACGCAGCGTCTGATCGTGCATCAGGAAGGGGACTCCGTCCACACTGCAACCAGGACATGATGATCGATCAATACATGTACTTCAAATCTAAACTGTATATCAAGACGCATCACGGATCAGATATCAACTGCTATTTCCTATTTGGCTTTTTTCAATATATTTGAAATAACATTACCTTTTTTCAACATTTTACAAAATACTATACACGTTATTCTACTTTTTTATACTAGAAAGTTAAATTGTATTCAGAGTCTTCATACAAACAATCATTATAGTATCAACCAATGACAATATATATTTTCAATAAAAGGCGAATAGTCTTCCACCACTTGAACCAGCGGCTGACTGACCTGATGGTGACGTCCGTCTCCAGACCTTCACTTCCTGTTTCCACGGCTTTCTCAAATGACATCAGAGTGTTTTCTGGAGCCAGCTGGAACACAGTTACACAAAACCCTGGATATATAAACACACCAGAAGAAGTGAAGAGGCTTCAGAGAGTCATACAAGCAGCCCTCTCCCCTCCATGATGGATATCTACAACTCAGTGAACCCACTCTCTTCGTAGAGGACAGTGCAGACCCTACAGATGTATACAAGTTGATAAATCAATTTAGCGAAAATTAAGGCTATTAAACTGCATTTTCCAAGGTGTTACATTTTGTAGCTTGTCTTCAATAAGTCTATAAATGGTCCAAAGAGGTTGTGTTCTACAGTCTGCCTGAATGTAATCATGGCGTAGGTGTGTAGTGTGATTCTGTAGTTTATTGATGGCATCCCGTTGGGTTTGACGTCATCTGAACAGGACATCGCACGCTCACTGCTTGATAGCGCGCGAAGGTCCGTTTACGCCGGTTGCTAAGCAACATCGTTATGGGGAAATGCAAGTCTGCGTCCAAATGGTTGGAAGATAAAGAGGAAGGACAATCAATACTGTATATCAGGGGTATTACTGACTAACTAAAATTCAACGAGGTCCAGTTAGAGAAAATCTCCCCATGCAAAGGTCCAGAACATCAAAATGTCTAACTTGCTTTATGAATTAGTGTGATATATATTAACCGGTTAAAACTCAGTGTGGCGATGAGGTCTTAAAATATATGGAAAGGGTCTTAAAAAAGGTCTTAAATGTATTACATTTCACTTCAGGACTCCTGCTTATACCTTGTCTACTCTTCTCATTGTACTTGTATAAATAACAATGAGTGCTTCTGTTCTAACCGTCTGTAGACCCGCTGCAGTCAGGGAGTAGTTGCTCTCTCACTGAGGAATGTAAATGTTTAAAAAGCCAGAAGTGAGAGCATTGTTGACTCCAAACAGCTGGGGCAGGAAGGATGTGAGGAAAGCTCCAGGACACTGGTTTTACACTTTCTGTTGTATCTAAACTCTACAAATCTTTCCTGTTGACGTTAAAGAGTTCAACTATTTCAGAATTATTCCATGACCTTAGAAGCAAGTTCTTCAATCAAGTCATTCTGCAGGTCATTCTCATGCACATTTTATAAAGTTGTTTCCCGCTCACCATGGGGGCCCCTCTGTGTCCGATGAGGGCCGGCGGGGGTCCGAGGGTCCCGACCTCTTTGATACAAGGAGAGTAGAGACCGAGGGGAACCAGATAGAGGACGGACAGGAAGCTCAGGTAAAACCCCAGGATCAGCCCCCCCCTCACTGAAACACACAGAGAGAACTTTCAGTATTTTAGTATTAGTTTTTTGAGTAATATATTTATTGGAATTAAGTTTTTACAGCAGTTAGCATTTACACATGCTCAGAAATATAAGTACACACTCATTACAAAAAGGAAATTCAAAGACCCAGATGTTCTCCTCACCTCTGCTGGTCATGCGGAAGAAATGCAGAGCGACGGGCCAGGAGAGAGCGGTCAGCAGGAAGACCCCCCCCACATGGAGGAAGGGAGCAGTCACCTGGAGACAGAGCGGCACAATAATACTTCTGGTAGTGGGTTACCCTCGGCCATTTTGTTTATGTCTACGATGCTGTCGACTGGCAGCTTTAGACTATTCTCAGTCAATCGTCAATGTAATAACCAGCTTTCTCTCTTTCCTCTCGTTCGCCATGTCAAAGTTTCGGGGACCTACTTACTGTATATTACAGGACATGTCACTTATTAGATGTTTTTATCCAAAGCAATCCCACAGGAGCAATTTGGGGTGAAGCTAGAGCTGCTCGGCTACGGCAAAAATCATAATCTCGATTATTTGGGTCAATAATTGTAATTGCAATTATTAAATGCGATTATTCATTGACTTTGAAAACATAAATGTATTGGAGAACAAAAATATGAACAGTATGTTTTTAGCAGTTGATTACCCTGAAGTTTAATTCAACTGAAAAAAAAAATAATAATAATAAAAAAATAATCGTTTCATTTCAATTACGTTGTTTTCGTAATCGTTGCAAGACATAATTGTAATCGCGATTAAAATACGATTAATTGAGCAGCCCTAGGTGAAGTGTCTCAGGGACACAACGACATGCTGACTGCAGTGGGACTCGGACTTGCTACCCCCTGATTCGACGTCCAGCACACTACCCACTGAGCCACAGCCGCCCATATTAGGTATGTCTTCAGAAAAGTTCTAAATAAAGTAACATTTCTATAAGGAGAGGAAATCACACGGAGCAGATGCAATAATAAATAATCCTTATATTTATTATAGCGCTTTATCAATGACTCTCAAAGCGCTTTACACATACAGATCATAACTACATGTAATGGTCATCTACTGTGGACAAGTTCAGGTGAAGTGTCTTGCCCAAGGACACAGCGGCCTGACGCAGTGGGGCGGGAGCGGGTTTCGAACTGCAGTTCCCCAACGCCCCCTTGATCTGAAGATCAAACGCCACCCGTCCCAGATACACCTGAGATTAGGACTTTATTTAAAAAACAACCACTTCTTGAACTTTTAAAAATACTGTCATATATTGGAAGTAAAAATAAGTGGATTAAAGGTTGAATATTAATTTAATTTAGTCCTGTAGATCTTTTCATTTATTCACTTGTGTATACATTTTGATATTCATTTACACTTTATCTTTTCTTTAAGATTAAGATCTTATTTTACACACTTTCAGCCCTTTTTCTTTTAACTCGAAATTTGTCCACATTTTTTCCCTTTAAGATGTCAAAATTAAATCTTGAAATTGAAAAAATTAGGACCAAAAATATGTAAATTAAATGAATTCATTCAGAAGAATTCTAGAACTTCATCAAAAATAAGACATTTTTAAATATTTCTTTCTAGTTTTGTTATAATTGTTTATTTCAGAGTTCAAGATCAGACCTTTCCATCTGGAGCGGTCACCTGGAGACACTAACACTTCGTGAACTTTGAAAAATACTGTCATATATCGAGAGTAAAAACGTGTGGATCAGTTTTCCTTTGAGTTGACTTGTAGACCTCTAAATGTTTCACTTCTTCAAACACATTTTGATCTGTGGGGTTTCATTTCATTTGAGAGATCTAGAGACCTGGAAGGAGAGCAGCAGCGTGGCCAGCTCTTTGCTCCAGAGGTCAGACAACACCGCGGTCGCTACCATGGAGAACGTCAGACTCACAACGATCCCAATCTGAGGAGAAACACAACTCCACAGCTCATCATCGGGGAGGAGGAGGAGGAGGAG
>CADEHL010000332.1:0-54279 GCA_902827135.1 Harpagifer antarcticus
TGGCCAGAGGTATTTACCTGTTTGATAATTGTGTTGAAGATGAAGGAATAATGTTTGATTTAAACATAATTTTCCTGTCCACAGTCTCTGGTTTCCAGCTGGTGAATATAAGCTGCAGAGGAGAGTTGAAAACATTTGATTTATGCAGTGTTTCTCTCTCTGTCGACACTAACCTTAATTATACTGTGTCCTATAGATCTGTCTCCCAATGAGATCTCCTAAAGAAAGCCTTTCAACTTTTCCAGTCGATGGAGGCCATGTTGGAGCGAGACGCTGGCCAAGGTGAGTCATGTCTTTTCTCTTTTACTGATCTTCATGGGATAAGAAAGTCACAGATGCTATATTAAAACACTTTGAGGTACTTTGCCATTTTAAAAACAATTGTATATAGTACAGGTATAAGGGGAAATATTGCCACCTAACTAATGTACCTCACAGTTTAGTAACTTTAAAAACATTCAAAATGATTTGTTTAAAATTAAACTACAAACAGATTACCAAAAGCTGTTTGTTAAGGCTTGTATAACTTGATAACTTAAAGGGTAATTGAGCGGTTCAAAAAAGGTTGCCCATCTCTGTCCACTTTAGACTTTTAGAGGAAGGTGCCGTGGTAATTGTAGTCTTTATAATCTGTTGACTACAGACGTCACGATGAATGGCCTTTTTCACAAAAAAAAAAATACAGGAATCAGAGTCTTGAAGCAAAAATGATTACATTTCTGTAACGTTTTAATGAAAGGTATTGTTTCAGTTCAACTGGAGAACCAACGAAGTGGAAGCTGAGGCGTCACGTCACCAGAAGGTCGCCACGACGGGTTCAACGAGACGAATAACGTTCGCCACGACGGGTTCAACGAGACGAATAACGTTCGCCACGACGGGTTCAACGAGACGGACAAACGTACGCCACGACGGGTTCAACGAGACGAATACGTTCGCCACGACGGGTTCAACGAGACGAATAACGTTCGCCACGACGGGGTCAACGAGACCAATAACGTTCGCCACGACGGGTTCAACGAGACGAATAACGTTCGCCACGACGGGTTCAACGAGACGAATAACGTTCGCCACGACGGGGTCAACGAGACGAATAACGTTCGCCACGACGGGTTCAACGAGACGAATAACGTTCGCCACGACGGGTTCAACGAGACGAATAACGTTCGCCACGACGGGTTCAACGAGACGACTAACGTTCGCCACGACGGGTTCAACGAGACGAATAACGTTCGCCACGACGGGTTCAACGAGACGGATAACGTTCGCCACGACGGGTTCAACGAGACGGATAACGTTCGCCACGACGGGTTCAACGAGACGAATAACGTAAGCCACGACGGGATCAACGAGACGAATAACGTTCGCCACGACGGGTTCAACGAGACGAATAACGTTCGCCACGACGGGGTCAACGAGACGAATAACGTTCGCCACGACGGATTCAACGAGACGAATAACGTTCGCCACGACGGGGTCAACGAGACGAATAACGTTCGTCACGACGGGGTCAACGAGACGAATAACGTTCGCCACGACGGGTTCAACGAGACGAATAACGTTCGCCACGACGGGTTCAACGAGACGGAATAACGTTCGCCACGACGGGTTCAACGAGACGGATAACGTTCGCCACGACGGGTTCAACGAGACGAATAACGTTCGCCCACGACGGGTTCAACGAGACGAATAACGTTCGCCACGACGGGTTTCAACGAGACGAATAACGTTCGCCACGACGGGTTTCAACGAGACGAATAACGTTCGCCACGACGGGTTCAACGAGACGAATAACGTAAGCCACGACGGGATCAACGAGACGAATAACGTTCGCCACGACGGGATCAACGAGACGAATAACGTTCGCCACGACGGGTCAACGAGACGAATAACGTTCGCCACGACGGGTTCAACGAGACGAATAACGTTCGCCACGACGGGTTTCAACGAGACGGATAACGTTCGCCACGACGGGTTCAACGAGACGGATAACGTTCGCCACGACGGGTTTCAACGAGACGAATAACGTAAGCCACGACGGGCATCAAACGAGACGAATACGTTCCCACGACGGGTTCAACGAGACGAATAACGTTCGCCACGACGGGTTCAACGAGACGAATAACGTTTCGCCACGACGGATTCAACGAGACGAATAACGTTCGCCACGACGGGGTCAACGAGACGAATAACGTTCGTCACGACGGGGTCAACGAGACGAAATAACGTTCGTCACGACGGGTTCAACGAGACGGATAACGTTCGCCACGACGGGTTCAACGAGACGGATAACGTTCGCCACGACGGGTTTCAACGAGACGGAATAACGTAAGCCACGACGGGATCAACGAGACGAATAACGTTCGCCACGACGGGTTCAACGAGACGAATAACGTCGCCACGACGGGGTCAACGAGACGAATAACGTTCGCCACGACGGATTCAACGAGACGAATAACGTTCGCCGACGACGGGGGTCAACGAGACGAATAACGTTCGTCACGACGGGGTCAACGAGACGAATAACGTTCGCCACGACGGGTTCAACGAGACGAATAACGTTCGCCACGACGGGTTCAACCGAGACGAATAACGTTCGCCACGACGGGTTCAACGAGACGGAATAACGTTCGCCACGACGGGTTCAACGAGACGAATAACGTTCGCCACGACGGGTTCAACGAGACGAATAACGTTCGCCACGACGGGGTTCAACGAGACGAATAACGTTCGCCACGACGGGTTCAACGAGACGAATAACGTTCGCCACGACGGGTTCAACGAGACGAATAACGTAAGCCACGACGGGATCAACGAGACGAATAACGTTCGCCACGACGGGATCAACGAGACGAATAACGTTCGCCACGACGGGGTCAACGAGACGAATAACGTTCGCCACGACGGGTTCAACGAGACGAATAACGTTCGCCACGACGGGTTCAACGAGACGGATAACGTTCGCCACGACGGGTTCAACGAGACGGATAACGTTCGCCACGACGGGTTCAACGAGACGAATAACGTTAAGCCCACGACGGGATCAACGAGACGAATAACGTTCGCCACGACGGGTTCAACGAGACGAATAACGTTCGCCACGACGGGTTCAACGAGACGAATAACGTTCGCCACGACGGATTCAACGAGACGAATAACGTTCGCCACGACGGGGTCAACGAGACGAATAACGTTCGTCACGACGGGGTCAACGAGACGAATAACGTTCGCCACGACGGGTTCAACGAGACGAATAACGTTCGCCACGACGGGTTCAACGAGACGAATAACGTTCGCCACGACGGGTTCAACGAGACGGATAACGTTCGCCACGACGGGTTCAACGAGACGGATAACGTTCGCCACGACGGGGTCAACGAGACGAATAACGTTCGCCACGACGGGTTCAACGAGACGAATAACGTTCGCCACGACGGGGTCAACGAGACGAATAACGTTCGTCACGACGGGGTCAACGAGACGAATAACGTTCGCCACGACGGGTTCAACGAGACGAATAACGTTCGCCACGACGGGTTCAACGAGACGAATAACGTTCGCCACGACGGGTTCAACGAGACGAACAACGTTCGCCACGACGGGTTCAACGAGACGGACAACGTTCGCCACGACTGGGTCAACGAGACGGACAACGTTCGCCACGACGGGTTCAACGAGACGAATAACGTTCGCCACGACGGGTTCAACGAGACGAATAACGTTCGCCACGACGGGTTCAACGAGACGAATAACGTTCGCCACGACGGGTTCAACGAGACGAATAACGTTCGCCACGACGGGTTCAACGAGACGAATAACGTTCGCCACGACGGGTTCAACGAGACGGACAACGTTCGCCACGACGGGTTCAACGAGACGAACAACGTTCGCCACGACGGGTTCAACGAGACGAACAACGTTCGCCACGACGGGTTCAACGAGACGAACAACGTTCGCCACGACGGGTTCAACGAGACGAATAACGTTCGCCACGACGGGTTCAACGAGACGGATAACTTTCGCCACGACGAGGTCAACGAGACAGCGATTATCGAGCTTTTATCTTTGCCATAAAATAAAACTTTCATTAATAAATCTGTTTTCTTTTCCAAATATCAAAACTTTTGATTTTAGACTATCTTATACTATTATAGTGTATTTCTGCTTTAAAATGTCCTTAATATTCAAATGTGATGGAACTGCTGGTAAAACAGTTTTTTTAATCCATTACTCAAACTTGGATTCTTTTTGTTCAATAACATGTCATCTTTTAGACCAGTGGACAGAACTTATAGAATCTGTATTTAGAGTTTTCTTTTACAAAATGCCCGTAGACCTAAATATTTAAAATGCAACGGAAAGAAATGCTCCTTCAAGACGGAAAGGATATAAATCATGATTTATTCATAAAATATCTGTTTCAGTGCAAACACTTGCAAAATATAATTTGGTCCCCAAGCAGTCATTACTCTTCTAAAGAGAAACTTCAGTATTTTTCCTGAACAGTGTCCCATGTCTATTGGGGAAACAGTTTGTGAAATGAGTCCAGTATTATGTAAGCAACAAAAAGCATAATGGGGGCTCTTTAGAGCAAAGATACCCTGAAATAAACATTTGAACGGTAACTCTCACTCAATACCGAACCAATTATACATATGGGATTGACAAATAATGAAATGTACCTTTTTTAAAAGGTAGAGAAACTACATACCGATAAACACCTGAAAATGAGGAGAATAGGGCCACTTGAATCGAAGCACAGTGTAAATGAATTAAAGGGACAGCAGGAACCTCTGTTTTCCAGCAGAGCGTTGATGCTTTGTGATCCCGGCTTCGCAGCCGATGTGTTCAACGTTCCAGAGTCCATGTCCTCCAGCACGGATCGAACCGTGTCAAAACTATTGTTCAAAGTGGTCGCTATCACACCAGTGGGGTCTGCTTTCAGCCAGCCACTACAGTAGAGACCTAGAAAGAAAGATAAAGGACATTTATTTTTCACTTCATGTCTGTGGAACACTACAATCGCACCATTTCATGTATACCACTAAGTGTCTCTACAGGCAAAAACACCCATAAAAAATGAAAAATAATTTATAAAGAATTATTTTTATGCATTTTATTTTTAGTTTCTTCGTAGCATCATTATTGTTACGTCTTAAAAATGCAAGTTTCATGAGCAATCAGGTATTTTAGGTGAGGCATGACAGGAAGAAGGCTTTAAAATAACCCTGTTTTCTTCTCTTCTACAAATTATGTGTTTAGGGAAGGGGGTTGTAAAATATTGTAATAGAATTTGTTGTTTTCTGAAGAGGAGGGATATTTGGATATTTGTGTGAAATTGTTTTTAGGCAACAATATAAAATGTTAATACAGATCTTTGTTTTTCAGGGGGAGGTCTTGTTATTTGTTGTAGTTGCTATACCCTCTCAAATGCAATATTCTTTTACTGATTTGAACATAATGTGAATTTAAAATGATGGTCTCTACTAATCATAAATGCACAACAAGCTCCATGAAAAACTTCTCATTCTCAGAGTTTCATCTCAGATAAATGGTGTTTTCCTCTGTGCAGAGAGACAATCAGTGCTGATCAGTAGCAGCTGCTGGAGGTTTCCCTCCTTTAAAGCTGGCTGGTGCTCAGGCAACACTCTCTTGGAAAACTGCAGAGATGGCAGCTGTTTGGATGCTCGTCTGTGTGCTGACTGTTTGTCTGGCCAGAGGTATTTACCTGTTTGATAATTGTGTTGAAGATGAAGGAATAATGTTTGATTTAACAGCATGTTTCCTGTCCACAGTCTCTGGTTTTCCAGCTGGTGAATATAAGCTGCAGAGGAGAATTGAAAACATTTGATTTATGCAGTGTTTCTTCTCTCTGTCTGACACTAACCTTTAATTATACTGTGTCCTACAGATCTGTCTCCCAATGAGATCTCCTTAAAGAAAGCCTTTCAACTTTTCCAGTCGATGGAGGCCATGTTGGAGCGAGACGCTGGCCAAGGTGAGTCATGTCTTTTCTCTTTTACAGATCTTCATGGGATAAGATAAAGTCAACAGATGCTATATTAAAACACTTTTGAGGTACTTTGCCATTTTAAAAACAATTGTAATAGAGTACAGGTATAAAGGGGAAATATTGCCACCTAACTTAATGTACCTCACAGTTTTAGTAACTTTAAAAACATTTTCAAAATGATTTATTTAAAATTAAACTACAACAGATTACCAAAAGCTGTTTTGTTAAGGCTTGTATAACTTGATAACTTAAAGGGTAATTGAGCGGTTCAAAAAAGGTTGCCCATCTCTGTCACTTTAGACTTTTAGAGGAAGGTGCCGTGGTAATTGTAGGCTTCTATAATCTGTTGACTACAGACGTCACGATGAAATGGCCTTTTTTCACAAGAAAAAAAAATACAGGATCAGAGTCTTGAAGCAAAAATGAATTACATTTCTGTAAAGTTTTTAATGAAAGGTATTTGTTTCAGTTCAACTGGAGACCAACGAAGTGGAAGCTGAGGCGTCACGTCACCAGAAGGTTCGCCACGACGGGTTCAACGAGACGAATAACGTTCGCCACGACGGGTTCAACGAGACGGACAACGTTCGCCACGACGGGTTCAACGAGACGAATAACGTTCGCCACGACGGGTTCAACGAGACGAATAACGTTCGCCACGACGGGTTCAACGAGACGAATAACGTTCGCCACGACGGGTTCAACGAGACGAATAACGTTCGCCACGACGGGTTCAACGAGACGAATAACGTTCGCCACGACGGGTTCAACGAGACGGAATAACGTTCGCCACGACGGGTTCAACGAGACGAATAACGTTCGCCACGACGGGTTCAACGAGACGAATAACGTTCGCCACGACGGGGTCAACGAGACGAATAACGTTCGCCACGACGGGTTCAACGAGACGGATAACGTTCGCCACGACGGGTTCAACGAGACGGATAACGTTCGCCACGACGGGTTCAACGAGACGGATAACGTTCGCCACGACGGGTTCAACGAGACGGATAACGTTCGCCACGACGGGTTCAACGAGACGGATAACGTTCGCCACGACGGGTTCAACGAGACGAATAACGTTCGCCACGACGGGTTCAACGAGACGATAACGTTCGCACGACGGGTTCAACGAGACGAATAACGTTCGCCACGACGGGTTCAACGAGACGGATAACGTTCGCCACGACGGGTTCAACGAGACGGATAACGTTCGCCACGACGGGTTCAACGAGACGAATAACGTTCGCCACGACGGGTTCAACGAGACGAATAACGTTCGCCACGACGGGTTCAACGAGACGGATAACGTTCGCCACGACGGGTCACGAGACGGATAACGTTCGCCACGACGGGGTCAACGAGACGGATAACGTTCGCCACGACGGGGTCAACGAGACGGATAACGTTCGCCACGACGGTTCAACGAGACGAATAACGTTCGCCACGACGGGTTCAACGAGACGGATAACGTTCGCCAGACGGTCACGAGAAGGATAACGTCGCACGACGGGTTCAACGAGACGATAACGTTCGCCACGACGGGTTCAACGAGACGATAACGTTCGCCACGACGGGTTCAACGAGACGCATAACGTTCGCCACGACGGGGTTCAACGAGACGAAATAACGTTCGCCACGACGGGTTCAACGAGACGAATAACGTTCGCCACGACGGGTTCAACGAGACGAATAACGTTCGCCACGACGGGTTCAACGAGACGAATAAACGTTAGCCACGACGGGTTCACGAGACGAATAACGTAAGCCACGACGGGTTCAACGAGAGAATAACGTAAGCCACGACGGGTTCAACGAGACGAAATAACGTTCGCCATCGACGGTTCAACGAGGACGCATAACGTTCGCCACGACGGGGTCAAGAGACGAATAACGTTCGCCACGACGGGTTTCAACGAGACGAATAACGTTCGCCACGACGGGGTCAACGAGACGAATAACGTCGCCACGACTGGTTCAACGAGACGAATAACGTTCGCCACGACGGGTTCAACGAGACGGATAACTTTCGCCACGACGAGGTCAACGAGACAGCGATTATCGAGCTTTTATCTTTGCCATAAAATAAAACTTTCATTAATAAATCTGTTTTCTTTTCCAAATATCAACACTTTTGATTTTAGAGTATCTTATACTATTATAGTGTATTTCTGCTTTAAAATGTCCTTAATATTCAAATGTGATGGAACTGCTGGTAAAACAGTTTTTTTAATCCATTACTCAAACTTGGATTATTTTTGTTCAATAACATGTCATCTTTTAGACCAGTGGACAGAACTTATAGAATCTGTATTTAGAGTTTTCTTTTACAAAATGTCCGTAGACCTAAATATTTAAAATGCAACGGAAAGAAATGCTCCTTCAAGACGGAAAGGATATAAATCATGATTTATTCATAAAATATCTGTTTCAGTGCAAACACTTGCAAAATATAATTTGGTCCCCAAGCAGTCATTACTCTTCTAAAGAGAAACTTCAGTATTTTTCCTGAACAGTGTCCCATGTCTATTGGGGAAACCGTTTGTGAAATGAGTCCAGTATTATGTAAGCAACAAAAAGCATAATGGGGGCTCTTTAGAGCAAAGATACCCTGAAATAAACATGTGACCGGTAACTCTCACTCAATACCGAACCAATTATACATTTGGGGTTGACAAATAATGAAATGTACCTTTTTAAAATACATTATTATAGCATCTCATAGAAAATTGTCTTTAATGTTGGCACGTCAGGAAACTTAGTTTTTCAGTGCTTTGGATTGATTGGAAGTTGAACGAAAACTAAAAGCTTTAACGGGTAAACTACAGTACCTAATAGCTTTTATTACGTATAAATTAAAGTCATTTCTGTCATTGATCCCAGACAGGATGATATGAAATGTCGTCTTCAGGTTATTTTCCAGCCACCTGTAGCATTTCCTCCACAGTCAGCAGTTTTTCTCGGGGTTTCCCGATCGCCGCCCCCCTCCGAACTTCCTCACTGTCAATCTTCTCCCACTCGGAGAAAGTCACTGGTTTCACTCCTGCAGGACACGAAATCAGAGTCAGTAACACGCATTTACTAAATTAACCCTGAGCCTCGGAATCGGATTAGATCTTAAATTATGTTTTAAGGCATATAGCACATTTATTTCTGAATATCAGTATATAGTGTGTAGCCCAAACACACAAAGACCTTTAAGGACTAAAATATCCTTAAGTGCATAACATCTGACTTTATCCATCAGATTCTCTCATTTTTGCCCTATGGGATAAATACATGCTATGTTCCTGGTTCCCAAAAACATTGGACTCCTTTGTTTACTTCCTGAACATAGTCACATCACTATGAAACACTCACGCTCCTGTTGGCTAGCGCTCCAACACATTGTACGTGTTAGGCTAAGGGGCAGGACAGCTCTATACACCTGAACATCAGCAGAAGAGGACTCTTTAAAGTAGAGACACTACATACTGATATACACCTGAACATCAGCAGGAGAGGACTCTTTAAAGTAGAGACACTACATACTGATATACACCTGAACATCAGCAGGAGAGGACTCTTTAAAGTAGAGACACTACATACTGATATACACCTGAACATCAGCAGGAGAGGACTCTTTAAAGTAGAGACACTACATACTGATATACACCTGAACATCAGCAGGAGAGGACTCTTTAAAGTAGAGACACTACATACTGATATACACCTGAACATCAGCAGGAGAGGACTCTTTAAAGTAGAGACACTACAAACTGATATACACCTGAACATCAGCAGGAGAGGACTCTTTAAAGTAGAGACACTACATACCGATAAACACCTGAAAATGAGGAGAATAGGGCCACTTGAATCGAAGCACAGTGTAAATGAATTAAAGGGACAGCAGGAACCTCTGTTTTCCAGCAGAGCGTTTATGCTTTGTGATCCCGGCTTCGCAGCCGATGTGTTCAACGTTCCAGAGTCCATGTCCTCCAGCACGGATCGAACCGTGTCAAAACTATTGTTCAAAGTGGTCGCTATCACACCAGTCGGGCCTGTTTTCAGCCAGCCACTACAGTAGAGACCTAGAAAGAAAGATAAAGGACATTTATTTTTCACTTCATGTCTGTGGAACACTACAATCGCACCATTTCATGTATACCACTAAGTGTCTCTACAGGCAAAAATACCCATAAAAAATGAAAAATAATTCATAAAGAATTATTTTTATACATTTTAGTTTTAGTTTCTTAGTAGCATCATTATTGTTACGTCTTAAAAATGAGTCATTACAAAAGCTAAATAAAATGACAAAAGTAGGCTAAAAAACTAGTTTGTGTGTTCAAAGAAATCCGATTTGAGTTTCTGAATTAAGACAAAATGCATTTTAAAGCACCATATATTTGCAAAATCTGCAGTTAATGTGTGTTTTTTACTGTCCAAACTCAGAAAAAACTATCAAAAAATGCTAAAACATGGATTAAGGCAGTCTGAACAAGGCCTGAGTACCTGGAGCTTCTTGAATCCGGCCCATGTTGTTGGGCACGATGGCTCTTTGGGAGTCAAACGGCACCGAGGGGTCGATGGAGAGGCTCTTATATCCGATGCTGCTGATAATCAGTCCACAGCTCACATCCTCCATCTCTCCCGTCAACACCGCCCGGGCTTCCTCGCCTGATCCCTGCTCATAGAAACCACTTTTACTATCTTTAACCAGGACCATACAGAACTTCGGGGATGTGGTATTTCTGTTGTGGACCCTGAACGCAGCATCTCCCTGGTTCCCTCCACAAAAATCCAATGTGTTTCACCATTTAATATTTATAATACTTACACGTTTAGTTCAGCAGGATAATCTCCACATATTAACCAACCCAGTCTCAATGCATTTCGTGTTATAGTCACGAAATTAATTTAATCTATTGATTCGTGTTCATCAACACGATTTCACATCAATCACATTTTTTACTCTGTGAGGGCCAAAGACATTCTAAAAAATAATATTTGAAAACATTAAAAAAAAAATGTTAAATATATTTGGTTGTTGTTACATTTTTCATTAGTTTTACCAAAATAACTTGATTTAATTGTATTTAAAATAACATTTCCAAAGAAATAAATCCTTCGAATCTGCCTGTTCAGTTTCTGTTTGAATGTGAAGGGTTAAATGAAAGAAGCTCCTTTATACTGCGACTTTGAAGACGGGAGAGCTTGTTGGTCCCTCTCTGCATTCACAGAGGGCCCGCTATAGTAACTCAACGAGAGAGTAATGTCAAATGACAGGACAATTGACCAATCATATCTTCCCTCTAAATGGGCGGGCTCTATTTTTTTGCAGACTTTATGACAAGTTCTGCCCGCTGTGAGGTCTATGCAAGAGGTGCAGTGACGCGTCCTAAAACCAGGAAGTAAGCTGCGCTCGGATTCCCTCGACAGAAAGCAGTGAGATTTCTCCAGAGGGTTTTGGAAAATAGCTGGAAATAAGGTCTGTGGAAAACGAACCTGTTTGATAAATGCATGTTTTGTTCAGACGGATAATCTCCACATGTCTACCCTACTTTTATTATTTTCTAATCATAAATCTAATCGATAGATTTATGATGGATAGATTTATGATTAGCATAAGTCCGTTCATGATGGCTCACTTCAGTGAGAGTGATAACATCGTTGTGAAATTATTAACCGAGTCATTTTCGAGATTGAGTTCCAATGATGAACTGGAGCGGCAAAGGATCAGCTGACTGACCCGCAAGCGCTTCATCCAGAAGGACAGGAGGATGGACTTTGTGTTTCAGTGATTGATCATCAAAGGTCGGCCTAAGTCATTTTCAATGGGCCGCCGTGTCGACTTCATTCATTTGTAATTGTTACTTGGCTGTGGGTGCCCTGTCATGATAGGTGTTTATATAAATCGTGTTGTTCTGTGTGGTAGAGGGTCGCTGCCATTGATGCGTTTTGCACCCCAGGCCGCTGTTTTGATATTCCGCTGAAGTATACGCTGTGACGTAATATCGCTTCTTTTTTTCGAGGGAAGGGGGGGGGGGGGGGGGGGGGTCAGAGGGCCTAGGTATAAAAGTTACGGCTCGCCACTGACCAATAGAAATACATTGCTTCTAAAATCATTCTATGTCAGAATACTGAAATCCATGGGCGCGGGAAGGGGGGTGCTGAGGGCGCTGCAGCACCCCCTAGCGGCAGGCAGGGGGTGCGGAGCTCCCCTGCCTGAATTATTATTTGACGGTTATTGCTGCTCCCGCTGTGCATAATCTGTGTAATATGTAGCCAATAAATTCCACATTGTTGTTAAAATAATATTTTGGCCTGCCCCCGAATGTTGTTTCTGTAGCCCCGGACAATTCTACCTCCATAATATAATACATTAACCGTGCTTTACGTGAACCTCATCATGACACTAGAGAGGACGGCAGGACTGTAATTTCCCGTGTTCAGTGAATGCAACAGAGGCAAGACACCAGACCAATCAGAGGAGACCAATACGATTGGGGAGCATCCCCCCGGACCCCCCTAGAGGAGGTGAGGTCCGCTCCCCAATCGTAAAAAATAGCACTTTACCCCTGCCTATATGCCGTGAGCTGATTATCGAGCCTTCATTGTAACAGTCGCGGGTGTACTGTGTGTTTGCGTGTGGGGAGTGCTTTTGTGCGTGCTCTATAGTGCCCGTTATAGTGTTCACTGGAGTCCAGCACCTCAGCACCCCCACTCAAAATACCTTCCCGCGCCTCTGCTGAAATCTGTATTTTTTTAAATCAGTTTTTCATTCTAATTTGTTATTATTTACATTGCTTTTAAAATCGTTCTGTGTGACACGGAAAACATGGCGAAATCGTGTTGGTGAACGCAAATCAATAGATTAAATTAATTTCGTGACTATAACACGAAATGCCGTGAGACTGTGTTGTATTAACACCACAGCTTACATTAGGCCATAAAGGAACTACAGCACGGTCACATGACTTCAAGTCACCACCGCTAAGCTAAAGGCGGCTAATGTTGGGCTATAAAGGAACTACAGCACGGTCACATGACTTCATGTCACCACCGCTAAGCTAAAGGTGGCTAATGTTGGGCTATAAAGGAACTACAGCACGGTCACATGACTTCACATCACCACCGCTAAGCTAAAGGCGGCTAATGTTGGGCTATAAAGGAACTACAGCACGATCACATGACTTCACGTCACCACCGCTAAGCTAAAGGCGGCTAATGTTGGGCTATAAAGGAACTACAGCACGGTCACATGACTTCACGTCACCACCGCTAAGCTAAAGGAGGCTAATGTTGGGCTATAAAGGAACTACAGCACGGTCACATGACTTCACATCACCACCGCTAAGCTAAAGGTGGCTAATGTTGGGCTATAAAGGAACTACTGCAAGGTCACATGACTTCACGTCACCACCGCTAAGCTAAAGGAGGCTAATGTTGGGCTATAAAGGAACTACAGCACGGTCACATGACTTCACGTCACCACCGCTAAGCTAAAGGAGGCTAATGTTGGGCTATAAAGGAACTACAGCACGGTCACATGACTTCACATCACCACCGCTAAGCTAAAGGAGGCTAATGTTGGGCTATAAAGGAACTACTGCAATGTCACATGACTTCACGTCACCACCGCTAAGCTAAAGGAGGCTAATGTTGGGCTATAAAGGAACTACAGCAATGTCACATGACTCATTTAGACACTTGGTAAAGACTGTGACTCATTTCCTGGTTTTAGGACTTACTCCTGCACCATTTTCCTTTTTGAAATTGTTTACCTCCAGCTTGTTGACCGCCAGCCGGATGCCAGCCGTCCTGCTGCTGCGTTCAGGGTCGGCCAGGATTTCCACGGGGCTCCGGTAGAAGCGAAGGCCCCAGACGCGGGAGGCCTTTTCCCGCCTCTCATGCTCCTTTTCTCCCGGGGTCTCCATGGCCGTCTTCAGCATGAGCTCCGTCAGACGCTTCCTGGGCCTCGGCAAATCTGAAGCAGATATAGTTACATAATATTTCTTAGGAAAAATCTCCCTGGTCACTTGAGCTTCAGCCTCAGGATCCATGTGTCTGTGATCCTCTCCAGAAGGAGTCATCACATACAGAGACTAGTTCCTGAGCAGTGTCCTTCAGCCTCAGGATCCATGTGTCTGTGGTCCTCTCCAGAAGGAGTCATCACATACAGAGACTAGTTCCTGAGCAGTGTCCTTCACATGCTGATATCCAAGAGAGGGAGTTACACAGTCACAAGATGGAGGAATAGAAAGCAGTATTCAATGTTTACTTCAGATTAGCTCCACGTCAGAAATGAGCATGCTTGATGTCTCTCTCCATAGAGGCTGAGTCATCATGTTAATCACATAGCTATCATCTGCCTCAAACAGTCCTGATGCTCTTCTAGGTAATCACACGTCCTGTCATGTTCTCAGCTACACCTGATACCTTTGTTAGCATGCTACTCTCATGTTGGAGGAGGACATTCAGGATTTATCAAGTATTCTTATGACACTGTTTTCATATTTATTTCATCTGTATTTAACCCTAATATTCCTTAAACCCTGTACATCAGGGGTGTCCAAACTTTTTTCACCGAGGGCCACATACAGAAAAATATACGAAGGGCTGGAAGAAAATATGAGGGTAGATTTTCAAGCTTGTTGTGTACATGTCATCAACTTAGATTTGTTAGAACATGTTTTCAACTTTAATTGACTGAATTTATTAGGAAATTGGGCTCTTTTTAACACATGACTACTGCCTCAAATATTTGAACATATATATTTAAGAAGTACAATATAACACAAGCAGAAGTTTATTATACTTAAGTCATTATACTTTTTTAATTTGCTGAAGGCCGATTCAAAAAGGTCTGCGGGCCGTAGTTTGGAAACCCCTGCTGTACATTATCCATAAAGGTTTTAACCTGGCATCTTATCTTTAAATATATATGTAATATTCATAGAACCATGTATCTCTTAAAGACTGTAGCCCATCATTTGTGCAGACTGAAAACTCATCTCTTTCGACTCCACTTAGAGCGATAGAATTACTAACAAAGCACTTATATACTAATAAAGGACTGGCTTCTCTAAAGCCAGCTGAGTAGCACTTGAAATGTTTGGCTCTATGAAACCTGATGTACTTTATGATTCTGTTTTCTTCTGGGTTGTGTCTTCCTGGTCGTATGTACTTATTGTAAGTCGCTCTGGATAAAAGCGTCTGCTAAATGCAATGTAATGTAATGTAATGTAATACACACACACACACACAGATACACACACACACACACAGATACACACACACACAGATACATACACACACACACAGATACATACATACACACACACACACATACACACACACACACACACACAGATACATACATACACACACACACACACACACACACATACACACACACACACACAGATACATACATACACACACACACACACACAGATACATACATACACACACACACACACACACACACACACACACACACATACTTACTGTAAGTCGCTTTGGATAAAAGCCTCAGCTAAATGTAATGTAATGTAATACACACACACACACACACACAGATACACACACACACACACACATACACACACATACAGATACACACACACACACAGATACATACATACACACACACACACTGATACATACATACACACACACACACACATACAGATACATACATACACACACACACACATACACACACACACACACACACACACAGATACATACATACACACACACACACAGACACACACACACACATACTTACTGTAAGTCGCTTTGGATAAAAGCTAAATGTAATGTAATGTAATATCACCTATCAGATTTGCTTTGCACTTAAATGTTATTTCCTTTATATGGAAGCAGATTAGTGCCTTAGTTTAAAAACTGCATTTAAACTAATAATAATAAAATCCTGTCAATAAAGCGCCCTCGCCCCTAATTAGGTATGACTCTAATTAAACTATATATAAATATTTACACATTTCTCCTCATGTGTTCCAGTCGGTTACTGTCACTTTGTTTTTGACACTTTAAAATAATACTATCCGACTAAAATGCTGTTCAAATCTTTTCAAGTAAAAAATTAATTAATTTCAAAATAAACATTTTCTCTTTTCTTTATTTTTCAATAGCGCGATAAATACCGTACCGTGGACTTGTTATCGCGATATTATTGTACGGTGAGTTTTTGGTATCGTTACATCCCTAATAGATAAAAATGCATCAAAATAAATGTTTCTTACGGAGATATCCCAAATGATTATTAAATCAAAATGAATAAATCCCTGTTGCATATAGTCAACAGAAAATGTATTTGTTGTTGTGATATTTTGTTGAGTTCTGTTGGATAATTAGGTAGTTTTCACTTCCTACAGTCAAAAATCCACATTCGTGTGCACTTTTCTGCATTTAATAAGTCAAATTACACCATTTAGTTTGCATGAATAAGACTAAAGTGCTTCTAGAAGTATTCCTGATTAAACCTAGACTAAAGATTTAGTTTGATAAAGTTGGTTTTGCAAACCCTCTGGTCTTCATGCTTTTCCTGTAACATTGAAAACAAAGCCTCCTTCACCTATCATGATTGAAACAGACAAGATCAAGGTTCCTAAAACTAGCTTTGAACACGGACATGAAACAGACCGGAGAACCAGCAGGAAGTGAAGCAATGTGGACGTATTTTAGATAAAGATCAGTTTAAGAGCATGCTACATTTAGAATATGATCATGCAGCAGTTTACTCTCTTCAAAGACACCAGACTTATTGATCTCCCAGGAGTTACTGATCTACTTCTGCTTTGATCGGAGAGTTTGTTTAGGTTATTGTGTGACTTTGGTGGATCTGAAATAACCATTTTAAGCACGAAAGTCACACAAAAACACAAACTGACTTAAAGATGGAGGCAGAAGTAGATCGGCAACTCCTCTGTTCTGCAAGACAAAACCACTGTCTTTGTCAATCGAGTCTGGTGCCTTAAGAGAGCAGAAAACACCGCTTCAAAAAAGGAAAATCTGTAAAACAAAATGTAAATATTTCACCATTTTAGTAAATATGTGTGCGTCACTTATCGTGATTAACAGAGATCAAGGTGATTGCAGCTGGCTTCAAATACACAAACAGATGTCAGCATGATACAACGGTTAATATACTTTAAATATAACGGCATGTCAGTAAATATGGAAAGGGTGTGGGTGTGGTCTTCTTCAAACCCCCATGGTCTTTGCTCAGTTACTTCCAGCCTATCATGATTTACAGAAATCACATCAAGGTTTGATTTTGTGTATCTAGCCCTGAACAAAGACGCCGTTATCACCATCAGTCCATTTATATCTTTGCAAGGACACACCGATGCTTCAAGGTCATGAGGATGAAGGGTTGCATGATTGTGCTGCAGAGCGTTCACCACCAACTGGGTTTAGTTTCCATGCCCCTCGCTGTTTGAGGGCTACATGTCTCTCAACGTTAACCACAGCAGGCATTACTCACTTCCTCCTGACGCGTTCAACTGTCTGCACAGGCAGGGTGTTTGTTACAAACTCAAAGACTGGTGGAGGATGTTAACATGTATTAAATGCAGTAAAAGTACTGTGAAAGTACTGTGAAAGTACTGTGAAAGTACTGTGAAAACACTCAAAGTCCTGCATTCAAAACTAAAATAAAAGTATTTTATTATTATTATCAGCAAAATGCTAATTAATTAAAGTAGAAGTTTTGATTGAGTATTAAAAAAGTACACAATGTATTTGATTGTGTATTAAAAAAGTACACAATGTATTTGATTGTGTATTAAAAAAGTACACAATGTATTTAATGTAAAGGTATTTGATCGTGTATTAACAAAGTACACAATGTATTTAATGTAAAGGTATTTGATTGTGTATTAAAAAAGTACACAATGTACTTAATGTAAAGGTATTTGATTGTGTATTATCAAAGTACACAATGTATTTAATTTAAAGGTATTTGATCGTGTATTAAAAAAGTACACAATGTACTTAATGTAAAGGTATTTGATTGTGTATTATCAAAGTACACAGTGTATTTAATGTAAAGGTATTTGATCGTGTATTAAAAAAGTACACAATGTATTTGATTGTGTATTAAAAAAGTACACAATGTATTTAATGTAAAGGTATTTGATTGTGTACTAAAAAAGTACACAATGTATTTAATGTAAAGGTATTTGATTGTGTATTAAAAAAGTACACAATGTACTTAATGTAAAGGTATTTGATTGTGTATTAACAAAGTACACAATGTATTTAATGTAAAGGTATTTGATCGTGTATTAAAAAAGTACATAATGTATTTAATGTAAAGGTATTTGATTGTGTATTAAAAAAGTACACAGTGTATTTAATGTAAAGGTATTTGATCGTGTATTAAAAAAGTACACAATGTACTTAATGTAAAGGTATTTGATTGTGTATTAACAAAGTACACAGTGTATTTAATGTAAAGGTATTTGATCGTGTATTAAAAAAGTACACAATGTACTTAATGTAAAGGTATTTGATTGTGTATTAAAAAAGTACACAATGTACTTAATGTAAAGGTATTTGATTGTGTATTATCAAAGTACACAGTGTATTTAATGTAAAGGTATTTGATTGTGTATTAACAAAGTACACAATGTATTTAATGTAAAGGTATTTGATTGTGTACTAAAAAAGTACACAATGTACTTAATGTAAAGGTATTTGATTGTGTATTATCAAAGTACACAGTGTATTTAATGTAAAGGTATTTGATTGTGTATTAACAAAGTACACAATGTATTTAATGTAAAGGTATTTGATTGTGTACTAAAAAAGTACACAGTGTATTTAATGTAAAGGTATTGGTTGTGTATTAAAATGCAGCTGAAGCTCTTCAAGTAGAAGTATGGATTGTGCAGAATATTGGGATTAGAGTACTTACAGTTAAAATATTGATTGTACATGGAAAAGGTAGTAAAAAGTATTATTTGTGCAGTAAAATGTAGTGTAAGTACATCAAGTAAAAGTATTGATCGTGCATTTAAATGAAAATGTGTATATTGTGCAGTATATCTAGTTAAAGAAGACATTCTGCTCATTTTCAGGTTCATATCAGAATGTAGAGCCTCGATGGGCCGGACGCACCGAGCTGACCCCAGAGACCACGTCCCGACGCACCGAGCTGACCCCAGAGACCACGTCCCGACGCACCAAGCTGACCCCAGAGACCACGTCCCGACGGACCAAGCTGACCCCAGAGACCACGTCCCGACGCACCGAGCTGACCCCAGAGACCACGTCCCGACGCACCGAGCTGACCCCAGAGACCACGTCCCGACGCACCAAGCTGACCCCAGAGACCACGTCCCGACGCACCAAGCTGACCCCAGAGACCACGTCCCGACGGACCAAGCTGACCCCAGAGACCACGTCCCGACGCACCAAGCTGACCCCAGAGACCACGTCCCGACGCACCAAGCTGACCCCAGAGACCACGTCCCGACGCACCAAGCTGACCCCAGAGACCACGTCCCGACGGACCAAGCTGACCCCAGAGACCACGTCCCGACGGACCAAGCTGACCCCAGAGACCACGTCCCGACGCACCAAGCTGACCCCAGAGACCACGTCCCGACGGACCGAGCTGACCCCAGAGACCACGTCCCGACGGACCAAGCTGACCCCAGAGACCACGTCCCGACGGACCCAACTGTTGCGTCGCCTCGCGTCTCCGCGTCTCGGCCAACAGTCGCACTGGAACACACCGCAGAGACTTCAGCCGACGGCCAAGAAGCACGTACGAACTGCGCATGCGTGAGTGGCAATACCTCTCCTTACCAGCAGGCGGCGGTAGTGTGTGTTCGTCATTCAAAAGAGGCAACCGGAAGACAGACTGCGTGACGTAAGCAAACAACAAATAGCGTGCGTTACATTTTCACTCTCGTCCATCACAGACTGTTTCACATAACGACTTATCGAAAAACATGTTTACTGGAAAATGAAAATAATAGCCGTCTGTGTGTGCCTTCTTCACTTCCGTTTCGCACGCACTGATTCGCTAAGCTGAACAGCCAATCAGAGTGATTTCTTTAGCCGACGGCCTTTTGCCGAAAAGACACGACGGTGCGGGACACACCAATCTGAGTAGGGGCCGGTGTGTCGGGCCTTAAGTCTCCATGCTTAAATGGTGTCTGCTGGAAAAGGAAAGAACGTTTATGATTTTTATATATTGTGTACCTTTAAGAGCTTCTTTGACGCCCTCAAAATCCGACGCCAACATGTCCGGTCTGGTGTTCGGAAGATTCACCATTTCTCTAACCTCCTGCAGACGAAGAGCGCAACACAGAACATCATACAGAGCTGGAAAGCATGCTTCTTCTTCAAAGGTCCCCGATCATCCTCTTCTCCATCAATACATCACAGGTCTCAGGTATATCCAGAGCCTGTCTCTGATTGGCTGAAACACCAAACAGATCATTGCAGCATTACCCATAATCCCCTCTGTTTCAGCCCTGTTTCCAAAGTGCTGATTCTCTGTCTGTTACTTTAGATGAAAATAAGGAGCCCCTCCCCACGCCCCTCTGAGAGACATTTGGTTACAAAGAACTCAATGGAGCTCTAGAGGAGATTCAGGTGATAAGGGGGGGGTGAAGAAGAAGAAGAAGATGGGGACACATGTTGATGTAGAAGAGACATGAAGAAGAGGGGACACATGTTGATGTAGAAGAGACATGAAGAAGAGGGGACACATGTTGATGTAGAAGAGACATGAAGAAGAGGGGACACATGTTGATGTAGAAGAGACATGAAGAAGAGGAGACACATGTTGATGTAGAAGAGACATGAAGAAGAGGGGACACATGTTGATGTAGAAGAGACATGAAGAAGAGGGGACACATGTTGATGTAGAAGAGACATGAAGAAGAGGGGACACATGTTGATGTAGAAGAGACATGAAGAAGAGGGGACACATGTTGATGTAGAAGAGACATGAAGAAGAGGGGACACATGTTGATGTAGAAGAGACATGAAGAAGAGGGGACACATGTTGATGTAGAAGAGACATGAAGAAGAGGGGACACATGTTGATGTAGAAGAGACATGAAGAAGAGGGGACACATGTTGATGTAGAAGAGACATGAAGAAGAGGGGACACATGTTGATGTAGAAGAGACATGAAGGAAGAGGGGACACATGTTGATGTAGAAGAGACATGAGGAAGAGGGGACACATGTTGATGTAGAAGAGACATGAAGAAGAGGGGACACATGTTGATGTAGAAGAGACATGAAGAAGAGGGGACACGTGTTGATGTAGAAGAGACATGAAGAAGAGGGGACACATGTTGATGTAGAAGAGACATGAAGAAGAGGGGACACATGTTGATGTAGAAGAGACATGAAGAAGAGGGGACACATGTTGATGTAGAAGAGACATGAAGAAGAGGGGACACATGTTGATGTAGAAGAGACATGAAGAAGAGGAGACACATGTTGATGTAGGAGAGACATGAAGAAGAGGGGACACATGTTGATGTAGAAGAGACATGAAGAAGAGGAGACACATGTTGATGTAGGAGAGACATGAAGAAGAGGGGACACATGTTGATGTAGAAGAGACATGAAGAAGAGGGGACACATGTTGATGTAGAAGAGACATGAAGAAGAGGGGGACACATGTTGATGTAGAAGAGACATGAAGAAGAGGGGACACATGTTGATGTAGGAGAGACATGAAGAAGAGGGGACACATGTTGATGTAGAAGAGACATGAAGAAGAGGGGACACATGTTGATGTAGGAGAGACATGAAGGAGAGGGGACACATGTTGATGTAGAAGAGACATGAAGAAGAGGGGACACATGTTGATGTAGAAGAGACATGAAGAAGAGGGGACACATGTTGATGTAGAAGAGACATGAAGAAGAGGGGGACACATGTTGATGTAGAAGAGACATGAAGAAGAGGGGACACATGTTGATGTAGAAGAGACATGAAGAAGAGGGGACACATGTTGATGTAGAAGAGACATGAAGAAGATGGGGACACATGTTGATGTAGAAGAGACATGAAGAAGAGGGGACACATGTTGATGTAGAAGAGACATGAAGAAGAGGGGACACATGTTGATGTAGAAGAGACATGAAGAAGAGGGGACACATGTTGATGTAGAGAGACATGAAGAAGAGGGGACACATGTTGATGTAGAAGAGACATGAAGAAGAGGGGACACATGTTGATGTAGAAGAGACATGGAGAAAAGGGGACACATGTTGATGTAGAATAGATATGAGGAAGAGGGGACACATGTTGATGTAGGAGAGACATGAAGAAGAGGGGACACATGTTGATGTAGAAGAGACATGAAGAAGAGGGGACACATGTTGATGTAGAAGAGACATGAAGAAGAGGGGACACATGTTGATGTAGAAGAGACATGAAGAAGAGGGGACACATGTTGATGTAGGAGAGACATGAAGAAGAGGGGACACATGTTGATGTAGAAGAGACATGAAGAAGAGGGGACACATGTTGATGTAGGAGAGACATGAAGAAGAGGGGACACATGTTGATGTAGAAGAGACATGAAGAAGAGGGGACACGTGTTGATGTAGGAGAGACATGAAGAAGAGGGGACACATGTTGATGTAGAAGAGACATGAAGAAGAGGGGACACATGTTGATGTAGAAGAGACATGGAGAAAAGGGGACACATGTTGATGTAGAATAGACATGAAGAAGAGGGGACACATGTTGATGTAGGAGAGACATGAAGAAGAGGGGACACATGTTGATGTAGAAGAGACATGAAGAAGAGGGGACACATGTTGATGTAGGAGAGACATGAAGAAGAGGGGACACATGTTGATGTAGAAGAGACATGAAGAAGAGGGGACACATGTTGATGTAGGAGAGACATGAAGAAGTGGATTCAGCAGAATAGGTGACCTTTAAAAGTCCACACCAGTAACAGTTTCTTATTCCCTCTCCTCTGAAACACACCTTGACAGTTCCTGCGATCTGTGTCGGTCCTCTCCTCCCGACGATCAGAACCCTTCGGACCCGACTCTCCTCCAGAACCTCGAGGGCCGGCTGAGTGATGTCCGTCTTCTGCAGCAACACAGAAAGAAATATCCCCCATTTTAGTCTTTACAGTAACATTCCCCTTCCTGAATTGTTGAATTGCCGTGTGTTGAAAGTGCTATATAAATAAAGACATCTCACAGTGAACCGAACAGAGATGAAGTTACAACCCCCCCTCAATGTTCCCCCTGTGTTTCCTGCTATCCATCCATCACTTTGTTCTTATTTTAAACACCAGAGTGTGTGTTTCTCACCTTTAACAAGTCGATGGGCGACAGCAGGACTCTCGCTATGTCCAGAGCAACGTTGCCCTGTCCCAGAATCACAGCTGTCTCACAACTCAGGTCCGGACCCAGCTGCACGGGACACATTAGGAAGAGAGACACCGAGATTAGATTAGATTCCTTTATTGTCACTACAGCGAAATTCCAGCCATTCCCAATGGAGCAATCACACATAACGGACAGTGGCTTCCTTCCTTCCTTGTTTATCCATCAAAACCACTAGACGCCTTAAACAGACATGTTTTAACTCGTTTTATTTCCTTTATATTGATTACAATTTGAAGAGTTGCTAAAATAACAAACAGCTTAGGTATTCTTTCTTGCTTGATAAGGCTTATATAACTTAATATTGCCGTCTCTGAGGAACTGCACATTGCCAAAGCAGCATCCCTCTCCTCTGTCATCATCCTGTTGGACCTGTCTGCTGCATTCGACACGGTGAACCATCAGATCCTCCTTCGCACTCTCCAAGAACTTGGAGTTTCAGGCTCTGCACTTTCCCTCCTCACCTCATACCTCAAAGACCGTACCTACAGGGTAACTTGGAGAGGGTCTGAGTCTGACCCTTGTCAATTAACTACAGGGGTCCCTCAGGGCTCTGTTCTTGGTCCCCTCCTCTTCTCCTTGTACACAAACTCGCTCGGATCAGTCATTAGCCCGCATGGTTTTTCATACCACTGCTATGCTGACGACACCCAATTCATTCTGTTCTTTCCCCGCTCAGAGACCCAGGCACGCATCTCTGCTTGTCTAGCTGACATCTCTCAGTGGATGTCTGCTCATCACCTCAAGCTCAACCTTGACAAGACTGAACTGCTTTTCCTTCCGGGAAAAGATTGTCCCACTCTTGACCTGACGATCAACATCGGCACCTCTGATGTTTCCCCGACACAGACTGCAAGGAATCTGGGAGTAATCGTAGATAACAACCTGTCCTTCACTGCAAACATCGCTGCTACAACCCGTTGCTGCAGATATACGCTGTACAACATCAGGAGGATACGTCCCCAGCTGACCCAGAAAGCCACGCAAGTTCTGGTCCAGGCTCTCGTCACCTCACGCCTAGACTACTGCAACTCCCTCCTGGCTGGTCTACCTGCATGTGCCATCCGACCTCTGCAAGCTCATCCAGAATGCAGCGGCTCGTCTGGTCTTCAACCTTCCTAAATGTTCCCACACCACTCCGCTCCTCCGCTCCCTCCACTGGCTCCCGGTAACTGCTAGAATCCACTTCAAGACACTGGTACTTGCATACCATGCTGCGAATGGATCTGGCCCTTCCTACATCCAGGACATGGTTAAACCGTACACTCCAGCGCGTGCACTCCGCTCTGCATCAGCCAAACGACTCGCTGCACCCTCACTGCGAGGGGGACCCAAGTTCCCATCAGCAGAAACACGTGGGTTTGCTATCCTGGCTCCAAGATGGTGGAATGAGCTCCCCATTGACATTAGGACGGCAGAAAGCTTACACACCTTCCAGACTGAAAACTCATCTCTTTCGACTCCACTTCCAGCCATAGAATTACTAACAAAGCACTTATATACTAACAAAGGACTGGCTTCTCTAAAGCCAGCTGAGTAGCACTTGAAATGTTTGGCTCTATGAAACCTGATGTACTTTATGATTCTGTTTTCTTCAAGGTTGTATTTAGTTGGTCGAACGCACTTATTGTAAGTCGCTTTGGATAAAAGCGTCAGCTAAATGCAACGTAATGTAAAATGTAATGTAATATCTTAAAGGGTATTTGATTGTTCCTCTATCTCTGTCACTTTAGAGGAGGCACTGTGGGAATTGTAGTCTTTAATAGAGTGTTGACTACAGATGTCACAATTAGGTGGCCTTTCTTATCAAATCAAAATACTGGCTCTAACAGACAGTGTAAGTATCATTTGACAATACAAGCTAAACACTTAATATATTACATGTTGGACGCTTTTATCCAAAGCGACTTACATACTCAACACTGTGGAGAATCCCCACAGGGGCACTTTGGGGTGAAGCGTCTCAAGGACACAACGACATGCCGAGTGCAGTGGGGTTTGAACCTGAATCCCAACACCAACGCACAACCCACTGCGCCACACAACTCCGTATATACTAGATAAAGTGACCAAAAATTGGACCTATAATACATAGAACAGTACGCTTACAAAACAATACAACACTACCAAACAAATACAGGAACAATACGTTCAAGGCAGAACAAAGAAATGAGAATTCTGACTTTTTTTCTTTCACATCCCCAAAGCATCTGCTGGGACTCCGAGTGAAAAGTATGTCAATGAAATACATTGGTCAAGATATAATGAGAAATAATGCAGGGAACATTTGATCCGCTAAAAGTCCTCATGTCTATGATCAGAGGCTTGAGTAAAACAGTTTTAAGGAGGCTGAATACGCACCTCTCTGCAGCTCGGGAGCCCGTTGTACCATCCCACAAAATCTTTGGCAGAATAAACTCCGGACAGATCTTCTCCCGGCACGCCCATCCTCCGGTTGCCCTCCGCACCGTAACTCTGACACAACAACAGATCAATGCACGATGTCAGGAGAACGGCTGTTATTTAAAGTGATGTTTTTAATGTTCTCACCAGAACGACAGCATGGTACGCTTCCTGCAGCTCCGTCACGCTCAAATCCTTCCCCACGTTCACGTTGCCATAGAAACTGCAGCGCTCGCGTCCGGCCGTCTGCGTGAAAGTGTTGATGACGTTCTGAGGAGAGGACGGAAAAAATCACAGGTTTTAAAGGTCCCATGTCGTGCTGTTCCGGTTCTGACCCGTCCCCTTGTGTGTTATGAAGGTTTTAATGCATGTGAACGGTCTGCAGAGTCACAAACCCTCAAAGTGCACCCTGTAGCGACACACACACACACACACACACACACACACACACACACACACACAGTTTAAGACTATTAGATTGTTAATTAAACTGCACCATTTCACTACGTGTTTTTCTATTTACTTGCACAACTCTCTCTGTGTTACTGTGTTGCTCTGTTGGAGGAGTCTGTGACCTCAGATGTTCATCGACATAACAGTAGCTCTGTTCACATGAGAATAAGAGCCTTGAACCTTAAACTCTATTGCAGAGATGCTATATATGTAATGTCTGTGCTGACAGCAGGAGGCACTCGCTGCACGCTTAGATTTGAAAGTGAAAGTGCGTCTGCGTGGGTCTGTGTGGGTTAGTGTGGGTCTGCGTGGCTTAGTGTGGGTTAGTGTGGGTTAGTGTGGGTCTGCGTGGGTCTGCGTGGGTTAGTGTGGGTTAGTGTGGGTTAGTGTGGGTTAGTGTGGGTTAGTGTGAGTTAGTGTGGGTTAGTGTGGGTCTGCGTGGGTTAGTGTGGGTTAGTGTGGGTCTGCGTGGCTTAGTGTGGGTTAGTGTGGGTCTGCGTGGCTTAGTGTGAGTTAGTGTGGGTTAGTGTGAGTTAGTGTGGGTTAGTGTGGGTCTGCGTGGGTTAGTGTGGGTTAGTGTGGGTCTGCGTGGCTTAGTGTGGGTTAGTCTGGGTCTGCGTGGCTTAGTGTGAGTTAGTGTGGGTTAGTGTGGGTCTGCGTGGCTTAGTGTGGGTTAGTGTGGGTCTGCGTGGCTTAGTGTGAGTTAGTGTGGGTTAGTGTGAGTTAGTGTGGGTTAGTGTGGGTCTGCGTGGGTTAGTGTGAGTTAGTGTGGCTTAGTGTGGGTTAGTGTGGCTTAGTGTGGGTTAGTGTGGGTTAGTGTGAGTTAGTGTGGGTTAGTGTGGGTCTGCGTGGGTTAGTGTGGGTTAGTGTGGGTCTGCGTGGCTTAGTGTGGGTTAGCGTGGCTTAGTGTGAGTTAGTGTGAGTTAGTGTGGGTTAGTGTGGGTCTGCGTGGGTTAGTGTGAGTTAGTGTGGCTTAGTGTGAGTTAGTGTGGGCTTAGTGTGGGTTAGTGTGGGTTAGTGTGAGTTAGTGTGGATTAGTGTGGGTCTGCGTGGGTTAGTGTGGGTTAGTGTGGGTTAGTGTGGGTCTGCGTGGCTTAGTGTGGGTTAGTGTGGGTCTGCGTGGGTTAGTGTGGGTTAGTGTGGGTTAGTGTGGGTTAGTGTGGGTCTGCGTGGCTTAGTGTGGGTTAGTGTGGGTTAGTGTGGGTCTGCGTGGCTTAGTGTGAGTTAGTGTGGGGTAGTGTGGGTTAGTGTGGGTCTGCGTGGCTTAGTGTGAGTTAGTGTGGCTTAGTGTGGGTTAGTGTGAGTTGTGTGGGTCTGCGTGGGTTAGTGTGGGTTAGTGTGGGTTAGTGTGGGTTAGTGTGGGTTAGTGTGGGTCTGCGTGGCTTAGTGTGGGTTAGTGTGGGTTAGTGTGAGTTAGTGTGGCTTAGTGTGGGTTAGTGTGGGTTAGTGTGAGTTAGTGTGGATTAGTGTGGGTCTGCGTGGGTTAGTGTGGGTTAGTGTGGGTTAGTGTGGGTCTGCGTGGCTTAGTGTGGGTTAGTGTGGGTCTGCGTGGGTTAGTGTGGGTTAGTGTGGGTTAGTGTGGGTTAGTGTGGCTTAGTGTGGGTTAGTGTGGGTTAGTGTGGGTTAGTGTGGGTCTGCGTGGCTTAGTGTGAGTTAGTGTGGGTTAGTGTGGGTTAGTGTGGGTCTGCGTGGCTTAGTGTGAGTTAGTGTGGCTTAGTGTGGCTTAGTGTGGGTTAGTGTGGGTCTGCGTGGGTTAGTGTGGGTTAGTGTGGGTTAGTGTGGGTCTGCGTGGCTTAGTGTGGGTTAGTGTGGGTTAGTGTGGGTCTGCGTGGCTTAGTGTGAGTTAGTGTGGGTTAGTGTGGGTTAGTGTGGGTCTGCGTGGCTTAGTGTGAGTTAGTGTGGCTTAGTGTGGGTTAGTGTGAGTTAGTGTGGGTCTGCGTGGGTTAGTGTGGGTTAGTGTGGGTTAGTGTGGGTTAGTGTGGGTTAGTGTGGGTCTGCGTGGCTTAGTGTGGGTTAGTGTGGGTTAGTGTGGGTCTGCGTGGGTCTGCGTGGGTTAGTGTGGGTTAGTGTGGGTTAGTGTGGGTTAGTGTGGGTTAGTGTGGGTCTGCGTGGCTTAGTGTGGGTTAGTGTGGGTCTGCGTGGCTTAGTGTGAGTTAGTGTGGGTTAGTGTGAGTTAGTGTGGGTTAGTGTGGGTCTGCGTGGGTTAGTGTGGGTTAGTGTGGGTCTGCGTGGCTTAGTGTGGGTTAGTCTGGGTCTGCGTGGCTTAGTGTGGGTTAGTGTGGGTCTGCGTGGCTTAGTGTGAGTTAGTGTGGGTCTGCGTGGCTTAGTGTGAGTTAGTGTGGCTTAGTGTGGGTTAGTCTGGGTCTGCGTGGGTTAGTGTGGGTTAGTGTGGGTCTGCGTGGCTTAGTGTGGGTTAGTCTGGGTCTGCGTGGGTTAGTGTGGCTTAGTGTGGGTCTGCGTGGCTTAGTGTGGGTTAGTGTGGGTCTGCGTGGCTTAGTGTGAGTTAGTGTGGCTTAGTGTGAGTTAGTGTGGGTTAGTGTGGGTCTGCGTGGGTTAGTGTGAGTTAGTGTGGCTTAGTGTGGCTTAGTGTGGGTTAGTGTGGGTTAGTGTGGGTTAGTGTGAGTTAGTGTGGGTTAGTGTGGGTTAGTGTGGGTCTGCGTGGGTTAGTGTGGGTTAGTGTGGGTTAGTGTGGGTCTGCGTGGCTTAGTGTGGGTTAGTGTGGGTCTGCGTGGCTTAGTGTGAGTTAGTGTGAGTTAGTGTGGGTTAGTGTGGGTCTGCGTGGCTTAGTGTGAGTTAGTGTGAGTTAGTGTGGGTTAGTGTGGGTTAGTGTGAGTTAGTGTGGGTTAGTGTGGGTCTGCGTGGGTTAGTGTGGGTTAGTGTGGGTTAGTGTGGGTCTGCGTGGCTTAGTGTGGGTTAGTGTGGGTTAGTGTGGGTTAGTGTGGGTTAGTGTGGGTCTGCGTGGCTTAGTGTGAGTTAGTGTGGCTTAGTGTGGGTTAGTGTGGGTTAGTGTGAGTTAGTGTGGGTCTGCGTGGGTTAGTGTGGGTTAGTGTGGGTTAATGTGGGTTAGTGTGGGTTAGTGTGGGTTAGTGTGGGTTAGTGTGAGTTAGTGTGGGTTAGTGTGGGTCTGCGTGGTTAGTGTGGGTTAGTGTGGGTTAGTGTGGGGTCTGCGTGGCTTAGTGTGGGTTAGTGTGGGTCTGCGTGGCTTAGTGTGAGTTAGTGTGAGTTAGTGTGGGTTAGTGTGGGTCTGCGTGGCTTAGTGTGAGTTAGTGTGAGTTAGTGTGGGTTAGTGTGGGTTAGTGTGAGTTAGTGTGGGTTAGTGTGGGTCTGCGTGGGTTAGTGTGGGTTAGTGTGGGTTAGTGTGGGTCTGCGTGGCTTAGTGTGGGTTAGTGTGGGTTAGTGTGGGTTAGTGTGGGTTAGTGTGGGTCTGCGTGGCTTAGTGTGAGTTAGTGTGGCTTAGTGTGGGTTAGTGTGGGTTAGTGTGAGTTAGTGTGGGTCTGCGTGGGTTAGTGTGGGTTAGTGTGGGTTAATGTGGGTTAGTGTGGGTTAGTGTGGGTTAGTGTGGGTCTGCGTGGCTTAGTGTGAGTTAGTGTGGGTTAGTGTGGGTTAGTGTGGGTTAGTGTGGGTCTGCGTGGCTTAGTGTGAGTTAGTGTGGCTTAGTGTGGGTTAGTGTGGGTTAGTGTGAGTTAGTGTGGGTCTGCGTGGGTTAGTGTGGGTTAGTGTGGGTTAATGTGGGTTAGTGTGGGTTAGTGTGGGTTAGTGTGAGTTAGTGTGGGTCTGCGTGGCTTAGTGTGGCTTAGTGGGTCTGCGTGGCTTAGCGTGGGTTAGCGTGGGTTAGCGTGGGTTAGCGTGGGTTAGCGTGGGTTAGCGTGGGTTAGTGTGGCTTAGTGTGGGTTAGCGTGGGTTAGCGTGGGTCTGCGTGGCTTAGTGTGGGTTAGCGTGGGTTAGTGTGGGTTAGTGTGGCTTAGTGTGGGTTAGTGTGGGTTAGCGTGAGTTAGCGTGGGTTAGCGTGGGTTAGCGTGGGTTAGCGTGGGTTAGCGTGGGTTAGCGTGGCTTAGCGTGGGTTAGCGTGGGTTAGCGTGGGTTAGCGTGGGTTAGTGTGGGTCAGCGTGGGTTTGCGTGGGTTAGCGTGGGTTAGCGTGGGTTAGTGCGAGTGGACGACATTCTGACTGAAATCAGAATGTTAACAATTCACGAGCGGCGATCTCCTAACCCCCCCCCCCCCCCCCACACTAATTAATCATTTCCGGGAAATGTACGTGTCGGGGGGGGCCCGCACTGGTAAATAAAATGCCCGCCCACAGATGTATGTATGCTTCTGGGTCTGCACACACACACACACACACACACACACACACACACACACACACACACTCAGGTGAGTCAGTAGTACTGTCAACAGAGAGTGACATTCCTCTATAATCAGTTTCTCAGATGATTGACAGCTGTTTTCGGAGAAGGGAATATTATTTTTGTTTTACTAACCAACCGTTTTTATAACACGCCCCGAGATGCTTATTATTCTCAGTGGAAAACTTGCGTCACGACTCTTTCTCTCTCTATGACTCAGAACAAAGAGCCTGCAGGTGTTTCAAGCTGATTACATCTCATATAATGGGGAGGACTATGAATATGTTGCTTCTCCTACCTTAAGCCATCTTTAAAAAGAATAATAATAATGTGATTTGTATACAAGTTTCAAGCCTTAAAAAAGGACCCTCTCCTAATAGACCCCCCCTCATATCAAACCTACACACTTCTAGGAAGATGCGAACATATTATTATCGTTTGGTCGAGGATATCAGCGGAAACATTGTCGTTAAATTCAAGTGCTTATTCAAAAATCACCCGGGCACCTTTACGGGTATTATTGAACACAAGATCACATCTCCTTAAATGTATTTTATTCAGGATAAAGTACCTTAACTTCTGGATGATCGGGAGCCACTCCGAACCGGACCAGCCCGAAGGGGACGGGAAGACGCTCGTAGATATCCACCGTAACGTCCGGACGAGCCTGAGAGGACGAACACATAGGGGTAAAACATGCGTGGACATAAAACCATGTGTCTTTAAGCTGAGGGACGTTTGGTCTCCAATAGACCTAAAGCTAAAGAGACAACGCTCAGCACAAACACATCAAGTTTAAAGTTATTTGAGTTGCAAAAAGGAACTCAAATAGCGGACATTATGATATATTCACTGGTTTTTTGGGATTCTTATTCAAATTTAGGAAAATCAGGAAAACAGGCTAATTCAAAAACTACCAAAATGATACACAAGAGGTTTTATTATGTAAAGAAATGGACCTGTTTCTGAGCTCATGTGCACAGATGTGTTGAACACATGAACACGTCTGGATGAACCACTAAAGCTGCAAACACTCAACAAGCTATTCGTTATTCAGTCTCAGGAATAAGGAGAGTAATGTCTGGAAACTCATATTTACACAAGGAGTCTAAAGAATCTATTTCCTGATCTTTATGCACGGTTAGAAAGTGTGTGTGTGTGTGTGTGTGTGTGTGTGTGTGTGTGTGTGTGTGTGGTGTGTGTGTGTGTGTGTGGCGTGTGTGTGTGTGTGTGATGGGATGACATGCTGACTGAAGTAGTGTGTGTGTGTTTGGATGTCAACCAATACAAAAAAAAAAAAACTGCTTCATCATCCCCACACAGGGAATGGAAACAGGAAGTACCTTGATCAGGTGTTGAGCCGTGTAGAAACCCGCCGGGCCGCCTCCAACAATACAAACCTTTGGACTGCAAGAGGAATAACGAGCTTTTCCACCTCCATTAATACCTGGAGAACCAGTGGTTACAACACATAGCATGAGTTACGTTTTGAGGTAGACCTGCTTATCCAAACACACACACACACACACACACACACAGATGGGAGAAACAGGATGTTGTGTAGATAATACAAAAAATGGGTTATCAATTCAGATAAATGACTTGAAGTACATACAGAATGCAGATTATTGCACCTGATTATAATACATTAGATTACAACAACACACAGTCGGAATCATGTGTTTCTAAAGTAACACAACATTAAAGCGCATCACTAGAACGACAGTAAACTGGTGATGCAGCATCTTATTAAGGCAAGTCCCCGAACAGACCTAAATATGGAGTGTGGACTGCTAATTGGAGAGGTGCCGGTTCACCTCCTGCCCTGCCGTGGTGCCCTTGAGCAAGGCACCGGACAACCCCCTGCCCCCATTGCTCCCAAGGCGCTGTGCAATAGCTGCCCACTGCTCCTAGTGCTAGACTCCTGGTGCTAGGATGGGTTAAAAGCAGAGAACACATGTCACTCTGTGCTCTGCATGTGAGACCATTACAGAGGGGTTCATCCCTCCCATTCTATCTATCTATATGAATGAATAGTGAGTTGTTGTACAATAGTCAATTTTACTTATGCTTGATCCACTGGCTATATAAGCCGAATTACGGACTGAAACCACTTCATTAAATGTTTGAAATATATTTAATCAAGTATGTATATGTATCAAATTGCAGCTTATAGAAGTTATAATGTACTTCATTTTGTATGGAGTTTGGCGCCTGTTGCCTTCACAACAGTTGCCTGTTGCCGTTAAGTCACTTAACGGCTGTATAATACACATTAAATTGTGTCTCACCACAATGAAGTCAAACATTATCACAATATAACAAACAGTTAAACAGTTCAAATATAGAAGCCGGACTGAAGAGTTAAATGTAATTTATTGAGAATATTCATAACACGTGAATGAATGAGGAGTTTGTGTATGTGTAAGTCAATTTCACTGATAAAATTATGCTTGATCCACTGGCTACATAAGCCGAATTACTGATTGAAACCACTTCATTTAATTTGTAAAATATTATAAATCAAGAATGAATATTTATCAAACGACAGCTAATATAAGTTATATTTGACACAAAGTAAACGGTCGCTTTACGGCTACAAACAGTCACTTGACGGTCATTTAACGGCTACAAACAGTCACTTGACGGTCATTTAACGGCTACAAACGGTCACTTAACGCCTACAAACGGTCATTAAACGGCTACAAACGGTCACTTGACGGTCATTAAACGGCTACAAACGGTCACTTGACGGTCATTAAACGGCTACAAACGGTCATTAAACGGCTACAAACGGTCATTAAACGGCTACAAACGGTCATTAAACGGCTACAAACGGTCACTTAACGGCTACAAACGGTCATTAAACGGCTACAAACGGTCATTAAACGGCTACAAACGGTCATTGACGGTCATTTAACGGCTACAAACGGTCATTGACGGTCATTAAACGGCTACAAACGGTCATTAAACGGCTACAAACGGTCATTAAACGGCTACAAACGGTCACTTAACGGCTACAAACGGTCATTAAACGGCTACAAACGGTCATTAAACGGCTACAAACGGTCACTTAACGGCTACAAATGGTCATTAAACGGCTACAAACGGGTCATTAAACGGCTACAAACGTCATTAACGGCTACAAACGGTGTCACTTAACGGCTATGCAAAGGGGGGGAAAACGGTCATTAAACGGCTACAAACGGTCATTAACGGCTACAAACGGTCATTAAACGTCAAAATATGAAATATGAAAACGTGTCTCACCTTCATGGAGTCGATGTATCCATACACTCCTCGAAGTCCACACTTTTAACCCGGAAAACAGCATTTTACGGTTGTCTTTCGACACAGAAACAAACCTGTGAGTGTTTCTCCTGTGTGTGTCTGATTATCAGTCCAACATTCCTCTGATCTTTGGGCAGAAAACGGGGAAAAGGGGCGATAACAAAACAAAACGTTAATCTTTTCCCGGGCTTTGTGTCCTAACTAGTTCATAAAATATAAAAGATAACTACATTTTTCTTAATTGTACTTTAATACTGACTTTATTACTGCAGTTATGACTTCAGTTCTAAAATCATAACAAACCGTTTTCAAGGCTGCACCTCGTGTGTTACACCTGGAAGCGTCCGTGTGGAACTCTGACCTTCAGTACGTAGGTTCCGCAGTAACAACTGACATTTAGATATAAGCTAGTACAAACAATGAGCCATATAATAATAATAATAATAATAATAATAATAATAATAATAAAAAGGCATTCCATGGTATTTTACCTTTTTACATAAACATGTTATGACTTGTTTTTTTTCTAAAGGTAAAAAACTAAAATGAGAAAAATAAGAATTCAATAAAAAAATGTTTTTCATATAAAACGTGTGAACTAAAAAATGTTTAGCAACACAAATATTTTTAAATAACAATTACATATTGTTTGTAAATGTGGACAATGTTTTCACTTCCTTCATTCTCATGTGTTGAGAGGTTTGGGCCTAAAGGAGCAATGTTACATTTTCTATTAAGAGTTTACTTATATATCCAAATTGCACATCTTGGCCCTTTCTCAATTCTCTAGTTTCCCCTCCTCGACTCCTCGACTCCTCGACTCCTCGACTCCTCGACTCCTCGACTCCTCGACTCCTCGGTCCCCCGGTAGTAACCCGGAAATGGATTTCAAGGCGCCACGTTGAAGGACATCTCATTTCTCTAACCGCCTGCTGCTTCCCCTCCTCTCTCCTCGGCCCCCTCCTCCTCCTTTATTACATTTCTTTGTGCACGCTATTTTTGTATAATTTATACTTTAGAAAAAAGCCATAAAGCAAAATGTGTTTATTATATTTGTTTATTTGATAGGGACAGCAATCAAATACAACAAACATGCTAATTTACATCTGTGGTCTCGAAGGAGACGACATAATCAAACACATCTGAAGTCACAATTTTCAAGTGCAGATAAACAAGTAATGTTCTATTTCTTAAAATAGTTGTATCGAGACAGTGTAACTTAGGCCCCGTCCACACGAGACCGCTCGAAACCGCTGGAGACGCGTAGTACATATGCCGGGCCTGTAAGTGGCGCTGTACTTCCGCCACAAAATACACCAAAAGCAGTGAAGAAGACCCCGCGAGCATGCGTATAAGGCATAAGCAAACAAGCTGTAGATGTTGCACTAACATCTGTAGCATGGTCAGTAGCGTCTGGAGCACGAACGCAACCCTGTGATCCGCCATTGTTGTTGGTGAAACGCATCAGCAATGACGCGGGGGTGAGCAGGAGAGGTGGGGAGAGGCGGGGCTATGGCGTCATCGACTCAGGAAATGATCGTACACACGGAGCCGCAAGCGTGTCGCCTCCAGATTTGCCCACTTTGGGAGCCGGTTTCAAAGTTGATCGGTTTCGGAGGCTCCGAAGCCGCGGCTCCGTTTCGGCTTCGTGTGGACGAGCCGTCTATTCGATAAAGGACTTTAGCGGATAAAACTGAAACCGTCTCCGTGTAGACGGGGCCTTAATGAACATGTGTAAAAATGTAAAAAGCTTGCAGACATGCTAATTTACATCTGTGGTCCCTCGGGAGATCATCAGACACATCTCAAGTACAAATACACAATTAACAAGTACAAATACACAATTAACAAGTACAAATATACAATTCACAAGTACACATATACAATTCTCGAGTACAAAAGACAACCATCATTGTAGCACACGTTAATGGTGAGTGCAGTTCTGGTTTGCCTTGAGACCGTTTTTAGAAATGGGTCCTGAAAGTAAAAACAAAATGTCAACTCAAACACCTGAAATGCAACGTGTAGAAACTAAAGTGCTTGCTCTGCAGGTCTTTGATACCGCTGAGAAGGCTACAGGATGTGGGCTCTGCTGGCTTTTCTGCAAAGATAAACACAACATGTCGTATAAAGGAAACGGAAAGCAGAAGGTGAAACATGTCTCAGCTGCTGATGGAATAAATCTGTTTGAGGGGAAAGATTGAATGAGGAACCTGAAATCAGGAAATAACAGAAACAACGTTTATTCTCCTAGTTTGTTTCTATTGATCCTCTTTCACAACACTCCGCATCCGCGATCACATTGAGATCACACTGAGATCACATTGCGATCACATTGAGATCACACTGCGATCACACTGAGATCACACTGAGATCACACTGAGATCACATTGCGATCACATTGAGATCACATTGAGATCACATTGAGATCACACTGAGATCACACTGCGATCACATTGAGATCACACTGAGATCACACTGAGATCACATTGAGATCACACTGCGATCACATTGAGATCACACTGCGATCACATTGAGATCACATTGAGATCACACTGAGATCACACTGCGATCACATGAGATCACACTGCGATCACATTGAGATCACATTGAGATCACACTGAGATCACACTGCGATCACATTGAGATCACACTGAGATCACATTGAGATCACATTGAGATCACACTGCGATCACATTGAGATCACATTGAGATCACATTGAGATCACATTGAGATCACACTGAGATCACATTGAGATCACACTGAGATCACATTGAGATCACATTGAGATCACACTGCGATCACATTGAGATCACACTGAGATCACACTGCGATCACATTGAGATCACACTGAGATCACATTGAGATCACATTGAGATCACACTGAGATCACATTGAGATCACATTGAGATCACACTGCGATCACATTGAGATCACATTGAGATCACATTGAGATCACATTGAGATCACACTGAGATCACATTGAGATCACACTGAGATCACATTGAGATCACATTGAGATCACACTGCGATCACATTGAGATCACACTGAGATCACACTGCGATCACATTGAGATCACACTGAGATCACATTGCGATCACACTGCGATCACACTGAGATCACACTGAGATCACATTGAGATCACATTGAGATCACACTGCGATCACATTGAGATCACACTGCGATCACATTGAGATCACATTGAGATCACACTGCGATCACATTGAGATCACATGAGATCCATTGAGATCACATTGAGATCACACTGCGATCACATTGAGACACACTGCGATCACAGTGCGATCACATTGAGATCACATTGAGATCACACTGCCTAAGACACGAGGATAGGATTCGAGGATAGGAGTCGAGGAGGGGTTTAGAGAAATGAGAATGTACGTGTGTTGAGGACAGGTTTTCAAGTTTCCAAATGTTTACGTTTTTCTAATATTTTCAAAAATGTTCTAATATTTTCACGTTATCTTTTAAAGCGTTGATATCTCATCTTCCCTAGCCTTCCTAGAGGATCCCCCTGAAGTCCAGAGATGTGACTAAGTACGGCTGGTGCTGAGGACAGGGGTGCTGAGGCCTCGGGGGTCGGGGGGGTCCGGGGGGCTCAGCGGCTCGACCCGATGTGAAGCGCTTCTTAAACTGCAGAAAAACAAAGAGAAAACATTTTATATATATATATATATATATCTGTCCTTTGATTCAAATACAAACCTTTTTTAATACAGTATTAATAAAACTAAATAAAAGACATCCCTTATTGAATCACAGATACAACAAATAATAGTGATATAGTTATAATTTAAGCAAAATAAACATTGAAAGGAACATCTAAATAATAAACAAACAAAAACTAAATGTATTAAATTTAAATATATTAAAAAATACAGACATTATTTTTTAAATAGTTTTGCCCATAAATGTGCATTTTTAGTATAAATAAATACAATGGAAAGCCTTTAATCCGAAAGCATCTTTTCTAAATGAAGTCAAATGAATTTGAATAATAAAAACAAGAAGAAGAGTAGCCCAACTCAGTCTCAACACGTCCTCTTCCTTGCAGGATCACAACCGCAGGTCCAGCCGGTGTTATTATCCTCTCAATTGTCTCACATGTATTATTAAAATGGTTGAAACAGTTGTACTCACTCGTCTGTGTCTCAGAACCCTGGCTCCAGTGAAGAGGAGCACGGTGAACGCCGTCACGCTGAAGGCGATCAGGACGAGATCCAGGATGTGATTTCCGACTCCGCAGAGTTCCTGCGGGTCTTCCTCTGGAAACAAATGATCGATAAATGTGAAGCAGTGTGTGAACAACAGCCTCACGGAAAGAACTGAGACGTTGACTTTAATTAAATATATTATGTCAGGGGGGTCAAACTCAAATACACAGGGGGCCAAGATTAAAAGATGGGTGCTAGTCGAGGGCCGGACTGGTTCAATGTGTATTGCAGAACTTATTGAAATGAACTTATTGCACATATTAAACCTGGAACTAACAAAGCTTAAATGATTGCCTATAAAAACAACATTAAATAATCAATTGCATTCTATGGCTCTATCTGCAGCTTCTCCAGACTCATTTCTTATGGCTCTATCTGCAGCTTCTCCAGACTCATTTCTTATGGCTCTATCTGCAGCTTCTCCAGACTCATTTCTTATGGCTCTATCTGCAGCTTAGACTCATTTCTTACGGCTCTATCTGCAGCTTCTCCAGACTCATTTCTTATGGCTCTATCTGCAGCTTCTCCAGACTCATTTCTTACGGCTCTATCTGCAGCTTCTCCAGACTCATTTCTTATGGCTCTATCTGCAGCTTCTCCAGACTCATTTCTTATGGCTCTATCTGCAGCTTCTCCAGACTCATTTCTTATGGCTCTATCTGCAGCTTCTCCAGACTCATTTCTTACGGCTCTATCTGCAGCTTCTCCAGACTCATTTCTTATGGCTCTATCTGCAGCTTCTCCAGACTCATTTCTTATGGCTCTATCTGCAGCTTCTCCAGACTCAGTTCTTATGGCTCTATCTGCAGCTTCTCCAGAGTCATTTCTTATGGCTCTATCTGCAGCTTCTCCAGACTCATTTCTCATGGCTCTATCTGCAGCTTCTCCAGACTCATTTCTTATGGCTCTATCTGCAGCTTCTCCAGACTCATTTCTTACGGCTCTATCTGCAGCTTCTCCAGACTCATTTCTTATGGCTCTATCTGCAGCTTCTCCAGACTCATTTCTTATGAGTACATTTCTCCACAGTCCAACAACAGCTTCAACAAAACTATTCCCCTCAAAGAGAAACCAAACATGCCCTGCTGTCGTGAGAGAAAGTGCAGAAGGAAGCATCCTTTGAACTCAGTGTGCTGCTCTGTGATGCTAGCTCAGACACTTGGCATCTCATCTCGGGGGCAAGGTCATCAATGTTTGGTCTCAGGCTCTGAGCGGAGGAGACCCTCAGGATGGAGTGAAGGTGCAATATACCGGAGGGCCAGATCTAACAGGAACTAGAAATGATCCATCCATCTTCTCCCGCGTATCCGTGGTCGGGTCTCGGGGGTCTCGTTCCAGCAGAGAGCTCCAAACGTTCCTTTCCCCTGGCGACATCAACCAGCTCTGACTGGGGGTCCCAAGGCGCTCCCAGGCCAGCGAAGAGATGTAATCCCTCCACCTGGTCCTAGGTCTACCCCTCGGTCTCTTCCCAGCTGGACGTGCCTGGAACACCTCTCTAGGGAGGCGCCCAGGTGGCATCCTAACTAGGTGCCCGAACCACCTCAACTGGCTCCTTTCGACACGAAGGAGGAATTATCCTGCAGGCCGAAATTACATCCACCAAGGGCCTGATTGGGCCCCCGGGCCTTGAGTTTGACACGTGTGTATTATGTCAGCAGATTTCACATTACTGCATTAGGTTAGTTGAAATCAATAATATTAAGATGAAATAAGAAATATTGGGTCATTATTGATTTCAAATAACTTAATGCAGTAATGTGACATCTGTTGACATAATACGTTTAATGAAAGTCAACGGTTCAGTGCTTACGTTGACCCAAACAAATATAGTTCGTATACTGTATGTATTGTATTTGTTACTCTTCAATGGATGGATGCAAGAACAATTTAATTTTCAAAATAATTTGAAGTATTGAATTTACAAATTGTGTTTCTTCTAACAGGTATTATGAACACAGTTTACAAGTATTGATTGTGCAGTAACATTTTGTTGAAGTACAGAAACGCCTCCATTGGATTCCTTTGTTTACTTCCTGAAGATGGTGACATCAATATGGTACACTAGCGCTTCTATTGGCTAGCACTCCAACACATACGTTATAGGCTAAGGGGCGGGATATCTCTAAGAGGTTGACCAATCACAACAGAGCCAGCCAGCTAACCAATCAGAGCAGACTGGGCTCTGGTTTCAGACAGAGGGTGAACATAGGTGCTGCAGCACAGGTAGTATGAGAACACTAAAGAGCTTTTTGAACATTAAAGCAAGGAGACATGTAGAGACACTACATACTGATATACACCTGAACATCAGCAGGAGAGGACTCTTTAAAGTTGAGACACTACATACTGATACACACCTGAACATCAGCAGGAGAGGACTCTTTAAAGTAGAGACACTACATACTGATATACACCTGAACATCAGCAGGAGAGGACTCTTTAAAGTTGAGACACTACATACTGATACACACCTGAACATCAGCAGGAGAGGACTCTTTAAAGTAGAGACACTACATACTGATATACACCTGAACATCAGCAGGAGAGGACTCTTTAAAGTAGAGACACTACACACTGATATACACCTGAACATCAGCAGGAGAGGACTCTTTAAAGTTGAGACACTACATACTGATATACACCTGAACATCAGCAGGAGAGAACTCTTTAAAGTAGAGACACTACATACTGATATACACCTGAACATCAGCAGGAGAGAACTCTTTAAAGTAGAGACACTACATACTGATATACACCTGAACATCAGCAGGAGAGAACTCTTTAAAGTTGAGACACTACATACTGATATACACCTGAACATCAGCAGGAGAGGACTCTTTAAAGTAGAGACACTACATACTGATATACACCTGAACATCAGCAGGAGAGAACTCTTTAAAGTAGAGACACTACATACTGATATACACCTGGACATCAGCAGGAGAGGACTCTTTAAAGTAGAGACACTACATACTGATACACACCTGAACATCAGCAGGAGAGGACTCTTTAAAGTAGAGACACTACATACTGATATACACCTGAACATCAGCAGGAGAGGACTCTTTAAAATAGAGACACTACATACTGATATACACCTGAACATCAGCAGGAGAGAACTCTTTAAAGTAGAGACACTACATACTGATATACACCTGAACATCAGCAGGAGAGAACTCTTTAAAGTTGAGACACTACATACTGATATACACCTGAACATCAGCAGGAGAGGACTCTTTAAAGTAGAGACACTACATACTGATATACACCTGAACATCAGCAGGAGAGAACTCTTTAAAGTAGAGACACTACATACTGATATACACCTGGACATCAGCAGGAGAGGACTCTTTAAAGTAGAGACACTACATACTGATACACACCTGAACATCAGCAGGAGAGGACTCTTTAAAGTAGAGACACTACATACTGATATACACCCGAACATCAGCAGGAGAGGACTCTTTAAAGTAGAGACACTACATACTGATTTACACCTGAACATCAGCAGGAGAGGACTCTTTAAAGTAGAGACACTACATACTGATATACACCTGAACATCAGCAGGAGAGGACTCTTTAAAGTTGAGACACTACATACTGATACACACCTGAACATCAGCAGGAGAGGACTCTTTAAAGTAGAGACACTACATACTGATATACACCTGAACATCAGCAGGAGAGAACTCTTTAAAGTAGAGACACTACATACTGATATACACCTGAACATCAGCAGGAGAGAACTCTTTAAAGTAGAGACACTACATACTGATATACACCTGGACATCAGCAGGAGAGGACTCTTTAAAGTAGAGACACTACATACTGATATACACCTGAACATCAGCAGGAGAGGACTCTTTAAAGTAGAGACACTACATCCTGATATACACCTGAACATCAGCAGTAGAGGACTCTTTAAAGTAGAGACACTACATACTGATATACACCTGAACATCAGCAGGAGAGGACTCTTTAAAGTAGAGACACTACATACTGATATACACCTGAACATCAGCAGGAGAGGACTCTTTAAAGTAGAGACACTACATACTGATATACACCTGAACATTAGCAGGAGAGGACTCTTTAAAGTAGAGACTCTACATACTGATATACACCTGAACATTAGCAGGAGAGGACTCTTTAAAGTAGAGACAATACATACTTTATACACACCTGAACATCAGCAGGAGAGGACTCTTTAAAGTAGAGACACTACATACTGATACACACCTGAACATTAAAGCATGGAGACATGTCCCAGTAGAATATTGGCTGAATTTTCATGATCATTTTGTGGGTTTCTTATATGAATGTTTAGTGTGTGCATATTCAAACATTAACAACTGGGTTTATTTACCTCTGACGATGATGATGGTGCCGTTGGTGGCCAGTTGTACGGGTCCTTTGTCCACGTATTTCCAGGTGCAGAAATACAGGTCGGTGTCCTGCAGCTGCATCAGATCGATCTTAAAGGAGACACCAACGCCTCCGTCCAGCTGCTTTCGTTCAGATACATGAATGCGTTTCTTTAACTCCTCAATCATCGTCATTTTTTCTATCGTTCCCTTAATAAAATACAGGAAGCTGACGTCTGTTTGGCGGTGAAACTTCCTCTGCAGCGTCAGGCTATCGGGGTCCGACAGAGAGATGTAGCAGGAGATCTCAGAGGAGGAGTTTATTGTCTTTATGGAGGTGGAGGACGGCTCCTGAGAAACTGACAGAATAAGAGAAACTGTTACTGAAGCCTCCACCATCAAAATAAAGGTTTCGACACAAATGATTTCAGTTTGTAGTGTCTCTACTTTAAAGAGTCCTCTCCTGCTGATGTTCAGGTGTATATCAGTATGTAGTGTCTCTACTTTAAAGAGTCCTCTCCTGCTGATGTTCAGGTGTATATCAGTATGTAGTGTTTCTACTTTAAAGAGTCCTCTCCTGCTGATGTTCAGGTGTATATCAGTATGTAGTGTCTCTACTTTAAAGAGTCCTCTCCTGCTGATGTTCAGGTGTATATCAGTATGTAGTGTCTCTACTTTAAAGAGTCCTCTCCTGCTGATGTTCAGGTGTATATCAGTATGTAGTGTTTCTACTTTAAAGAGTCCTCTCCTGCTGATGTTCAGGTGTATATCAGTATGTAGTGTCTCTACTTTAAAGAGTCCTCTCCTGCTGATGTTCAGGTGGATATCAGTATGTAGTGTCTCTACTTTAAAGAGTCCTCTCCTGCTGATGTTCAGGTGTATATCAGTATGTAGTGTCTCTACTTTAAAGAGTCCTCTCCAGCTGATGTTCAGGTGTATATCAGTATGTAGTGTCTCTACTTTAAAGAGTCCTCTCCTGCTGATGTTCAGGTGTATATCAGTATGTAGTGTCTCTACTTTAAAGAGTCCTCTCCAGCTGATGTTCAGGTGTATATCAGTATGTAGTGTCTCTACTTTAAAGAGTCCTCTCCTGCTGATGTTCAGGTGTATATCAGTATGTAGTGTCTCTACTTTAAAGAGTCCTCTCCTCTGATGTTCAGGTGTATATCAGTATGTAGTGTTCTCTACTTTAAAGAGTCCTCTCCTGCTGATGTTCAGGTGTATATCAGTATGTAGTGTCTCTACTTTAAAGAGTCCTCTCCTGCTGATGTTCAGGTGTATATCAGTATGTAGTGTCTCTACTTTAAAGAGTCCTCTCCTGCTGATGTTCAGGTGTATATCAGTATGTAGTGTCTCTACTTTAAAGAGTCCTCTCCTGCTGATGTTCAGGTGTATATCAGTATGTAGTGTCTCTACTTTAAAGAGTCCTCTCCTGCTGATGTTCAGGTGTATATCAGTATGTAGTGTCTCTACTTTAAAGAGTCCTCTCCAGCTGATGTTCAGGTGTATATCAGTAGTGTGTCTCTACTTTAAAGAGTCCTCTCCTGCTGATGTTCAGGTGTATATCAGTATGTAGTGTCTCTACTTTAAAGAGTCCTCTCCTGCTGATGTTCAGGTGTATATCAGTATGTAGTGTCTCTACTTTAAAGAGTCCTCTCCAGCTGATGTTCAGGTGTATATCAGTATGTAGTGTCTCTACTTTAAAGAGTCCTCTCCTGCTGATGTTCAGGTGTATATCAGTATGTAGTGTCTCTACTTTAAAGAGTCCTCTCCTGCTGATGTTCAGGTGTATATCAGTATGTAGTGTCTCTACTTTAAAGAGTCCTCTCTTGCTGATGTTCAGGTGTATATCAGTATGTAGTGTCTCTACTTTAAAGAGTCCTCTCCTGTTGATGTCCAGGTGTATTTCAGTATGTAGTGTCTCTACTTTAAAGAGTCCTCTCCTGCTAATATAAAAGTTACCCACAGTTTAAACTAGTTGAAAAACAAGTAAGCTATTGAGACACATCTCAATCCGTCTGTCAGATTTACCACAAACACCCATGTTGCTTTTAGGTGCCAGACCAAACAAGGTGCTGTTAGGCACAGAGTGGAAGTGAGAATGCAATCTGTCAAAAGCTCCAGGATGTTATCTCCTATCTGCTATCAGTCAACACTTGCAGCAAGATGTTCTGGCTGTTCTGCAATCCCCTGAGCCGCATGTATAAAACAAGACGGTCAAAGTTCAAGTTATATACCTGTATGAATAATAAGTCAAAGCAACAGCAGGTGAGACTGAAGACGGTCTGATTCCTCCAATCAGAAACATGCTGATGTGATGACACTCTGATTTATAATTAGTGAAATTAAACATCTAATTGTATTCCTTTCAAATATATATGATGTCATGCCTTATCATCTTTAAATAACATGGATAACTAGCAGATATATGTAGGTTTAATATATGCAAATGGTGTTGGTCTGGACCGAATATCAACTTAAAGAAAGCAGAGAGTGTTGCAACCGTCCGCAGACTCCCCTCAGTTCCTTTAGAGGTAGCTGCAGGATATACTCAAATATATGTATTCTTTTAAATGACTCAAAGGTTAAGCTGCAGAATGGATATATATGTTTGCCTCATTAATCTTCTCACAACCCCGCACTGCTGAGCCTTATGACTGTTCTCCACTTCCTGCAGTCTGAGTGTCTCAATGCACAGATATACAGGACTGTCTCAGAAAATTAGAATATTGTGATAAAGTTCTTTATTTTCTGTAATGCAATTAAAAAAACAAAAATGTCATACATTCTGGATTCATTACAAATCAACTGAAATATTGCAAGCCTTTTATTATTTTAATATTGCTGATTATGGCATACAGCTTAAGAAAACTCAAAAATCCTATCTCAAAAAATTAGAATAGTTCCTCAGACCAAGTAAAAAAAAAAAGATTTATAACAGCAAAACACAATCAAACATTTGAAAATGTCCATTAATGCACTCAGTACTTGGTTGGGAATCCTTTTGCACGGATTACTGCATCAATGCGGCGTGGCATGGAGGCAATCAGCCTGTGGCATTGCTGAGGTGTTATGGATGCCCAGGATGCTTCAATAGCGGCCTTTAGCTCATTAGCATTGTTGGGTCTGGTGTCTTTCAGCTTCTTCTTCACAATACCCCACATATTCTCTATGGGGTTCAGGTCAGGGGAATTTGCAGGCCAATCGAGGACAGTAATGCCATGGTCAGTACAACCAGTTACTGGTGGTTTTGGCACTGTGGGCAGGTGCCAGATCATGCTGGAAAATGAATTCCTCATCTCCATAGAGCTTTTCAGCAGACGGAAGCATGTAGTGCTCTAAAATCTCTTGGTACACAGCTGCATTTACTCTGGGCTTGATGAAACACAGTGGACCAACACCAGCAGCTGACATGGCTCCCCAAACCATCGCTGACTGTGGGAACTTCACACTGGATTTCAAGCAACTTGGATTTGCTCCTCTCCAGCCTTTCTCCAGACTCTGGCGCCTGACTTCCAAATGAAATACAAAACTTGCTTTCGTCTGAAAAGAGGACTTTGGACCACTGTGCAACTGTCCAGTGCTTCTTTTCCTTAGCCCAAGTCAGACGCCTCTTCCGTTGTCTTGAGTTCAGAAGTGGCTTGACCATGGGAATACGGCTATTGTAGCCCATTTCCCGGATACGTCTGTGAACAGTGACTTTTGATACCTGGACTCCAGCTTCAGTCCACTGTCTTTGAAGCTCCCCCAAATTCTGGAAGCGACTCTTCTTCACAATGCTGTTAAGGCTGCGGTCATCTCTCTTGGTTGTGCAGCGTTTCCTGCCACATTTCCCCCTTCCAACAGACTTTTTGTGGATGTGCTTTGAAACTGCACTCTGTGAACAGCTTGCTCTTGAGAAATGTCTTTTTGTGTCTTACCCTCCTGATGGAGGGTGTCAATGACGGTCCTCTGGACAGCAGTCAGATCAGCAGTCTTCCCCATACTTGTGATTTAGTTTACTGAACCAAGCTGAGTGTTTTTCAAGGCTCAGGAAACCCTTGCAGGTGTTTCGAGTTAATTAGACGATTCAAGTGATTCGTTGAACACCCTACTAGTATACTTTTTTCATGATATTCTAATATTTAGAGATAGGATATTTGAGTTTTCTTAAGCTGTATGCCATAATCAGCAATATTAAAATAATAAAAGGCTTGCAATATTTCAGTTGATTTGTAATGAATCCAGAATGTATGACTTTTTTTTTTTTTAAATTGCATTACAGAAAATAAAGAACTTTATCACAATATTCTAATTTTCTGAGACAGTCCTGTATATGTTAACCGAGGTGTTCAAATATTCAGTGTTGTCTTTAAGTCATGGATGTTTTTAAAGAAGTGCATGAACTCTGTTTCTGTGGGTGTTTTCACTTCCTGTTGCTGCTGCTGCTGTACTTCACTGCAGGACAAACACACTGACTGATCTTTGGCTGCTTTACATTTATTTCATAAGGCGGCTAATGTTGGGCTATAAAGGAACTACAGCACGGTCACATGACTTCACGTCCACCGCTAAGCAAGGAGGTAATGGCTTAAAGGTATAACAGCACGGTCACATGACTTCACGTCACCACCGCTAAGCTAAAGGCGGCTAATGTTGGGATAAAGGAACTCAAGCACATGGTCACATGACTTCACGTCACCACGCTAAGCTAAAGGAGGCTAATGTTGGGCTATAAAGGAACTACAGCACGGTCCACATGACTTCACGTCACCACCGCTAAGCTAAAGGTGGCTAATGTTGGGCTATAAAGGAACTACAGCACGGTCACAATGACTTCACGTCACCACCGCTAAGCTAAAGGTGGCTAATGTTGGGCTATAAAGGAACTACAGCACGGGCCACAATGATTTCATGTCACCACCGCTAAGCTAAAGGTGGCTAATGTTGGGGCTATAAGGAACTACAGCACGGTCGCATGACTTCACGTCAACCACCGCTAAGCTAAGGTGGCTAATGTTGGGCTATAAAGGGAACTACAGCACGGTCACATGACTTCACGTCACCACCGCTAAGCTAAAGGTGGCTAATGTTGGGCTATAAAGGAACTACAGCACGGTCACATGACTTCACGTCACCACCGCTAAGCTAAAGGTGGCTAATGTTGGGCTATAAAGGAACTACGCACGGTCACATGATTTCACGTCACCACACGCTAAGCTAAAGGTGGCTAATGTTGGGCTATAAAGGAACTACAGCACGGTCACATAACTTCACGTCACCACCGCTAAGCTAAAGGCGGCTAATGTTGGGCTATAAAGGAACTACAGCACGGTCATGACTTCACGTCACTACGCTAAGCTAAAGGATGGCCTAATGTTGGGCATAAAGGAACTACAGCACGGTCACATGACTTCACGTCACCAACGCTAAGCTAAAGGTAGCTAATGTTGGGCTATAAAGGAACTACAGCACGGTCACATGACTTCACGTCACCACCGCTAAGCTAAAGGAGACTAATGTTGGGCTATAAAGGAACTACAGCACGGTCACATGACTTCACGTCACCACCTCTAAGCTAAAGGTGGCTAATGTTGGGCTATAAAGGAACTACAGCACGGTCACATGACTTCACGTCACCACCGCTAAGCTAAAGGTAGCTAATGTTGGGCTATAAAGGAACTACAGCACAGCGGTCACATGACTTCACGTCACCACCGCTAAGCTAAAGGAGGCTAATGTTGGGCTATAAAGGAACTACAGCACGGTTCCACATGACTTCACGTCACCACCGCTAAGCTAAAGGAGGCTAATGTTGGGCTATAAAGGAACTACAGCACGGTCACATGACTTCACGTCACCACCGCTAAGCTAAAGGTGGCTAATGTTGGCTATAAAGGAACTACAGCACGGTCACATGACTTCACGTCACCACCGCTAAGCTAAAGGTGGCTAATGTTGGGCTATAAAGGAACTACAGCACGGTCACATGACTTCACGTCACTACCGCTAAGCTAAAGGAGGCTAATGTTGGGCTATAAAGGAACTACAGCACGGTCACATGACTTCACGTCACCACCGCTAAGCCTAAAGGAGGCTAATGTTGGGCTATAAAGGAACTACAGCACGGTCACATGACTTCACGTCACCACCGCTAAGCTAAAGGAGGCTAATGTGGGCTATAAAGGAACTACAGCACGGTCACATGACTTCACGTCACCACCGCTAAGCTAAAGGTAGCTAATGTTGGGCTATAAAGGAACTACAGCACGGTCACATGACTTCACGTCACCACCGCTAAGCTAAAGGTGGCTAATGTTGGGCTATAAAGGAACTACAGCACGGTCACATGACTTCACGTCACCACCGCTAAGCTAAAGGTAGCTAATGTTGGGCTATAAAGGAACTACAGCACGGTCACATGACTTCACGTCACCACCGCTAAGCTAAAGGTGGCTAATGTTGGGCTATAAAGGAACTACAGCACGGTCACATGACTTCACGTCACCACCGCTAAGCTAAAGGCGGCTAATGTTGGGCTATAAAGGAACTACAGCACGGTCACATGACTTCACGTCACCACCGCTAAGCTAAAGGTAGCTAATGTTGGGCTATAAAGGAACTACAGCACGGTCACATGTTGGTTTGCAGCTACTTTGAATGCATGTTTCTTAGCTGACGATTTTGTATTTTTGCTTCTGCTTTTACTTCGTCCACCTTTGTTTATTCTCATAATCGTCAGTGTGTGATTTTAATTATGTCTTTACAGTATATGTATGAATTCAAATTAAATGAAAATATATCATTGCTTAGTTCACCAAATATATATGTTGTTTTCATTTTGAGGAATGCAAAACAAAAAATGTATATAAACAAAACATTTAAAATAAATAATAATATACATAATACTTAAAAATGGCATATATTTATTTGATATTAAAAATAAATATAATAACATTTTTAGGATGTATTAGACTTATAGCATTATATATATTACTTCTCTATAGTAAATCGTTGTACAACAGTTGTATTACCTTTAAATACAATATGTACCTTTATAATCAGGTTAAAATGAGTACAAATGGATATTTTTCTACAGAAATACTGGGTTTATTTAAAACATTCAGTCCATTTTACTATAAAAAAGAGGAATAAATATCATTTTTAAATTGAATGTTAGTTTTAGAGAATAGAAAGAGATGCTTCTGCTCAGAGGTTTGAAAACAGGAAACGAACAGGAAGACGTGACTCGTCTTCATCATTTTGGATGTTAAACAAAGAAAACAGAATTTCACATTTTTCTCACACACACACACACACACACACATACCTGTCCAGGTGTGCAGCAGGACCTCAGCAGGCAGGCAGAGGATCCCCAACACACAGCTCCACTCGAGGGCCTCCATCCTCTCAGGCCGAACACATACTGACAGAGGAAGTGTGATGGTGTGTCTGTATCATCTGTGTGTGTGTGTGTGTGTGTGTGTGTGTGTGTGTGTGTGTGTGTGTGTGTGTGTGTGTGTGTGTGTGTGTGTGTGTGAGCTGCATTAAATCAAAGAAGAGGAAACTGCTCATCGACAAAAACATTATTGACAACGTCACAAGTTAAATGTACAGAGGAAGTGTGACGTGTGTCTTTATCATCTGTGTGTGTGTGTGTGTGTGTGTGTGTGTGTGTGTGTGTGTGTGTGCGTGTGTGTGTGTGTGTGTGTGGGGCTGCATTAAATCAAAGAAGTTAAACTGCTTATCGACAACAACTTTATTTTACAACACCACATGTTACATGTACAAAGGCTTATTTAGCTTTCACAGTAAAAAAAAAAAAAATGTTGCACAGTATAAAACAACCCATTCTTACATGGTTTGTTTTTATTTCAGAGTTGATTAAGTGGCTTTGTAGTGCTATTTTGTAAAGTGGGTTCAAGCTCCAGAAAATCTAAAGGCATCTTAATTTCCAACTCTTGTGTATAATATGTACAGATATAACCCCAAACATATATATTTTACATATATACACATGGTTAAATACATTTTCTTCTGTATTCACCACCCACCGCTAAGCTAAAGGAGGCTAATGTTGGGCTATAAAGGAACTACAGCACGGTCACATGACTTCACGTTACCACCGCTAAGCTAAAGGAGGCTAATGTTGGGCTATAAAGGAACGGTCACATGACTTCACGTCACCACCGCTAAGCTAAAGGTGGCTAATGTTGGGCTATAAAGGAACTACAGCACGGTCACATGACTTCACGTTACCACCGCTAAGCTAAAGGTGGCTAATGTTGGGCTATAAAGGAACTACAGCACGGTCACATGACTTCACGTTACCACCGCTAGCTAAAGGTGGCTAATGTTGGGCTATAAAGGAACTACAGCACGGTCACATGACTTCACGTTCACCACCGCTAAGCTAAAGGTGGCTAATGTTGGGCTATAAAGGAACTACAGCACGGTCACATGACTTCACGTCACCACCGCTAAGCTAAAGGTGGCTAATGTTGGGCTATAAAGGAACTACAGCACGGTCACATGACTTCACGTTACCACCGCTAAGCTAAAGGAGGCTAATGTTGGGCTATAAAGGAACTACAGCACGGTCACATGACTTCACGTTACCACCGCTAAGCTAAAGGAGGCTAATGTTGGGCTATAAAGGAACTACAGCACGGTCACATGACTTCACGACACCACCGCTAAGCTAAAGGAGGCTAATATTGGGCTGTAAAGGAACTACAGCACGGTCACATGACTTCACGTTACCACCGCTAAGCTAAAGGAGGCTAATGTTGGGCTATAAAGGAACTACAGCACGGTCACATGACTTCACGTTACCACCACTAATCTAAAGGAGGCTAATGTTGTGCTATAAGGAACTACAGCACGGTCACATGACTTCACGTCACCACCGCTAAACTAAAGGTGGCTAATGTTGGGCTATAAAGGAACTACAGCACGGTCACATGACTTCACGTTACCACCGCTAAGCTAAAGGAGGCTAATGTTGGGCTATAAAGGAACTACAGCACGGTCACATGACTTCACGTTACCACCACTAATCTAAAGGAGGCTAATGTTGTGCTATAAAGGAACTACAGCACGGTCACATGACTTCACGTTACCACCGCTAAGCTAAAGGAGGCTAATGTTGGGCTATAAAGGAACTACAGCACGGTCACATGACTTCACGTTACCACCGCTAAGCTAAAGGTGGCTAATGTTGGGCTATAAAGGAACTACAGCACGGTCACATGACTTCACGTTACCGCCGCTAAGCTAAAGGTGGCTAATGTTGGGCTATAAAGCAACTACAGCACGGTCACATGACTTTACGACACCACCGCTAAGCTAAAGGTGGCTAATGTTGGGCTATAAAGGAACTACAGCACGGTCACATGACTTCACGTCACCACCGCTAAGCTAAAGGCGGCTAATGTTGGGCGTGATGACGTTTATTCATCTCAATTTAATAATAAATAATATTAATAATACATGGGATTATTATTGTGCTTTTCCTAATGCTCAAAGACGCTTTATTTAGACCGCCGTTTTTTCTAAATTTCCCATAGGGGTATTTAATGACATATGTTATGTCCTAGAGAACAACAATCTCTTCTTGCTGGGTTAACCACAGACCCTTTTTTTTGCACCCAAAAACACATGGGGACAGGAAGTGCAAAAATGCTGACTCATCAGGACTATCAGGGTATCAGGACTAATTCTTACAGGACTTTGTTCTCATGCAGGACTGCACGCTCCGTGTCAGGAGTGTTATCTTGTGGCGTTTCCTTCTTGATACGATTAATGATTTTCTTTCCAAACAGGGCACCGAAAACCCCCAATGCTATCACAGGGACGAAAACCCCCAAGAGGACCGGAACAAGAGTTTTGGTCGTCTCAATTGGACCTGAAAAATAAACATAGAGATTAAAATGTGGATGTATTTTAACTTTAGAGGGATAATAATGATGCACGCTTTACGCACATTTGCTAAAAGACAATAGGAAATGGGAATGTGAGGACACAAGTCGGCCAACTTTGAAGGATACCATCGTCCGCAACCCATTGACCAACCTGTACTGGACTAACCTGTTGAGTTAAGAGGTAAATAAACCCTACGACTTGAAGATCTAACAGCCAATTCCAGGACCAATAAACCATCAAAAAATGAACATGGAATAACAATGTATTATTATCGAGCATGGAGGGTTAGCGTGGGAAACAAGATACGCCTGAATGTTCATTGTTAATTGCTAAATTGACACAAACCAATACGGAGGGATTGGTTTCAAACCTGTCGCAGTAAACCCACACATAATTATTAAGTTAGAGCTATTGCTATAGACCAGAGGCGTCCAAACTGCGGCCAGTGGTTCATTTTGAATTGGCCCGCAGCTAATTGTAAAACTATAATGGAAAATGAGTCACATATGAAACTTGTGCTCGTCTTAAATTATACTTCCTGAATACATAAGTAAATATATATTACACAGTAGTATTCATGTGTTAAGCCTCATTTTCAAATAGAGTCAGTCAATTAAACTTGAACACATTTTAAACAAGTCGATTAATATAAATCCAGATTACTTATTTGCATAACAAGCTTGAAATAGACCCTTCATATTTCCCCTTATTATAAGATATCTGAGGCTTCTGTTTTTAAGGAATAAGCAGCTAACACTGTTTATATAACCCAGTCTCACGGCATCTCGTGGTATAGTCTATTGATTTGTGTTCACCAACACCATTTCCCATATTTCAGTATTCTGAGGCTCTGAGCCCATTTTGCTTTCCTCGCGGACGGCAAAAAGACGTGGTGCAGGCTCAAAACACACGACCAATAGAAATACAGTGCTTTTAAAATCGTTCTGTCTGACACGGAAAAAAGAAATGGGAAAATCGTGTTGGTGAACACGAATCAATAGATTAAATACATTTCGTGACTATAACACGAAACGCCGTGAGACTGCGTTGGTATATAACAAGATAAATGAAACCCTCTGAGAGCTGTGATGTAAGCTCTATAGCAAATTCAAGTATCAAGCATAATTGACCCTCATTTGATTCATTTAGCTAACTTATATCTTAACTTATGAGGCAATACACCCTCCCTCTACCGAGGGGAGCAGCCCTTCATATATTTTTACCTGTATTTGGCCATCAGTGAAAGGAGTTTTGACACCCTGATCTAAAGGGGTGGGGAACTTTTCTCCTCTCTAGGGCCATTTCAAATGTTTCTACATCCTCCGAGGGCCGTACAAATGATTGACCTCTGCTTAAAAATCACAGCCCATTCATTTCGCCTTTTTTTCATGCTGTGCAAAGAAAACCTCTGAATCCAGATATCTCACCATGACGCACGCATACATGCACGTGCACGGTGTGGCATGACCACCAAAACAGAAAGATATGGACACAAGATGTGTGAAAATTAGTTTCCTATCCATGTGAACATGATTTAAGTAGGGGGGGGGACCTAACCTCCTCTAGGGGGGTCCGGGGGCATGTTCCCTAACAAGGCACTTATATACTAATAAAGGACTGGCTTATCTAAAGCCAGTTGAGTAGCACTTGAAATGTTTGGCTCTATAAAACCTGATGTACTTTATGATTCTGTTTTCTTCAAGGTTGTGTCTTCCTTGTCGATTGTACTTATTGTAAGTCCTTTGGATAAAAGCGTCAGCTAAATGTAATGTAATGTAATGCAATGCAATGTAATGTAATGTAATGTAATATAATGTAGTGTAATGTAACGTAATGTAATATAATGTAATGTAATGTAATGTAGATGTAA
>CADEHL010000333.1:0-10000 GCA_902827135.1 Harpagifer antarcticus
TATCTCAGATGATACACAAACAAAAAATACTTAAGAAAAACCCTTTATTTGTACATTTGTCATATCGTGATTTAATTTAAAATAAACCTTGTTCAATTGCATTTAAAAAATAAATAAATATGGTCTTTATTTATAACTGTGATCCATCAAAGGTAAAGGGCAAACATGAACCTCACCTGCTGTTTGTACGGCTTGGGACAAAGGGAACATCTGTACAGTATTTTAACATCCAATTGTTTGATTGTGTTCATTTCCAAACCCAGTAGCTCAGCGGGACTCAGACCCCCGAACACCGGCTGAATAGCAACGATATGAATGCCATCCAAGGGTTCAAGTGAACTCAGATGACCAGGACCACTCTCAGGGGGCTCTAGAAGGTACAGCACCCCCCACTGTAGATACATATGAGCAAAGCGTGTACATAGCATGACATGTTGAAGCCGACATGATGACTGCACGTGTCAGAGTCCTGTGAACAGTGTGTGTTTACTGAGGGAGTGATTGAGACACCAGAGAGCACAGTTAGCATGTTGCTATCTCTCTGTCAGATCTCAGCTGTCACCAGGAAGTGATGGGGGGGTGGTGTGTGTGTGTGTGTGTGTGTGTGTGTGCATGTGTGTGATGAGCTTTTCAGCATGTTTTTTTAATGATTATTTTTACTCAGATCTTGTACTTGAGTAAAAGTAGAAGTACTCAGATCTTGTACTTGAGTAAAAGTAGAAGTACTCAGATCTTGTACTAGAGTAAAAGTAGAAGTACTCAGATCTTGTACTTGAGTAAAAGTAGAAGTACTCAGGTCTTGTACTTAAGTAAACATAGAAGTACTCAGATCTTGTACTTAAGTAAAAGTAGAAGTACTCAGATCGTGTACTAGAGTAAAAGTAGAAGTACTCAGATCTTGTACTTGAGTAAAAGTAGAAGTACTCAGATCTTGTACTTGAGTAAAAGTAGAAGTACTCAGATCTTGTACTAGAGTAAAAGTAGAAGTACTCAGATCTTGTACTTGAGTAAAAGTAGAAGTACTCAGGTCTTGTACTTAAGTAAACATAGAAGTACTCAGATCTTGTACTTAAGTAAAAGTAGAAGTACTCAGATCGTGTACTAGAGTAAAAGTAGAAGTACTCAGATCTTGTACTTGAGTAAAAGTAGAAGTACTCAGATCTTGTACTTGAGTAAAAGTAGAAGTACTCCGATCTTGTACTTGAGTAAAAGTAGAAGTACTCAGATCTTGTAATTGAGTAAAAGTAGAAGTACTCAGATCTTGTACTTGAGTAAAAGTAGAAGTACTCAGATCTTGTAATTGAGTAAAAGTAGAAGTACTCAGATCTTGTACTTGAGTAAAAGTAGAAGATCTTGTTCTTAAACCAGATCTGTAAAGTAACTAAAGGGATTACATACATGTAGTGGAGTAAAAGTACACAGTAGCATAACATGGAAATACTCAAGTTAAGTACAAGTAGTACCTCTGAGAGTTACTTACAGTACTTGAGTACTTCCCACCTCTGAGTATATGATCGTGTTTGTTGATGGTAATATGCACACGGAGAGTCTGCAGGTTTCATTTGTTTATTTTCTGTAAAATAATGTGAAGTACAGTCTCTTTAAAAATGTCTCTGCTTTAAAACATATTCATATTTACAACACTCAACATTCCCAGGTTATTTATTACAAGGTTCAAATAAACATCTGAAAACAACAACAACAACAAAGAGTCAATTCATTATTCCAAAACAAAGCATCAGACGCTCATTAAAAAAAAGACGTGGAAACTAATAACAATACGAGAGAAGCTAAAAGCATACATCGATAGAAAATATGAAAAATATGAAATATGGCCTTTAACTGATCCCTAGTGTACACACACACACACACACACACACACACACACACACACACACACACACACACACACACACACACACACACACACACACACACACACACACACACACACACACACACACACACACACACACACACACACACACACACACACACACACACACACACACACACACACACACACACACACACGACACACACACACACACACACACACACACACACACACACACACACACACCTCGTCTTAAATATACTGTATTTACTTTAACATATTATCTGAGGAATTATATACAGACAGACCACTTTGGATTAAAAAATAAAACGCCTATAGTCAGAATAACATTAATAATAATTATACTTTTCTACCTTTAGTTAGATAAAAATATGTTGCTCTGCTCGGACAGGAAGTGCAGGTAAGAGAGGAGGCGGGGCTAAGGGCTGTCAGTCACAGTGACCCCCGGGGTTAAAGGGCAATCCCGCCAAAAGCTTGTTGTTGAATAAAGAAAGTCTGTCCTGTACTTCGTGGAGTCAACTTTCATCATCCATCAATCTGCCGTTTAATCTTTCATCAATCTGCCGTTTAATCTTTCATCAATCTGCCGTTTAATCTTTCATCAATCTGCCGTTTAATCTTTCATCAATCTGCCGTTTAATCTTCCATCAATCTGCCGTTTAATCTTTCATCAATCTGCCGTTTAATCTTCCATCAATCTGCCCTTTTAATCTTTCATCAATCTGCCGTTTAATCTTTCATCAATCTGCCGTTTAATCTTTCATCAATCTGCCGTTTAATCTTTCATCAATCTGCCGTTTAATCTTCCATCAATCTGCCTTTTAATCTTTCATCAATCTGCCGTTTAATCTTTCATCAATCTGCCGTTTAATCTTTCATCGATCTGCCGTTTAATCTTTCATCGATCTGCCGTTTAATCTTCCATCAATCTGCCGTTTAATCTTCCATCAATCTGCCGTTTAATCTTCCATCAATCTGCCGTTTAATCTTTCATCAATCTGCCGTTTAATCTTTCATCAATCTGCCGTTTAATCTTTCATCGATCTGCCGTTTAATCTTCCATCAATCTGCCGTTTAATCTTTCATCAATCTGCTGTTTAATCTTTCATCAATCTGCCGTTTAATCTTTCATCAATCTGCCGTTTAATCATCCATCAATCTGCCGTTTAATCTTCCATCAATCTGCCGTTTAATCTTTCATCAATCTGCCGTTTAATCATCCATCAATCTGCCGTTTAATCATCCATCAATCTGCCGTTTAATCTCATGTACTTTTGGTCTAAAGGTGATACAAAAAAGTCTTTATTTACTTCATAATTATCAAAAACAAACCGATATTCTCCCCAGAATGAATATATCTTATAAAGAAGATCAGCGCCACTCTGGGTGTTTCTCAAGGTCGAGGAAAGCTGCTTCAGAGCCACCATTTCAAGGACGCTACGTCATCGCTGAAGGACTGTTCCTTGGAATTCTACCGAGGACTGAATCCTTCGTTGCAAATTTCGAGGCTGCACATGTGTATCCTCCTCGGTCTTAAAATCCCCACAATACTTTGCGCACCGACCAGTTTCCCAAATCTGTGGCGGAAAATGTAAGGCGGGGCCTCGCATATGACGCACACCTGCTAGCATGTTCCATTCTTCGTTCTCCGAATGCTAGGAAGGATTCTTGCCTAGCCTCTGAAGGACCTGACTCGGAAGACATGTCCTACCAAGGAAGCGTCCTCGACATTGAGAAACACCCCCTATCTTTTTAGAAAAAACATTGGAATATTATATTTAAAACAGAGAGGGGTTTTAACTACAGTCAAGTAACTCTCTGGCTTTACTTAGACTTCAAAGCGTCTCAACTGAGAAAACAAGTGGCTTATCTGTTGGCATCTGCAGACAAACGTTGGGGGGATTGCCCTTAGAGAACCTGAAGAGCGAGAAAGCTTTCAAACAGGACGATGTGTACACGTTAATATGTTGTTTCAGTAACAGATGCAGTGAACATTCAGTTTCATCATTTAAATGCATAATGTTTTATATAAAAAGGTCGGCGACTCCAGGCGGGTGCAGGCGGGTCCTGGCGGGTGCAGGCGGGTGCTGGCGGGTGCAGGCGGGTGCAGGCGGGTGCAGGCGATGCGATAACCACGCTCCGTTAAAAGAAACATGGAGCTGCAGATTTACTGCCAAACATCCGACTCGCAGAACAAGGGTTACCAAAACATGCTTTAAAGGTCACCTATTATATAAATCCTCTTCCTCATGTCTCTTCTTCATCAACATGTGTCCCCTCTTCTCCATGTCTCTTCTACATCAACATGTGTCCCCTCTTCTACATCAACATGTGTCCCCTCTTCTTCATGTCTCTTCTACATCAACATGTGTCCCCTCTTCCACATGTCTCTTCTACATCAACATGTGTCCCCTCTTCTTCATCAACATGTGTCCCCTCTTCCTCATGTCTCTTCTACATCAACATGTGTCCCCTCTTCTACATCAACATGTGTCCCCTCTTCTCCATGTCTCTTCTACATCAACATGTGTCCCCTCTTCTACATCAACATGTGTCCCCTCTTCTTCATGTCTCTTCTACATCAACATCTGTCCCCTCTTCTTCATCAACATGTGTCCCCTCTTCTCCATGTCTCTTCTACATCAACATGTGTCCCCTCTTCTCCATGTCTCTTCTACATCAGCATGTGTCCCCTCTTCTCCATGTCTCTTCTACATCAACATGTGTCCTCTCTTCTACATCAACATGTGTCCCCTCTTCTTCATGTCTCTTCTACATCAACATGTGTCCCCTCTTCTTCATGTCTCTTCTACATCAACATGTGTCCCCTCTTCTTCATGTCTCTTCTACATCAACATGTGTCCCCTCTTCTTCATGTCTCTTCTACATCAACATGTGTCCCCTCTGTGGAAACCTGAATCCCCTCCTAGAGCACCACTGAGTTCTTTGTAACCAAATGTCTCTCAGAGGGGCGTGGGGAGGGGCTCCTTGTTTTCATCTAAAGTAACAGGCAGAGAATCAGCACTTTGGAAACAGGGCTGAAACAGAGGGGATTATGGGTAATGCTGCAATGATCTGTTTGGTGTTTCAGCCAATCAGAGACAGGCTCTGGATATATCTGAGAGCTGTGGTATATCGATGAAGAAGAGGATGATAGGGGACCTTTAAGAGCAAGCAGGCTCAGGAAAGTGAAGATTTGTCGGTGACGTAGAAGACGCCTGAGAAACACCCGAGCTTCTTTTTGGTGATTCTGGTGGAAAATTCAACGATTCGTTATAAAGATATTTAAATCAATGATTCCCAACTTTTCTTTGGACAAAAATATGATTTGTTGGAAACCAAAGTGTGGCCGGTTTTTCCTGCTTCACAACAAACTCGTGACTCATTTTTAAATATACCAAAATCACCAAAAAAAACGTTGAAACAGAATAGATGTACGTCCGTCTCTACCGTCTGAAGAGCACGAGGTCACAGTCATCACCTGGATTTGAATTACCGATTCAATTCAGAAAAGATATACATTCGTCCATTTTGACCTTCTGTCTGCGGCTTCTTTAAAGCATATATTAATACGACGTGTTACTCGTGAGCTCTCAGGTTAAAGCTCGGGCGTCTTCTGCGATCACAGGAGGAGTTTAATGGCGGGGGGGGCGACATCATGATTAAGTCACTTGAGAAGCAGCAGCATATCGGGGGCTTTACACTGAACGCTCCATCGACCGACCGTACCCTCCTTTATTCTGAGGACTGTCGGAGCTTTCATTTAAAAAAATATACAGACCTCTGAGTCATGGCTGAGTTCCTGTCAACGTGGCGGATAAAGCGGAGGAAGCTGAACTATCCGGCGCACACGTCCCTGCAACAGTCGGACCGGATATTTTCTCGATCTTACATGCATTACTGCATTTTCCATTGACATGCAGATCGTACAAGCTAATGCCGTAAACAATAAGAGAAGCGCTGAGTCTCAATCCGGATACTTCCTTCAGAACGCTGCTATTAGCAAGCTAGCTGGTTAGCAACGATTGTTTGAGCTACCGGATCCTTACAGGCTGCTGAGTTAAACCCAGATAATGATCGGGGCTTCTTTTGGACACGAGTATAGTGGTACATTACGCCCTTATTCAGGCATCTTACCAAAAACTAATTCAATAAAACCATTGACTTCCGGATAAGGGGACAGGAAGTGCTAAAATGCTGACTCATGTCTGTGTGTGAGGACTTATTCCTTCACCCCGTATTAACCCAAATTATGGATGGCTTCTTTGTTTGACCACAGTATTGTAGTATGTTTTGCAGTGCTTTGTTCACCGGAGCATTCGCGGCTTAGCTTCAGCTACGTAGCCAAGATGGCGGTTGTCGTTGAGCGTGACATGTGACCAGCTCCATCCGGTACTCTGTGCATTTTGCTGTACTTCGCATTGGGACGCACTAAACAGCTGGTGTAAGACGAACAGAAGAACGCGAATCGAGACACAGCAACGGGTTTTTCTTGACTTCAAGCGTTGCGAGAGCTTTTTTGAGTTAAGTGCCTTTGATGGTCCAGGAGAGAAATGTCCTCGGAGGTTTGACGTCTCTCGTGGGTTTCCTCCTCCTCACTTGAAGCGGTCGGATCTGAAGGAGTCCTCCACGGCGGGGTCGGCCAGCATCAGATCCCCGTCCAGCATGTCCAGAGCCAGAGGGTCCATCCGGAGCGGGTCGTCCAGAGAGAAGGGGTCCATCTCGAAGCCCGGGACGTGAGACAGAGCGCTGGTGATCTCTTTAGAGAGGCCAGGGGGGGAGTCTCCTGCAGAAGGAGGGAGGGAAACACTGAGTGTCCTCTTCCAACATGAGAGTAACATGATAACAAAGCTATCAACTGTAGCTGAGAACATGACAGGATGTGAGATTACCTAGAAGAGCATCAGGACTGTTTGAGGCAGATGATAGCTATGTGATTAACATGATGATTCAGCCTCTATGGAGAGAGACATCAAGCATGCTCATTTCGGACGTGGAGCTAATCTGAAGTAAACATTGAATACTGCTTTCTATTCCTCCATCTTGTGACTGTGTGACTCCCTCTCTTGGATATCAGCATGTGAAGGACACTGTTCAGGAACTAGTCTCTGTATGTGATGACTCCTTCTGGAGAGCATCACAGATACATGGACCCTGAGGCTGAAGCTCCAGCCGGGGACCAGGGAGAGTTCTCTAACAGTAGAACAAGAAATCAGGAAGACTGATTTAATGACTGACACTGTGTGAGCTCAGCGTTTGTGAAAAATGGTTCTAGACCAGTGCTTCTCAAAGTGTGGTCCGGGGTCCACTGGTGGTCTGTGAGCAGCCCCCTAGTGGTCCGTGAGTATATTGGTAACATTTTAAATAAATAAATTAATTTAAGTTTTCCGCACTCTCGCAGGAATATCTCCGCAATGGAGCGAGCTTACGTTTCATGCATGATATAGCCCAGTGCAACACCTTCATCACATGTTGCCACCTGTTTGTACCATTTCCAGGCGATTTGTAATCTGTTCTAGACAGTCAGAGATGTAAAACCTTGTTGGCTTTTGAAACCTCAAGTAGCATTGTAAATAGCATGAAAATGATCAGCTGTTTAGTTTGATGTAGGTTTGACAGTGTGTGTGAGGACCCCAGGAAGAATAGCCGATGCTCATGCTAGTGCTAATGGGGATCTGGAGTTGCTCTTTGTTTAACCAGATCCAAATCTCTCATTCACTCACTCGTTGTTTTCAGGTGGATTTCAATTGAAGCTAAAACCATAATTTATTCAGCAAACTGTAAAAATGTAAAGTTTACATTGTTTTTACATGAGTTTGATAGACCAGTGTTTCTCAAACTTTTTTATACCAAGGACACTTAACCAATAAAAAACACTTGCGGACCACCTGACTCCACAAATATCCAGAAGCAATAGGCCTGCTCACCAACAGTCCATAACAGCCTAACCTTCTCTACATCGCCTCACACAATAAATCAACAATACAACTACAGATTACATAAGCCTTTAGTTCAAATGCCATTTCAAATGCTCTCAGGTTTTACACCTGAAATGAAGACTACATTTATCACGGAGTTTATGTCCAACAGACTCACAGATCGTTAGCTACTGAGAGATATGCTAAATACACCGCATGTAGTACGACACAAACCTCCGCTGTGGATTTTCAAAACAAAATACAGTAAAACTTTGGTCGCAGGCCCGAGTTTAACTCTCTGAGGTCTAGCCCCTTTTTCACATGTTAGGCTCGCCTGGGCTCTTTTTGTAAAAATGCTATTAAAACATGAACCTTGGTGACCGTCGGCTGGCCTGCCCCGACAACAGCCTCTGATCATCAACAGACTCCATGCAATGCTTCATCGGATGCATAGATTACATAAGAATCTCTATCTCACTCCTAACTCATCTAAATCTACTTCCAGCACGGATACATGTTCATAAAATACCTCCATTGTTTGTTCTATATGCTTCTTGAAATCTAAAATAAAACACATTGTTTTTCTAGAACAGATTATAAATCGCCGGAAAATGTTACAAACACGTGGCAACATGTGTGGCGAAGGTGTGGCGCTGGGCTATATCATGCACTCGAAAGTGAAACTTAAGCTCGTTCCATTGCGGAGATATTCCCGCGAGAGTGCGGAAAACTTAAATAGATAAATGTATTTAAAATGTGAAATGTTACCAATATATTCACGGACCACTAGGGGGCGCTCGCGGACCACTTTGAGAAAGACTGTGATCGGCCCGCATAATGCACACTGCCTCTATTCTGTATATCTGTATATTAACCAGGGTCAGGAACAACACGGAGCGCTGGACTCGGCGCATCAGGATAAACCCACCGGTGAGGATGATGTTGGGCACGTTGTGGCGGCCGTCCCCCCCGCAGTAGTTCTGGGTCTGGGGGTCCTGCAGGTCCAGAGGCCCCTGGCTGTTGCAGGGGAACTGGCTCTTATCGGAGCTCAGAGCGTGGTTCAGAGAGAGACAGTCGCCCTGGCTCTCTGCGGAAAACTGAAGCACAGAAACTGATTAAAGGCAGGAGAAACACACCGAGAGGATAAGAGAGAGGTACTGCCGTCAGAACAGGACCGGGTTGGGTTGGGTCGGACTGAGGCTCCATCCTCACGTGGAACTCTGAGATCCCAGATCTGATGCTGTTTTATACATGATTCATGATGGCGATGATCCTTTTAGTTTTCACCTCACATTGAGTATTGCATGATGAGCTGTTTTTTAAATGTATGTTTGACTGTGTGTGTGTGTGTGTGTGTGTGTCTGTGGGCGTGTGTGTCTGTGTGTGTGTCTGTGTGTTTGCGTGTGTGTGTGTCTGTGCGTGTGTCTGTGTGTGTGTGTGTGTGTGTGTGTGTGGTCTGTGTGCGTGTGTGTCTGTGTGTGTTTTTGTGTGTTTGCGTGTGTGTGTGTCTGTGCGTGTTTGTGTCTGTGCATGTGTGTCTGTGTGTGTGTGCGTGTGTGTGTCTGTGTGCGTGTGTCTGTGTGTCTGTGTGTGAGAGTGTGTGTGAGAGTGTGTGTGAGAGTGTGTGTGTGTGCATGTGTGTGTCTGTGTGCGTGTGTGTGTGCGTGTGTGTCTGTGTGTGTGTGTGCATGTGTGTGTGCGTGTGTGCGTGTGTGTGCGTGCGTGTGTGTGTCTGTGGGCTTGCGTGTGTGTGTGTGTGTGTGTGTGTCTGTGCGTGTGTGTGTCTGTGTGTGTGCTTGCGTGTGTGTCTGTGTGCCTGTGTGTGTCTGTGTGCGTGTGTGTGTGTGCGTGTGTCTGTGTGTCTGTGTGTATCAAATCAAATCAAATCAATCAGGTTTTATTTATAAAGCACATTTAAAAGCGATTTTTGGTCGAGCCAAAGTGCTGTACATGCATTAAAAACACTTATAATCACAATAAAAGACAATCGTTTACAAACAGATATAAAACAAACACAGGGAATAGTCAGGAGTCGTGCTCCGCTCTGACTAGAAGGCCTGAGAGAAGAAGTGAGTTTTGAGAAAGGATTTAAAAACCCCTAGGGTCTGGGCCGACCTCACGTGGAGGGGCAGAGTGTTCCAGAGCCTGGGGCCAGCTGCTGCGAAGGCTCGGTGCCCTCGGGTTTTGAGCCTGGTCTTGGGCACTACCAGCAGCAGATGGTCAG
>CADEHL010000333.1:15000-42723 GCA_902827135.1 Harpagifer antarcticus
ATAGTCATGAGACCATAAGTACAACAGAAAAAACACAACGGAAATGTTATCACTCATTCAAATCCCACAGTGGAAAGTATTCTACGTCTCTTGACGTCAGAAAATAGTAATTTCAATAAATGTTCATGAAAGACATCCATTGTTTGCTTATGTGGATTCTTATATGCTTCTTGAAATAAATTAAAAAACATAGATTTTCTAGAATAGATTACAAATTGCCTGAAAATGGTACAATCAAGCGGCACCATGTGTGATGAAGGTGGAACCTAAATTCTCAAGATCTCATTTATCTAAATATTAGGGGTGTAACGGTACACATACTCGTACCGAATGGGCCCTTCAGTTCGTTACACGTGTGTACCGAAGTGTACCGAACGAACAACTTCTTGGAAGTAATCTCAGGTGCTGCGTCGCAACATTCAGAGTAATTTGCTCACATTGGGTTCAACGCGCAACGAGAGGCATACTATGAGAGCTGGTCAGAGGGATGCGTTCAAATGTAGTCAGTAATTTGAGGAACTGTCGAAATGGCGAACGCAGATAAAGTTGAGCTCGAAAATCCTCCAGCTTCATTGAAGTCTCCGGTTTAGGAACATTTTGGTTTCGCAGTTTCGTACAAGGATGACGGGCAAAGACAGGTGGACCGAACCAAAGCTGTTTGTCGGCATTGTTCAACTAACATTGGCTGGCAATACATCAGACTTGCACACTCATTTGAAAAGGCATCACCCGAACGTGAATATCACCGGTACCAAAAGACTGAAGTGCAAACCCAACTCCCGCTAGCATGTGAGCCTCCACCACTCGCAGAGAGTTCAGACCGAGCCAAAGCTATTACAAACGCCAAGTATCCTTATGTTGCCATGGTAGCAAAGCGCTACCTGGCTGTGTCTGCTGCCTCTGTCCCTACAGAGGCTGTTCTCCACAGCAGGAGACATTGCTAGTGCCAGCAGATCTGCCCTTTCGGCAAGCAATGTGGACAAGTTCATCTTTCTTTAAAAAAAACATGAAAATACAAGCAAGTCCTGATGTCAAGCTGGTTGCTTAGGAACAGTACAGTTCAAAAACAGATTATTTCAGTTCATCGAAATGCTGCACCTTAATGTTTATTATATTTTGTATTTATTTGAGTGAATATTCACAGTTTTATAATAATTTTTAAAAAATATGTTATGTTTTGTGATCATTTTTTCTGCTGTACCGAAAATGTACCGAACCGAACTGTGACCTAAAAACCGAGGTACGTACCGAACCGAAATGTTTGTGAACCGTGACACCCCTACTAAATATCCCGTCTTATTTCAAGAAATCTTACCGAGCTAATGTTCACTTGTTCTGTTGGCCTATTTCTTTACTTATTACAAGAGAAAACACCTTATCTATGACTGATTGACCTGAATGTTTTATCTGTATTAACTCGATGCCCAAGACAAATTTCTCCTAAGGGAGACAATAAAGCTTTATCTTATCTTGTTTTTATTATTCTTTCACTTGATTTGGTCCACTGTCGTTCCTTGTTGCTCACAGCAGAAACTGCACCTTCACACTTAGACTCTTTAAAAAGCACCGTCCTCTTTTTCTCTCCATTATCTGTTCAAAGTAGGCCTGCAATGTGTGCCTCGTGCTGCTAGGGGGCCTTAACTGCACTGCCCGTCTGGAGGGCCCGAGCCGCTGCTGAGCGACTGCATAGAGCCTGTCAGGAGGACTTTTCTCAATGCCAGGGCAACGTCTACAGTACGGAAACAGGTAGGAACTATTTTCTGACTGGTGCCAATGGCGAAACGAGGAACCAGTGCATCGCTCCGTGCCTACTGTCCTTGAGTTCCTGCAGTCCCTCCTGGACGACAGTCGGTGTCCCGCTACCATCAGGGTGTATGTGGCTGCTATCTCATCTCAACACGTAAGGGTTGACAACAACACAGTGGGGAGCCACAGGCTGGTATCCCTCTTCTTAATAAGGGGAGCTCTGAGGCTGCGCCCCCCAAACGTCCCAAGGGCTCCTGCATGGGACCTGCCCTTGGTGCTGGACGCCCTATGCTCGCCTCCTTTTGAACCCTTGTCACAGGCAGAACTGAGGTGGCTCTCAGCCAAGACTGCTTTCCTTCTTGCCATAACCTCAGCAAAGCGTGTAAGCGAGCATCAGGCCTTGTCCAAGAACAGCTCGTATCTGAGGTGGAACTCAGATGGCTCAGGTGTCACTTTATGGCCGAATACAGCGTTCCTCCGTAAGGGGCTGGCACGCTCTCATCTCAATCGGCCTATCCAGCCGGCAGGGTTTGAACCCCCATCAGGAGAGGTCAAGACTCTTATGCCTGATGCGGGCCTTTAGAGCTTATGTCCAGACTACCGTAGGCATACGGCAGTCTGAACAGCTCTTTCTCTGTTACGGTGGTCCTAGAAAGGGCCGTGCTCTCTCAAAGCAGCGGTTGTCCCACTGGATCGTGGACGGCATTGCCCAGGCATACAAGGCGAATGACCGTCCCTTACCACCCTGAGTAAAGTGCCACTCTACCAGGAGTGTCTCCACTTCATGGGCGACCTTGAGAGGTGTGCCCCTGGAGGACATATATGTGCCGCGGCCATATGGGCATCTCCGAGCACATTCGCCAGATACTACGGAGTGATTGTTGCCGCCCCTCACCCGTTGGGTGTGGTCGTCCTGCAGAGTCCACCTAGTCCATCCCTATAGGGTGGGTACTCAGGTTTCCTCATGACTCTGTTGATATAAGTCATCCAGTGCTAAGTACTGCCTCTGGCGGTCAGAAAGGATGAAATAGAACGAAAGTTACGTATGTAACTACGGTTCTATGAATCCTGGATGATTGCCAGAGTTCTTAGTCACTCATGTTCCCGCGTCAAGATTATATCGGACTGAACTCATTGACAACACCGGAACTTATGCCTTCCGGGGTCATGCGAGGTCACACGTAGGGGTGCAACAACTAATCGACTTAATCGATTACCAAATTAGTTGTTTGTTGCAGCCCTAGTCACACGTGGCTTTGACATAAATACTTGACTTGCGTTTTGGTGGTCATCCAGGATTCATAGAACGGTAGTTACATACGTAACTTTCGTTTTAAAGAGTAACTGACCTCCCTTTATATTAATAGAACAATAATGTCATTGTTAGCTAATGAATGTTTCCATGCTGAACAACGGCAACGTTTCCATTGGTCCCTCTTCTTTCGAGAAGACCAGGAAGTGATGGATACACGGATCGTGTTCAAATCAATAGGCACGCAATGACTCTAAAGAATAATGATCACGCATCAAACACACATTCAGACTAAAGGAACCAGCTGTTTGGAAAATGAGAGAAGTAGAAAGTACAGGTATTTGGGTTCAACATGTAAGAAGTAGAAAGTACAGGTATTTGGGTTCAACATGTAAGAAGTAGAAAGTACAGGTATTTGAGTTCAACATGTAAGAAGTAGAAAGTACAGGTATTTGAGTTCAACATGTGAGAAGTAGAAAGTACAGGTATTTGAGTTCAACATGTAAGAAGTAGAAAGTACAGGTATTTGTGTTCAACATGTGAGAAGTAGAAAGTACAGGTATTTGAGTTCAACATGTGAGAAGTAGAAAGTACAGGTATTTGAGTTCAACATGTAAGAAGTAGAAAGTACAGGTATTTGTGTAGTGGAGTAAAGTACTGATACCAGATAAATGTACTTAAGTACAGTAACAAAGTATTTGTACTCCACTACTTCCCACCTTTGTACCATGCTGTGTAGCCGTAAGAACAATCTACTTTAGATCTGAGTACTTCTCCCACCTCTGCTGAGCTGAAGTGCTGCAGCTGCTGGTTGTGAGAGTTGCGGAGATTCTGAAGGTGGAGCTGATGGTGCTGCTGGTGCTGCTGGGAGCCCTGCTGGTGCTGCTGGTGCTGCTGGGAGCCCTGCTGCTGCTGCTGCTGGTGCTGGTGCTGCTGGGAGCCCTGCTGGTGCTGCTGTGAGCCCTGCTGGTGCTGCTGTGAGCCCTGCTGGTGCTGCTGTGAGCCCTGCTGGTGCTGCTGTGAGCCCTGCTGGTGCTGCTGGTGCTGCTGGGAGCCCTGCTGGTGCTGCTGGGACTGGCTGAGCGGGTATGGAGGGAGCCGCTGGTCCAGAGGAAGTCTGCTGGTGTCCAGAGGGACGCCCTGTGGATGGGGTGGGGGTTGGAAATGTTATTATTCACCATAATAAGACGGCTAAACACCTGAGTGGAGTGAACAAGCTAGGCCAAAAAAAGTAGGTCTTAACTCTAACGTCGGGCTTAGCTTAGCGGGAGTGCACCAAGCCTGACTAGTCACGGTCGTAGCTGCGTCTAGTCTTAAGATGCGTGTCCACGTCAAGACACGCCAAACAGTAATTGTTGCCAAGCAACACACGTCTAGACTCTACATAACTTAACACTTGAACTTCTCCATTCAAAGCAAGCAAGGTTGGGGAGAGCGCATCGTTTCGGTCTGATCCGTGCTGCAGTTGAGGGGAGATCTCCTCGATTAATTCAAAAAGGTCTGCCGAAACGAAACCTCTATCAGCTCACTGAATAGATGTCCAGTGGGTTTGTTCCATCACGGACGACTCTCTCTTCTTAAAGCCCTTTCGTTGATAAACCAGTAAACAAGACGCCCTGCCATCGTTACTTTCCTTCTTGCCTGTTTTAGGTTACTATGGATACTAGTCTGTCTTTCCGATTGACGCCTGCTCCATACTAGGCTTAAAAGTTACACCCGGGCGCAACGCATACAGGGCTTAAGTCTAAGTGGTTAACTAGTCACAACTTTAGTTTAGTCTCAACCTTCTCGTCGGACGTAGAGTTACGCCCAGTCTTACGCTCAGCTGGTGCACTCCTGAGCTGTGTGAAGTGAGAAAACTAAGAAAAACTATTACTACTAATATATCATATCTAATATATCATATTCCAATTACTTGTGTATACAGTGGCGACTGGTCATTAGGGGCAGGTGGGGCACAGCCCCACCTAGTGTCAGCAGAAAGTATTAAAATAATGATTACAACAAAATGCAAAAAAAAAAAATATATATATATAAAATATATTTTGAGATCATGTTTAATCATCTGATTCGTCTCATTGCTGTTTTAGTCTGTGTTCTTCTAATTAGTGTCTACAGTGTGTGCCTATTGAGCTGTTTAGAGCCATGTGGGACAAAACCCGATCCTGCCCCTCCCTCTCACTGTCTAAGTGAACGGTGACTGTAAAAACTACACTGCGCATGCTCAGAGTATTTTCCTATTTAATGTGTGTGGCAAAAAATAATGACCATAGGGGCATAGAGCTGCCATCCCCACCATACGTCATCTCACATCATTCAGAGCTGATTGGCTGTAAGTACGTGTGCAGCGAAAAGTGTGGTGTGTGAAGAGGAGACGAGAGACTTGTCATTTCTACTCTGTAGCTTATGAGCATGTGACAATAAAGCCTTTGAATCTAATAAGTTAGTCATCTAGTTCAGGGGTTCTCAAACTTTTTGTTCATGCGACTATTTATTATCAAGGATTTTCGCGGACCACCTCATATGCAAACCGTAACAAGGTCTCGTTAAGCCAGGGTCTCGTTAGCCAGGGTCTCGTTAAGCCAGGGTCTCGTTAAGCCAGCGTCTCGTTAAGCCAGGGTCTCGTTAAGCCAGCGTCTCGTTGAGCCAGCGTCTCGTTGAGCCAGCGTCTCGTTGAGCCAGCGTCTCGTTGAGCCAGCGTCTCGTTAAGCCAGCATCTCGTTAAGCCCGGGTCTCGTTAAGCCCGGGTCTCGTTAGCCAGGTCTCGTTAAGCCCGGGTCTCGTTAAGCCAGCGTCTCGTTGAGCCAGCGTCTCGTTGAGCCAGCGTCTCGTTAGCCAGGGTCTCGTTGAGCCAGGGTCTCGTTGAGCCAGCGTCTCGTTAAGCCAGCGTCTCGTTAAGCCCGGGTCTCGTTAGCCAGGTCTCGTTAAGCCCGGGTCTCGTTAAGCCAGCGTCTCGTTGAGCCAGCGTCTCGTTGAGCCAGCGTCTCGTTGAGCCAGGGTCTCGTTGAGCCAGGGTCTCGTTGAGCCAGGGTCTCGTTGAGCCAGGGTCTCGTTGAGCCAGGGTCTCGTTAAGCCAGGGTCTCGTTAAGCCAGGGGTCTCGTTAGCCAGGGTCTCGTTGAGCCAGGGTCTCGTTGAGCCAGGGTCTCGTTAAGCCAGGGTCTCGTAGCGCAGAACGCATACTGGCAAAGGCTCATCTTCAGTGCCCGTGTAGGTAAATCCCAGTTCCAAGCAGTTCCCATTGTACTTTCTCTTAATCTTCCCTTTGTTTCTTTCTGCGGAATCTGGCTTGGAGATGCCTCCGACTCACTCTCATTATCTTCATTAACGGTAACCTCTCTTCTCCCCTGTTTGTGGTGTTGCATGCAAACACGTAACCATGGGTAACCAGTAGTGTACTTAAGTGTTGTCCATAATTAACAACAAGAAATATCTGGGTTTTAACACTACGTTTATATATGTACTTATTTTTACAGTTTGCATATGAGGCGAAAATCCTTGATAATAAAAAGTGGATTTTATTTTATTGTTTTCACGGACCACCTGCAGTACCCTCGGTTTGAGAACCGCTGGTCAAGTTGCCAGCACACAGAAATGTTGAGTACCCCTAAAGTGTTATGTTAGAAACGTATAGTAGGGCCTCCAGCACATAGAGACTGCCGGATGCTAGCCTGCATGTGTTGGGACACAATTAGCACAAGTGGTTAATTAGCATCATAGCCAATGTAGACAATCGTTAAAAAATGGCATGGCCGATTTGGTACACTGTGTGTGGTGGGTTTGGGGGTTATTGAGGACGCTGAATCCATTTCTGATATTTAATTGGATAAAAAATGTCAGTTTGAACCAGAAAGAGGTCATATTTATACTCTGTAGGCTAAGCCCTAATATCACTCCCAAATTGTCCGAGCCATTTCGTCCACAGCTGAACTTTGCGCCGCTTCCTGCTGGAGCTCCGTCTGTCTCTACAGCCATCATGAAGTCAAATGACTGTTTTCTATGAAGAGATCATAGAAAACGTGTTTAAAATAATGATAGATAAATAAAATGCTCAGTAAAGTGAACACTTGATATCTGCAGATGTCCTCCACAGTGTAGCTTCCTGCTGGTGCTTCAATTCATAAAATGCTCGGTAAAGAAGTTAAAAAGATCACACAGATATCTGCAGATGCACACAGAGCCGCTTCCTGTGTCGTTCAGAATCAGGTTTATCACCAGGTGCGTTGACACATACGCGGAGTCTGACTTGGTGTCGTGGTGCAGACATCAAATAAAAGATTAAAAACACAGATAGAGAACTACAACTCAAGAAGGAAGTGTATTCAGAGAAATGGTCACCTGTTGTAAGCCTCTTTGGACTACGCATCTGTTATATTTCTTATGCTTTGTTGATAATTACTGTTGTGTATTGTACTTTTTGATTATATTATGTACTATATTGTATAAGTACCAAGTTGTGTGAGACTCACTGTCAAGGAACTTGTTCTAATACATGTAAAAAACCCAGATGGAAACCTATTTGAAGAAAGGTACAATAACATCAATCTGTAGTTACCTGTGTGATGGAGGACAGCGTGGGGGAGATGGTGGGGGAGAACTGCTTGGAGTGATGCCTCCGGGAGTCCCCCCCCAGGGGCAGGATGAGGGGGGAGAGCTGCACCCGTCTCCGTGGCGATGTGCTTAGCGACGGCGAGAAAGAGGAGGAGCCTCCGCCGCCGTATCCGGGATTACTGCTGGACACCGACTGCAGGGAGGAGCTACTGAGGGAAGAGTGCAGCGATTGGCTGCTGAGGGAGGACTGCAGCGAGGGGGAGGAGCTTAACGAGGACTGCAGCGAGGGGTTGCTGAGCGACGAGTGCAGGGAGGCGGAGCTCAGAGAGTTGGAGAAGGAGTGGTTGCTGAGAGACGACTGGATGTTGGGGTTGCTTAGCGACGACTGCAGGGAGGGGTTGCTAAGCGTCGTCTGCAGAGACGCCATCAGACCTGAGGGGGACGAGAACACACCTGTTTACACACAGAACACACCTGTTTATACACACACACACACACACACACACACACACACACAACTCAGTGAAAGCACCGCCTGCTGACCAATCAGAGCTCAGAGTGCGGAGTTTAAAGCGATCAAGTCATATTACAGGAGAAAGGAAATACAGAAAAGCTGCCGTTGCAGGAAAGACGGCAAAAATCAGCGACTGTGTGAACGTGAACATGAATAGAACATCACCTCCATCTTCAGAGCAATCTATTAGAACATTAGCGTTAAGAACGCTTAATTAAATATCTGCCACAACATCAGTAACCGGATCAGAGTCACATTAAGTACAGTCCGCGGCATATCACATCATAATGTCTCATCTCCTGATCTGAGTCAGCTGAGCCGTATCTGGCCGTGCAACACTCACAGCGTCACAGACTGGATGCAGAAGCATTCTTTGAAGCAACACATGAAGTTGAGGAAACACTTGAGTCAAATGTAATGAAAGTCAGATCGTGTCTTAGACGGGCAGTGATATCATAAACCTGTTAACGTACGCATTCAAACACTTGTTCTGTTAGCAGCTGTGTTCACCTTGCAGGTGCAGCTCTGTGGCTTTGATCCTGGATCAAGAGTTTGAGTCATGGATGTTTAAAGTTTAACTTCTTCATGTGTCTAATATTATAGTTGACTTTTCATTCAGGAAGTATGACGCTGCGCTGTCAGTATGCTTCTCCATGTTTGTGATTGGTCGAATGCTCCAGATACCACCCCTTTCATGTGAACACCTAACTAGATAGGAGACGGCTGGCTTGAGCAATCCACTTGATAACCAGCGTGGTAGTACAGGCCTCTGTTTACACACACAAGCAGAACACACCTGTTTACACACACACACAGAACACACTTGTTTACACACACACACACACCTGTTTACACACAGAACACACCTGTTTACACAGACACACACACCTGTTTACACACACACAAAGAACACACCTGTTTACACAGACACACACACCTGTTTACATACACAAGCAGAACACACCTGTTTACACACACACACAGAACACACTTGTTTACACACACACACACACCTGTTTACACACACACACCTGTTTACACACACACAAAGAACACACTTGTTTACACACAGAACACACACACACACCTGTTTACACACAGAACACACCTGTTTACACACAGAACACACCTGTTTACACACAGAACACACCTGTTTACACACACACACACCTGTTTACACACACACAAAGAACACACCTGTTTACACAGACACACACACCTGTTTACATACACAAGCAGAACACACCTGTTTACACACACACACAGAACACACTTGTTTACACACACACACACACCTGTTTACACACACACACCTGTTTACACACACACAAAGAACACACTTGTTTACACACAGAACACACACACACACCTGTTTACACACAGAACACACTTGTTTACACACACACACAGAACACACCTGTTTACACACAGAACACACACCTGTTTACACACAGAACACACCTGTTTACACACAGAACACACACACACACCTGTTTACACACAGAACACACACACCTGTTTACACACAGAACACACACCTGTTTACACACACCTGTTTACACACAGAACACACACCTGTTTACACACACCTGTTTACACACAGAACACACACACCTGTTTATACACACACACACACACACACACACACACACACACACACACACACACACACACACACACACACACACACACACACACACACACACACACACACACACACACACACACACACACACACAACACACACACACACACACACACACACACACACACACACACACACACACACACACACACACACACACACACACACACCACACACACACACACACACACACACACACACACACACACACACACACACACACACACACACACACACACACACACACACACACACACACACACACACACACACACACACACACCATCCCTTTTTATATTAAGCTTTCCCACATGTGTGTAAATATGCAACTGAGGCTTCATGTGATAATCTGCAGACACACACACACACAGAACACACTTGTTTACACACACACACACACCTGTTTACACACAGAACACACTTGTTTACACACACACACCTGTTTACACACACACACCTGTTTACACACACACAAAGAACACACTTGTTTACACACACACACACCTGTTTACACACAGAACACACTTGTTTACACACACACCTGTTTACACACAGAACACACCTGTTTACACACACAGAACACACACACACACCTGTTTATACACACACACACACACACACACATACACACACACACACCTGTTTACACACAGAACACACACCTGTTTACACATACCTGTTTACACACAGAACACACACACCTGTACACACCTGTACACACACACACACACACACACACACACACACACCATCCCTTTTTATATTAAGCTTTCCCACATGTGTGTAAATATGCAACTGAGGCTTCATGTGATAATCTGCAGACACACACACACAGAGTTGTGTCAATAAAAATCCTCATTACTGCCAATTATTTAGCGGAGCCTGCGTGTGACTTGAAGAAGCAGCCGTCAGTGGGACTCTGGCACCGTGGGCTGCAGCAGCTTCCTGCCTCGCTGCAGCCCACGGACCATAAAACAAGGCCACATTTTCCGACTGCACTTCCGCCCTGAAAATAAAAAAGCACCCTCCTCTCTTTTCTCTTTTCTCTCTCTGAAGGATAAATTTAGCGCCTGGCCTCGCCGTCCCCCCCCCCCTCATCTCATCCCCTCGCCCACACACTTCCTGTGCTAACCTGCTCTTAGCCGACACTTTGATCCACACACACTGAACCAGGTTAATGAGAGGCTGGGAGGAGTACCTCGAGTAAAAGTAGACGTACTCAGATCTTGTACAGTAAAAGTAGAAGTACTCAGATCTTGTACTTGAGTAAAAGTAGAAGTACTCAGATCTTGTACAGTAAAAGTAGAAGTACTCAGATCTTGTCCTTGAGTTAAAGTAGAAGTACTCAGATCTTGTGCTTGAGTTAAAGTAGAAGTACTCAGATCTTGTCCTTGAGTAAAAGTAGAAGTACTCGGATCTTGTCCTTGAGTAAAAGTAGAAGTACTCAGATCTTGTACAGTAAAAGTAGAAGTACTCAGATCTTGTACTTGAGTAAAAGTAGAAGTACTCAGATCTTGTACAGTAAAAGTAGAAGTACTCAGATCTTGTCCTTGAGTTTAAAGTAGAAGTACTCAGATCTTGTGCTTGAGTTAAAGTAGAAGTACTCAGATCTTGTCCTTGAGTAAAAGTAGAAGTACTCGGATCTTGTCCTTGAGTAAAAGTAGAAGTACTCAGATCTTGTACTTGAGTAAAAGTAGAAGTACTCAGATCTTGTACCGTAAAAGTAGAAGTACTCAGATCTTGTCCTTGAGTAAAAGTAGAAGTACTCAGATCTTGTACTTGAGTAAAAGTAGAAGTACTCAGATCTTGTGCTTGAGTAAAAGTAGAAGTACTCAGATCTTGTACTTGAGTAAAAGTAGAAGTACTCAGATCTTGTCCTTGAGTAAAAGTAGAAGTACTCAGATCTTGTACAGTAAAAGTAGAAGTACTCAGATCTTGTACAGTAAAAGGTAGAAGTACTCAGATCTTGTACTTGAGTAAAAGTAGAAGTACTCAGATCTTGTACAGTAAAAGTAGAAGTACTCAGATCTTGTGCTTGAGTTAAAGTAGAAGTACTCAGATCTTGTCCTTGAGTTAAAGTAGAAGTACTCAGATCTTGTGCTTGAGTTAAAGTAGAAGTACTCAGATCTTGTCCTTGAGTAAAAGTAGAAGTACTCGGATCTTGTCCTTGAGTAAAAGTAGAAGTACTCAGATCTTGTACTTGAGTAAAAGTAGAAGTACTCAGATCTTGTCCTTGAGTAAAAGTAGAAGTACTCAGATCTTGTACTTGAGTAAAAGTAGAAGTACTCAGATCTTGTGCTTGAGTAAAAGTAGAAGTACTCAGATCTTGTACTTGAGTAAAAGTAGAAGTACTCAGATCTTGTCCTTGAGTAAAAGTAGAAGTACTCAGATCTTGTACAGTAAAAGTAGAAGTACTCAGATCTTGTACAGTAAAAGTAGAAGTACTCAGATCTTGTACTTGAGTAAAAGTAGAAGTACTCAGATCTTGTACAGTAAAAGTAGAAGTACTCAGATCTTGTGCTTGAGTTAAAGTAGAAGTACTCAGATCTTGTCCTGAGTTAAAGTAGAAGTACTCAGATCTTGTGCTTGAGTTAAAGTAGAAGTACTCAGATCTTGTCCTTGAGTAAAAGTAGAAGTACTCGGATCTTGTCCTTGAGTAAAAGTAGAAGTACTCAGATCTTGTACTTGAGTAAAAGTAGAAGTACTCAGATCTTGTCCTTGAGTAAAAGTAGAAGTACTCAGATCTTGTACAGTAAAAGTAGAAGTACTCAGATCTTGTACAGTAAAAGTAGAAGTACTCAGATCTTGTACTTGAGTAAAAGTAGAAGTACTCAGATCTTGTACAGTAAAAGTAGAAGTACTCAGATCTTGTGCTTGAGTTAAAGTAGAAGTACTCAGATCTTGTCCTTGAGTTAAAGTAGAAGTACTCAGATCTTGTGCTTGAGTTAAAGTAGAAGTACTCAGATCTTGTCCTTGAGTAAAAAGTACTCGGATCTTGTCCTTGAGTAAAAGTAGAAGTACTCAGATCTTGTACTTGAGTAAAAGTAGAAGTACTCAGATCTTGTACAGTAAAAGTAGAATTACTCAGATCTTGTCCTTGAGTAAAAGTAGAAGTACTCGGATCTTGTCCTTGAGTAAAAGTAGAAGTACTCAGATCTTGTACTTGAGTAAAAGTAGAAGTACTCAGATCTTGTGCTTGAGTTAAAGTAGAAGTACTCAGATCTTGTCCTTGAGTAAAAGTAGAAGTACTCAGATCTTGTACATGAGTAAAAGTAGAAGTACTCAGATCTTGTGCTTGAGTAAAAGTAGAAGTACTCAGATCTTGTACTTGAGTAAAGTAGAAGTACTCAGATCTTGTGCTTGAGTAAAAGTAGAAGTACTCAGATCTTGTACTTGAGTAAAAGTAGAAGTACTCCGATCTTGTGCTTGAGTAAAAGTAGAAGTACTCAGATCTTGTACTTGAGTAAAAGTAGAAGTACTCAGATCTTGTGCTTGAGTAAAAGTAGAAGTACTCAGATCTTGTCCTTGAGTAAAAGTAGAAGTACTCAGATCTTATCCTTGAGTAAAAGTAGAAGTACTCAGATCTTGTGCTTGAGTTAAAGTAGAAGTACTCAGATCTTGTCCTTGAGTAAAAGTAGAAGTACTCAGATCTTGTACTTGAGTAAAAGTAGAAGTACTCAGATCTTGTACTTGAGTAAAAGTAGAAGTACTCAGATCTTGTACTTGAGTAAAAGTAGAAGTCCTCAGATCTTGTGCTTGAGTAAAAGTAGAAGTACTCAGATCTTGTCCTTGAGTAAAAGTAGAAGTACTCAGATCTTGTACTTGAGTAAAAGTAGAAGTACTCAGATCTTGTACTTGAGTAAAAGTAGAAGTACTCAGATCTTGTGCTTGAGTAAAAGTAGAAGTACTCAGATCTTGTACTTGAGTAAAAGTAGAAGTACTCAGATCTTGTACTTGAGTAAAAGTAGAAGTCCTCAGATCTTGTGCTTGAGTAAAAGTAGAAGTACTCAGATCTTGTACTTGAGTAAAAGTAGAAGTACTCAGATCTTGTGCTTGAGTTAAAGTAGAAGTACTCAGATCTTGTACTTGAGTAAAAGTAATACAAAATAGTTCATCTAAATAGTTTGTTTCTCCCCTTAAAACTGTTATAACTTAATAACAGTTCATTTAAAAGCTTAAAAATGGTTTCTCTGGTGGGTAAAGATCGATAAAGCTGGCGACGCTAGGATAGAATATAGAATAGATAGAAATGGAGGATGAAACCCTCTGTAATGGTCACACATGAAGTCACATGTGACACATGGAGTCTAGTGCTAGGAGTCTAGTGCTAGGAGTCTAGTGCTAGGAGTCTAGTGCTAGCAACAGTGCTCTGCTCTGCAAATAAATAATAACTACACTTCAACCTGAAGCGCCACAGAGCCAGTGAAGCATTAGGTGAATATCAGTAGATATTTAAAGACCTGGTTTAAGAGAGTTTAAGATCAGACAGAGTCACTGAGCAGCCCCAACAGATCCCGTGAGATCTTGAACCCTCACGTGATTCCAGACAGACAGGTGGAGTTTTACCTGGCGTGTGGTGGTGGAAGTTGGCGTTTGCACCCTGAGCGTTGGCGGCGTTGGCGGCGTTGATGCCCAGCTGCGTGAGGGTAGAGGCCAGGTTCCCCGTGCTGCTGCCCCCGCTCAGAGAGGTGCATCCTGGGTAGCAGGGCTCGTCCTGGTCCAGCGGCGTGGGCAGCGGCGACGGGAAGTGAAGGCTGGAGAGATCGGGCAGCGAGCCGCCGGTGTTCAGAGACGCCGGGACGCCGTGCCCCGGGGGGGGGGGGCAGCTGCTCCGGAGACGAGAAGATGCTGAGGAGACAGGGTTCAGCAACTGAGTACATTTACTCAAGTACTGTCTGTGTGCGTGTGCGTGCGTGCGTGTGTGTGCGTGTGTGAGTGATGTTAGACTTACTTGATGCCAGGGACTTCACAGGATTTAGGCCGGGACGACAACAGAGGCAACTGGAGAATAACACATAGTTATAATTACGTTTTTAAGTTGTATTTAGTGGATTTACACATTAATAAATAAATCAACAAGAATGAAGAGAAACTCCGACTGGAGGTATTCTAGCCTTTGCAGACCATTTACATGCACTAAACTTGCACTTTTTAAAATACATATTTACTTACCTTCTTGGTGTCCCAGGGCTTGAGCAGCTTCCCCTCATCCAGCATGTTCTCTTCGATGGGGGGCACCGGGTACGGAAACACTGAGATCCATTTGAAAAGGAAACGGTGCTGTTACATGACAGCAGTGTGTGTGTGTGTGTGTGTGTGTGTGTGTGTGTGTGTGTGTGTGTGTGTGTGTGTGTGTGTGAGCGTGTGTGTGTGACTCACTTCGTCTGCCCTCTCCATCGCTCTGCCCTGCAGGATCACACACACAACAGTTAATAGTGAACTGGAAATATCCTCCTCAGTTTATATTCAGAACGTCCTGTAAGGAAAACCTGTCTACACGACTTTATCCTATTTATATTTCTTATATAGGTTAACAGTTTAACAAAGAACAGGTCACCACTTCCAAAACACAGAAGAAAGGAACATCAAACATCACAAACTTTCACTTTCTGTCACTGTGGTTTCAAGAGGAGACGTGTGAAAGCTGCAGGAACCAGTCCTGAAACATGACTCAGCATTTCAGCACTTCCTGTCCCCTGTCTGGAGGTTTTTATGTTCACATGTTCCTGAAATAAGGTCTGTGGTTAAGACGAGCTGAAGAGATTTTTATTCTACCGCGTAAAGTATGTCAGTAAATACCTCACTGCTGGATTTACTAACGACGTTAGTGTCTAAATGAGACGATTTAATGTCATCACGCCCAACATTAGCCACCTTTAGCTTAGCGATGGTAACGTGAAGTCATGTGACCGTGCTGTAGTTCCTTTATAGCCCAACATTAGCCTCCTTTAGCTTAGCGGTGGTAACGTGAAGTCATGTGACCGTGCTGTAGTTCCTTTATAGCCCAACATTAGCCTCCTTTAGCTTAGCGGTGGTGACGTGAAGTCATGTGACCGTGCTGTAGTTCCTTTATAGCCCAACATTAGCCACCTTTAGCTTAGCGGTGGTGACGTGAAGTCATGTGACCGTGCTGTAGTTCCTTTATAGCCCAACATTAGCCGCCTTTAGCTTAGCGATGGTAACGTGAAGTCATGTGACCGTGCTGTAGTTCCTTTATAGCCCAACATTGGCCTCCTTTAGCTTAGCGTGGTAACGTGAAGTCATGTGACCGTGCTGTAGTTCCTTTATAGCCCAACATTAGCCGCCTTTAGCTTAGCGGTGGTGACGTGAAGTCATGTGACCGTGCTGTAGTTCCTTTAAAGCCCAACATTAGCCACCTTTAGCTTAGCGGTGGTGACGTGAAGTCATGTGACCGTGCTGTAGTTCCTTTATAGCCCAACATTAGCCGCTTTTAGCTTAGCGGTGGTGACGTGAAGTCATGTGACCGTGCTGTAGTTCCTTTATAGCCCAACATTAGCCACCTTTAGCTTAGCGGTGGTGACGTGAAGTCATGTGACCGTGCTGTAGTTCCTTTATAACCCAACATTAGCCTCCTTTAGCTTAGCGGTGGTGACGTGAAGTCATGTGACCGTGCTGTAGTTCCTTTATAGCCCAACATTAGCCACCTTTAGCTTAGCGGTGGTGACGTGAAGTCATGTGACCGTGCTGTAGTTCCTTTATAGCCCAACATTAGCCACCTTTAGCTTAGCGGTGGTGACGTGAAGTCATGTGACCGTGCTGTAGTTCCTTTATAACCCAACATTAGCCACCTTTAGCTTAGCGGTGGTGACGTGAAGTCATGTGACCGTGCTGTAGTTCCTTTATAGCCCAACATTAGCCGCCTTTAGCTTAGCGGTGGTGACGTGAAGTCATGTGACCGTGCTGTAGTTCCTTTATAGCCCAACATTAGCCACCTTTAGCTTAGCGGTGGTGACGTGAAGTCATGTGACCGTGCTGTAGTTCCTTTAAAGCCTAATGTTAGATAATTAAAAAGTCAAAAGTGGTGTTAATATGGAGATCATCCTGCTTCCCTGAGTTTTTCTGTCTCTAGATGTGATGTATATGTGTGTGTGGCCTCACCTGAGCGTCTGCTGCTCTGGAGGGGCCCCCCTGTGGAGAAGGGGTCTCCTTGGGGGGGGTTCATCACACTGGTGTGGAGCGCCGAGTCAGAGTTAGTCCTGAGTGCCGAGAGATCCAATAAAAACGTAAACACTTCAATCAGACAATCTCTCTATAACACCAGCGCTGTTTTAATCTCCATGGTGATAGATGACAGTAGAGCTGTGATATCGGAGCGATGCCATGCTGGCTACCCCTGAGAGGAGGAACACCTGACAGCTCCCGTTATAAACCACACTCAGTCACAGTGACACTTGCAATGAAGGACACGCCATACAATAAAACAAACACACATAACAGAAATCACAGCAGAGCTTACAAAGCACACAGACTTTAGGTATTTGTACTTTACTTGAGTATTTTCATTATACTTACCTAAGTATACACACAAACATGTTATCTTCATGATATTGATAACAGCGGTATACTCACAGATGTGTTTAGAAAACAGAAAAAAGAGAGGTAGATCTTGAGATTGGTCAAAGTCAAAAGGAAGGAGAAAATAGACGCATTTATTTTATGTGAATCTTCAAAAAAGATCTCTGAGTCCGGAAGAAGAAACAAAACATTTCAAATAGAGGCTCCACGGGATGCTCATTTCCCCCAACATGCTTTCATTATTTCATCCTCCACTTCCACTCTGATGGTGGAGGGAGGAAGAGGAGGAAGAGGAAGAGGAAGAGGGGGATTCACCTGTTGAGTGCAGTGACGGGGAGACGAAACAACTGGCTTTTATCCCCGGGGAAGTTTCCAGACCAATTCCTTTTTTTATGATCGACAAGAACAAAAAGTTACCACCGGGAAAACATCGGAGAGAGGAGGAAGGAAGAAGCAGCAGGAAGAGGAAGAGGAGGAGGAAGAGGGCTCGGAGAAGCAAGCGGAGGAGGAGGAAGGGGGTGGTCTCGTGAACTGTTAGGTGTTAAGTCAAATGATGCACCCCATGTCACGGGAGCGCGCATTTCTAAATAAAACGTTTACACCTTAAAACGAAAAGTAAACGTCCAGGTGTTTTTTTTTTTAAATGGTAATTTTCAGACTGCGAGTTGTTGAGCGGCAGCTGGTCCCTCGGCTCACGTCGTCCACTCGGGCCACCTGCGCATCAACGAATAATGTCCCCCTGACCAACCTATATTGCAACACCCCAACCATCAAAATACGGGCCGTTTCTCAATCTCGAGGATTCTGGCTTCCAAGCCAATATTTCAAGGATGCTACGTCATCGAGTGCCGCCGAAGGACTGTTCCAATCTCCAGCATACTTGGAATTCCACCGAGGCCGCGTCCTTGGTTTGGGGGAAATTTCGAGGCTGCACATGGGTAGACTTCGCGTCCTTAAAATCCCCACAATGCTTTGCGCACGGACCAATTTCAAAAACCCTTGTGGAGAATGGCTGAACCGACGCAGCACACGTTGAAATGTAAGTATGTCGTGGCGTAGAACACGTGTTGGTAAATGTGTGACTTTGTTCGATATCACCAAAATGTGTTCCGTGAAAGTAAAGCATAATTAGATAGACATCGTGAGGTATTTACCTTCGGTACAGTTTATGTTGAAACCGTTAGAGAGAGTGGCACACTTGTTAGCCTGTTCCATTCTTCTTCGTTTTCCGAAGCTGTGGCTTGGAAGTATACTTGCTACGTTTCTGAAGGACTTGGAAGTACGCGACTACCAAGCCAGCATCCTCGAGATTGAGAAACACCCACGGAGCGAAAAGTTTAAACACAAGAATCAAGACTATATGAGCTACCACTAAACGACTCAGTCTGAAAACTACCATTCAAAAAACCCTGGACGTTTACTTTTCGTTTTAAGGTGTAAACGTTTCATTTTCAAATGCGTGCTCCCGTGACAAGGGAGCGCGCCACAGCGTAAAGCGTAGACTCCCAGACATTTCAACGATTTGTTCGGCAGAGTTAGGTCTGGAAACGAGATAACGGCATAACACCGGAGCCCTGCTGCGGGGGAACTTTGGTTCTGTTCTGAGTTTGTTTTAATCCGTCAAAATTACGGACTGCTTTCAGATTTTTAAAACAAATTCGTCATAGCCGGAATTCGGTTAACGCGACATCTGCCCCCCCTTATCACCTGAATCTCCTCCTGTACCTCATTCACACCAACGCAACTCCGGTTCAAGCTCCGTGCTAGAGCTTTTCAGATTCAGAACCGGTTCTTCGGTTTAGCTCCGGCTCTTTTCACACCGCCCAGAGTCCGACTGGTGCTGCGTCATTGCGTCATCGTTTGCGTCAAGACGTTACCGTTTGCGTGCCTGCTTCATAAAGCCAAACCGCGCGGAAACCCCTCACAGCTCACACCGACAACAACAGCAACGGCCGATTGTGCTCCAGCTTCCTCTGAACCTCTTCGGAAGACCAGGTTCCCAGCAGGTAGCTGGTCTCTCCAGTGGACCCCTGAAGAGACCAGGTTCCCAGCAGGTAGCTGGTCTCTCCAGTGGACCCCTGAAGAGACCAGGTTCCCAGCAGGTAGCTGGTCTCTCCAGTGGACCCCTGAAGAGACCAGGTTCCCAGCAGGTAGCCGGTCTCTTCAGTGGACCACTGCTGCTTGTTAAGTTCCTCCATCGTTGTGTACAAGCTGGATAAAACGCGGACTTGTTGTTGTTGTTCAGGAGTTGATCCCGCCCCTGCCCCCGCCTCGACGTAAGCGTGACGTATGCGGTGCTTTTGCTCTAACCGGAAAAAAATGTGGTGCTTGAAACGAACCGGATTCCGGAGCTAAGAGGCTGCTCCGCTGCGGTGTGAACAGGAAAACCCGGCGCTTTTAAGCTCCAGCTCGGAACCGGCCCTGAAACACCGTTGGTGTGAATGAGGTACTGGAGCACCATTGAGTTCTTTGTAACCAAATGTCTCTCAGAGGGGCGTGGGGAGGGGCTCCTTGTTTTCATCTGAAGTAACAGACAGAGAATCAGCACTTTGGAAACAGGGCTGAAACAGAGGGGATTATGGGTAATGCTGCAATGATCTGTTTGGAGTTTCAGCCAATCAGAGACAGGCTCTGGATATATCTGAGACCTGTGACATATCGATGAAGAAGAGGATAATAGGGGACCTTTAAGTTTAATTTAAGGACAAACCCTCACTGTGTTTTGTTTCAGCACATATTTATTCCCTGCTGATGTCATCCATCATCTCCTTGTCACTTCTCTGGCGCCTGGTGTGGTTTAAATAAAAATAAAACTGCCTCAGAAGCCGTGACAGTCCTGATTTAGATCTTATAAAGTGAGACCCCCCCGTGCAAAGACCACAAGGCTTTTATTTTGAGAGGCATTTTAATTCATTTAGCTCTGAGCTGTTTCTTATCGAGCTTCAGTTAAAGAGCCTCGGTGATTCTTATCTGCTGCCAGAGCACTCGACACACGGGCTGCGTACCCTTTATTGCCCATTTATTTGTGAACTTTTTAAGGGCTTTTTAAATATCTTCTCTTGTCCACAGCTGAAATCTATTCAGCTAACCTCCAAAGAGGAGAGAAGGAACCTGAACCCCACGTTTGAATCGATTATTATGAGCGACTGGTTCATTAAATAGTCTTTTTTTAAATTGTAAATATCGGCAGTATAATATTCCATTAACTCCTTTGTTGCTTTAGAACAGACCTCTGGGTGGGTGTTTCGTATTTCAGACTTTTGTGTGTGTGTGTGTGTGCGTGTGCGTGTGTGTGTGTGTGTGTGTGTGTGTGTGTGTTGGTTACAAGGATCTCCAGGCAGAACGCAGGCTGGGAGGTTAAAAACTGAAAACGACCGGTTGCAGAAAAGAGAAGAAAAAGCCTCAAAGAAAGAAAAATAAAAAGGAAACAGATTCCCAGAAAGAAGAACTGAGAGCTCTTCTGAAACCAGGCTGGACGCGCCGGCTGAAATCCACTTCCTGTTAGTGTAGAGGTTAGTGCTGCGGAGTGAAGACCTTGGTGAAGCCTCAGCGTCGCCCGGCACAAACTACGTCTGCATGCTTTCATCCAGAAACACTCAATATGATTCTGATACACATCGCCAGTTGGTACTTTCAATACTTTTGTACTTCCTCTAAAGCTCCATCTTCAATGCAGGAGTATTTCTAGAGATCTGAGAGCTTCTATAGTTAGATGCTGCTTTTCTAACAAATCCTTAAATGACATGTGTGTTTATATATATATATGATATAATAAGCAGCAGTTCCATGTTAACATGTCTAAAAATGACTACAATTGTTGAGTTGTGTACTTGTATTATCCCACAGAGAAGTGTTACGCTTAATGCAACAGTGGGTTTCATATAAAAACCATTGCAGGGGAAAATAATCAAAGTCAGATGATGAGGTTTAATATTCCCGTTTTCTAAATATATTGGTTTGTTTACAAGAAAAAACCCTGAGATTAAAGGCTCACGTTCACTTCACTTTTTAGTCGGATAACTTCATCGACTTCCGGCTAATTTAACATTTTAGAGATTTATTTTTAGGCAATATTAGCGTTTTTAGTTCCCTCTGGTCTCCTGTCATGGCGTCATTTTAAGTTACAGGATGAAGGATTTCGGACATCTGGAGTTATCAGAGAAACAAGCTAAGCTAACGTTAGCGAGAGAGAAACTCATGTTAACATCAAACTCCTCTTTTCCCTCACTATTTTAGTATTTAGTATTTCATAGCTGGAGGATCTGCAGACAGTCGGACGTCTTGTGTCCCTCTTTAGACCCCGGGCGTCCCTCAGGCTTCACTCAGGTTTCCAGGAGCAGAGGAGACAGAAATAACATGCTAAAAACAAACAAGGCCTCCTCGAGGACTGCAGCGTTTACATGGAGACAGACAGGAAGTAAAGAGAGAGGGGGGGGGGTACCTTCTCCAGCTGGGGTCCGGAGGCGGGGACAGGTAGGCGGAGTTATACGGCGAGTTGTCCACCTGAGGAGATGAGAGTTAAGGCAACACAAAGCATCCGTGCACAAAGAACTGCACACTGAGGTTTATCAGCACACAATGTGCAATCTGGAGGACTGGTGTCACTTCCTGGTCCTGGTCCTGGTCCATGACTACACTGCTGCATCCCTTCCTCCGCCTCTCTCCCCGATGCCCCATCACTCTGGAACAGGGTCAATCTGGATTCATTGATGTGGCTTTAAAGGTCCCCAATCCCCCGGGGCGGGGCGTTGTTCAGACTCACTGATAAACACAGGGTCAGGGTGAGGCTGTTTTATAATCTAATATTCCCCTTATTGTCTTTTATCCGTCTCTTGAGTGTGATGTTTTTATTTGATAAACCCTTTATCGTCCCACAGAGGGGAAAGGAACATTCTGCATCTGACCCATCGCAGTGTTGGGAGCAGTGGGGATCGCTGCCTGTAAACCAATATATATATATATAAATAAAGTGTATTTATTATTATTTAACTTGAATCAAAATATAAAAATAAATTAACTAGTAATTCATTATTAATTCATTTTGACTGATTTAGATCCTTGTCTGATGTTGAAAATGGAGCTGCTGTGAAGTAGAAATTCAGACTTGATCTGACGATAAAGTGTTAACGATCGAATAGTTTTTCGGCATTTTTTAAAAATCTTTTTCATGGAGTGTTTAAGTGAAATATCTAATTATTTGGCACATTTAGCTGATGTATGTCTTCAACAGAACACCCTGTAGGCCTGGCTCTTCTCCTGACAGAAACACACTCTGCAGGCCTTCTCGGTCTGAACTGAGGGGTCTGAACTGAAGGGTCTGAACTGAAGGGTCTGAACTGAAGGGTCTGAACTGAGGGGTCTGACCTGAAGGGTCTGAACTGAAGGGTCTGATCTGAACTGAAGGGTCTGAACTGAAGGGTCTGAACTGAAGGGTCTGAACTGAAGGGTCTGACCTGAAGGGTCTGAACTGAAGGGTCTGAACTGAAGGGTCTGAACTGAGGGTCTGAACTGAAGGGTCTGAACTGAAGGGTCTGAACTGAAGGGTCTGATCTGAACTGAAGGGTCTGATCTGAACTGAAGGGTCTGAACTGAAGGGTCTGAACTGAAGGGTCTGAACTGAAGGGTCTGAACTGAGGGGTCTGACTAGGGCTGTAGCGATACACTAATCTCACGATACGATACAATATATATCACGATATTCAGCCAACGATACGATTCGATACGATTCGATACACTTATATCATTTTCTGAAAGATTTTAAAGGGACAGTGTGATTTTGGTGACATCTTGTGAGTGTTCCATCGACTTGGATTGAATTAATTCAACTGAAAACTGAAAGCATCAATTATAGAATATATGGCTCTGACAGAGAGTCTACAGCTTGCAAATGCTGGACAAAATGAATCAAAAGATGTGGTGAGAAAATTAGTTTCATTTATTGAAACAGTGCAAACTGTAGCTGACAAGCCTTTGAAACGTAAGTAAAGTGCAGTATCACAATGGAGAATGAAAAGGTGCAGCAGGTGGGGGAACACGGGGGCTTTGCATGGGACTTGTTAGAAATTAAAATCAATGTTTTGATGGCATAAAGTACCTTAAACATACCGTCAGTTTAAATGCTGTTTTATACTGAAAAACCAGAAGTTCTTGTGCACAACCAGTTGTTAAGCTTTTATTCTGAAAATCCTTCATCTCCGGTTAGCATTTAGCATGAGGCTAATATAACATTTACTATAGAGGTGAATTTAGTAGCGATATGAAACACCGAAACCTACTGATTTCAACTCTACAACTACAGACGTCGAGATATTATTATTGCTGAATATTAAATGAAGGTACAGTTTATTTGAATACGTTTGTTTACAGACGTGGGTAGCATGAGACAACATCCGGAACTACCGGAAATGATACCAGCCGTCAGGTATTTTTGGAGTATTGATTACAGCGTTTAAATTGTATTAAATGAAAAGTCATGAAAGAGATAAGGAGGAGAAAAGGCGTGTTTAGCGATATATTTAATGTGCAATGTCTGAATCCTCTGTAATGTGCAACAACGAACATTGGAGACGTGGAGGGCCGGCCCCCAGCAGCGCCAACCGGCCCACAGGGAGGAGCCAGCAGAGGATATTTAACAGCTGGAAAGGTGGAGCTCCTCTCTTCCCTTCGCTCACGAGAGCCAGAACACAGCTGTTTTTCTGACTGAACCATCTTCTGCTTGTAACATTACCGCGCTTTTTATTAATTAAAGTATACATTTGAACCTTCTCAGACTCAATTAGTCTCCTTTTCAAAGCTTCTCTCCTGGACGCGAGAATAACGAACACAGTTATCAGACTTAATGTATCGATACCCGCGGCTGAAATATCGATACTTTCTCGGAAAACTAAATATCGATATATATCGCAGGATCGATTAAATTGCACAGCCCTAGGTCTGACCCATCTGAACTGAAGGGTCTGAACTGAAGGGTCTGACCTGTCTGATCTGAAGGGTCTGAACTGAAGGGTCTGAACTGAGGGGTCTGAACTGAGGGGTCTGACCTGTCTGATCTGAAGGGTCTGAACTGAAGGGTCTGAACTGAGGGGTCTGAACTGAGGGGTCTGACCTGTCTGATCTGAAGGGTCTGAACTGAGGGGTCTGAACTGAGGGGTCTGACCTGTCTGATCTGAAGGGTCTGAACTGAGGGGTCTGACCTGTCTGATCTGAAGGGTCTGAACTGAGGGGTCTGACCTGTCTGATCTGAAGGGTCTGAACTGAAGGGTCTGACCTGTCTGATCTGAAGGGTCTGAACTGAGGGGTCTGAACTGAGGGGTCTGACCTGTCTGATCTGAAGGGTCTGAACTGAAGGGTCTGAACTGAAGGGTCTGAACTGAGGGGTCTCAACTGAGGGGTCTGACCCATCTGAACTGAAGGGTCTGAACCGAAGGGTCTGAACTGAAGGGTCTGACCCGTCTGAACCGAAGGGTCTGAACTGAAGGGTCTGAACTGAAGGGTCTGACCCGTCTGAACTGAAGGGTCTGAACTGAAGGGTCTGAACTGAAGGGTCTGAACTGAAGGGTCTGAACTGAAGGATACCTGCCGGCGGTACGGTCGCACCGGAGACACGAATCCACGATCTCTCTGCACGCGCTCCACCAGACCGTGGTGCCGCGTGGAGCGGTTCGATTCCAGGGTGGAGGGGAAGGAGCCCTGAGGGGAGAAGTACTCAGGTCAGGTACTCAAGTAAAGGAGAAGTACTCAGATCTTGTACTTGAGTAACAGTAGAAGTACTCAGATATTGTACTTCAGTAAAAGTAGAAGTATTCAGGTCTTGTACCTGAGTAAAAGTAGAAGTACTCAGGTCTTGTACTTCAGTACAATTAAAAGTAGTCAGGTGTTGTACTTGAGTAAAAGTAGAAGTACTCAGATCTTGTACTTGAGTAAAGTAGAACTACTCAGGTCTTGTACTTGTACTCACCTGGAAGTGGTCCTGATGGCTCCTCCCGATCTGGTTGACGTTGGGCAGAGACCCCCCGTAATACGGCCCCTGACTCCGGGCCAGACGCAGCTTCTGGGCCTGCAGCTGCAACCGGACACAGAGAACAGTCTTTACCAAGAGAACCAACTACAACTGGGAGTAAACAAAAGTAACTAGTATTACACTTTACTTATTTCCATTTAATGATTCTTCAAACGTGGACCCGATTCTGCTCTTTGGGGGGTTCCCTCTCCTGTAGTGTTCTATGGGTTTTAGTGCATGTGAATGGTCTGCAGACGCTAACATCCCTGTGTTCCCTCCAGAGGGAGATTCTCTCTGTTGTTTTACATTGTGCACATGTTCACTTCTTATGTGTCATTATAAATTGTTATTCTATTTATTTTGTTTATAGATTATGTTATCTTTTTATTGCACATTTGTTTTACTTCATCTTCCCTTCTCTATATATTTAACCAAAAGATCTTCAAATAAAAATAGTCAAATGGTAAATCCTATTTATAACTAAATTAAACTGCATACTTAAAAATACATTTAAAAATCACAGCATTCTGCGCTTTCTAAGAACGTAACTGCATAATGAAATTATAGACAAATAAATAACAGAAGGCCAAAAGAAAGGTTAACACCATAGATACTTATTATGATTTAGAGCGTTTCTGATTGCGGCCACATATTGTACAATAAGAATATATATTAGACTTCATCGTCCACCTCAGTGGAACACTTTCACATTAACATAACTTACGATGTGTCCCTCGCGGCCCGTCCACACACAGGCATGAAAAATATCTTAAAAGATCTTGATGCTGGGCGTGTCTGAAGCTTGGCGATTTTTGGCGACCAACAACCAATCACATGAATCTCCCGCCCCGACATACGAAGCAATAGCAATGTTGAAACCTACCAGTTCCACCCACTGTCTCTGCCACCTCCCTCCACGCCTGGCTCCTCCGGTTTGTATCCCGTTAATAGTTCTGGTCGTAAAGAACCGGGTGATTTGCTCCCGTAATTTCTCGTTTGGAATCTGAGGAAATGAACTGCGGTCTGGCTCTCCCAGCTTGCACGCGGTTTGATTGGCTAGCGCTTGTACTGGCGGGATTTGCATAAACGGGATTTGTTCACGATGCTTTCGAAGCCATGCTCCGCTCCCACAATGCAGTTCGGCGAAGATTCGAAATCTTCTACGTCACCCCATTCAAGTGAATGGGCGAAGCTTTGAAAGATTTTTTTCATGCCTGTGTGTGGACGGGCCGTTAGTAATATACAATATGTATGACGTTATCGTTCAGGCCTTCCCACACAGAACGGACTTGAGGGTTTGAAGCTTTTCTTAACGCCAACATTAGGAGGAAAGATGACGTGAAAGTAAAAAGAGATAAACACTCGTGGATGTGAGATAAACTACCAATCATCTGTTTCTAAGAATATCTTTCCTAAAAACAACGAAACAACTCATGACTCAGATAATAACCACTGTTAGTCTGCAGGCTGTAACACGGCAACACCAGAGCGACAACGACTACATCTCTGGTTTCAGACAGAGGGGGAAAGAGGTGCCGATACACACCTGGACATCAGCAGGAGAGGACTCTTTAAAGTAGAGACACTACATACTGATATACACGTGAACATCAGCAGGAGAGGACTCTTTAAAGTAGAGACACTACATACTGATATACACCTGAACATCAGCAGGAGAGGACTCTTTAAAGTAGAGACACTATATACTGATATACACCTGAACATCAGCAGGAGAGGACTCTTTAAAGTAGAAACACTATATACTGATATACACCTGAACATCAGCAGGAGAGGACTCTTTAAAGTAGAGACACTACACACTGATATACACCTGAACATCAGCAGGAGAGGACTCTTTAAAGTAGAGACACTACATACTGATATACACCTGAACATCAGCAGGAGAGGACTCTTTAAAGTAGAGACACTACATACTGATATACACCTGAACATCAGCAGGAGAGGGACTCTTTAAAGCAGAGACACTACATACTGATATACACCTGAACATCAGCAGGAGAGGACTCTTTAAAGTAGAGACACTACATACTGATATACACCTGAACATCAGCAGGAGAGGACTCTTTAAAGGAGAGACACTACATACTGATATACACCTGAACAATCAGCAGGAGAGGACTCTTTAAAGTAGAGACACTACACACTGATATACACCTGAACATCAGCAGGAGAGGACTCTTTAAAGGAGAGACACTACATACTGATATACACCTGAACATCAGCAGGAGAGGACTCTTTAAAGTAGAGACACTACATACTGATATACACCTGAACATCAGCAGGAGAGGACTCTTTAAAGTAGAGACACTACATACTGATATACACCTAAACATCATGATAATTTGTAAACAACAATAATAATATTCAGTAACTAAGAAGCCTATCCTCTGTAAAGGAAGTCACTTTCCTGCAACTATTTCAAAATAAAAGCCTTTTGTAACAAACGAAGGGATTTGTCTCC
>CADEHL010000334.1:0-44686 GCA_902827135.1 Harpagifer antarcticus
GATTGTCCACAGTATTGAGTATGTAAGTCGCTTTGGATAAAAGCGTCTAACATGAACATGTGATGTATTGTGAACAAAACTAACATTGCTTTTTATTTAAATTAAATAATATTTATATCAAAAGAAACAACAATGTTTTAACAAATCATATTAAATAATGATGACAGAACTGTAAACAGAATAGCTGAAACTTTAACTGAATAAATAACTCAGTTACCTCTAATCATTAACCCGTGTTTGTATAATGTAGTTAACTCACGTGTGTTGCTGCTAGCATACATAACACCTGACGTGGAAACGTTACTCGTGGATGGGGCTACAGAGCTGCTAGAAAGACAGTGGAACCCGGTGCATTCCTCCGTCTGAATGTGGAGCACTTTTGCTAAATGTTTAGAAAATTGCTCGTGTTACCGCCCTTACATGCTAAACTCTTATTTCCCTTTTGGTAACGAGTATTGTCCACATCGACACGGGTAAAGTTTAACCACCTCGGAGCGCATTCTCTCCACCATCTCCTCCATGTGTGTGTGTGTTGCTGCATGTAGCAGCTGCGTGTGTAAACTGCCCCGCCCCCTCCAGATGGGGGAGAGAGAGATCTCTGGACTGGATTGGAAAGATAGAAAATAATCATAGACACATTTTGCAGTCTTTTTGCGTTTTAGAAACGGAGTTGGCGAAACTAAAACTGCAATATAATGTTTGTGTAGCAGATATGACATATTTTGTACATTCTCCAGTACCGATAAAAAGACCGATAACGTCGGACCTTAACGGTACCACGGTCTTTAATAATTCAGCCCTGGGGCCCGTTTAATACCGGGGCTCGGTACCCATCCCTACTCGAGATATTTCAAAACAAATGTGTGGCAAGGATTGAACACCAGGGAGACCGAGTCCTGACCAATAGGAAGACTCTTCAAGTTAGACCCCATGTTACAAATGGCATGAACAGAAAACAGATTTATATCCCAGTTAACAAAAGTGGTAAATGAATATTTTTCAAAAGTTGAACGCCGTATTGAGTACGTCAAATGTGCAATATATTTTTGTGATATTTTAATCTCTGCTCCACTCATACCACATGTGGAAGGTAATGGGAACATTTGAATGCATAAAAATGCCCACGCTAAAGTTCCTAATTACCATAATCAGAAGGAAACAAATAAAGGTAAATAATAGAAACAATAGAAATGGAATTATATATAATTATGTTTTGTTATTATTTTTAGTAATATAAACACAAGTTAAAGTAATAATAATATTTAGTGGTGCACAATAATTATCGGCACGATAATTATCGGTCCGATAATAGGAATTATGACGTCATCCCGATAAACCCGATAAAAGTATTAATAGGCCCGATAATATACAATATATTTTTTGGGTAAAGAGAAAAATACTGCGGTGTGGGTGGATTGGGATGAGGGGCGCTTGTTTTTCTCCCGTTTTGCCAGTACTGTGGTATTAGTGGTTTAGGAAGAGGGGAGTTTTTCACAAATCCAGCGCTCCCTAACTCACGCCTGGCTGTGACGTAAATGCTGTGCGGCCGTGAAGCCAGGACAGTAAACAAACATGTCGTCGGTAGTATGGGACTATTTCAAAGTTTCAGAGTTAGATAGTTCGCTTGCTATTTGTAACAAATGCAGAAGTTCCACGAGGAGGGAAAAAGGCAACGAGCTATAATACCTCCAACCTGATTAGTCACCTGAAACATCGCCATCGCTACGATGGTGTGTTAAAAGTGTACGAAGACGCCTGCGCTGCTAAACTAGCGGCGAATCCAAAGCCAGCTGCAAAGGCACCGGGGCTTTTACCTATCCACGAGGCTTTTGAAAAAGGCAAGAACACTGATTTTATGTCTTATTTTTTACTGATGTAAAGCACTTTGAACTGCAATCCCCTGTATGAAAGGTGCTATACAAATAAAGTTATTATTATTAGGGAAAATAAATATGGTCACTTTGAAGAGTCAAAACTGTTCTTGGCTTTGTTTTGTTCATAGTAGTAATGCTCATGTCATTTGCTCACTACTAGTCTTTTTTTACCACCAGGTGTGCAAAAACTACAGGTACATTTTATATATATATATATTATCGGTATCGGTCTTGATAAGCAGGAAGTTATCGGTATCAAAAAACCAATACCGTGCATCCCTAATCAATATGCAATAAAAATAACTAAGATATTTATGTAAAAATTATGTTAAGAGTAAAATGTCCAATACAATAAGAATATTAACATAACCAGTTACAGTAATATGTGTACATTGTACTTCTCTACAATATATACATTGATCATGAAGGAAACATAAATGACTTCCAAGTAACCTACACTTGAGGTGACTTCACACACTACTCACCATGTCTGGCTCCCACAAAGATTCACACATGCCGTACATCTGCTCGGAGCAGGTGCCGCTCACAACAAAGTCTTCTGTCACCATGGGGCAGCCAATCAGATCCAAGGAGCAGATGAATGGTTCGGAGGTTTTTGGATCTATTCCGGCGATCACAGGCTCGATGTAGTATGGCCCAAACCTGATGAGAGCATGACGTATTTACCATGTATGCAGGTATTTGTGCCTACTGTCAGCAGCTTAAATGTGGACATGGGTCGATATTAAGTTCAGTGCACTCACCTCTTCTCGTACAACAGGTTGGACACCATGCTCATGAAGGTCTTGGGCTTGATCTGGCGACCCTCCTTCAGCTCGTACAGGTTCAGTCTGAATTTAAGCCTCTGGGATCTACACACAAGGCAAAGACGTCCATCAATCCTCAGATATTTACATTCAATTCAGTCATCACAAATCTAACTTATTTCAGAATTTATAATAACATTTTCTCCCCTATTTATTAGAATGAATAGTAATACTATTCAACTACAACACTTTTGTTACTGGTATAAACATTATAGGTGTAGTATTGTACTTGACACTATAGGATTTCTCTAAATGAGAAGTCTTACTTAGTTCTGAGAGTTGTAGCTTTATAGAGTTGTAAATCAATCCTGTCACCATAGAACCCTGGCACTGTGTTGTGAACACAACTGTTAAGCCACTTTGAGAGAACAAGGTGGAGGTCTACACACTCACACTGTCTGAACATCAGTGGCCAGTCCTGCCAGGCCGATGTACAGCTTATCTCCCATGGGGAAGATCTTCTGGAAGTCTGTGGTGACCATCTGAGCCTGGATGCCAAACCTCCGGTCCGCTGCTATCGCCACACAGTTCTTCCCTCGCATGGCCATGACGGCCCCTCCGTTATAGGACATAATAGACTGGATGAAGAAGGAGAAACGTAAGAAGAGTTAAGTTAGTCAGAGCTTAAACCATTGATAGATCAAACAACTGATTAAAGAAACAAATCAAACTATTTAAACATAAAGCTAATTTTTAAGCACATTCATTGAAATGAAGTTTAAGTTGAGGCCCTTTAATACAGCACAACATGTATAGAATATCCTAAGAATATGTATTATTTGCAACATGCAAATAAGATACTGAATAATGTTGTCCTCAAAATAAATGACTGAAATCTATGTATTTCATGTCAGGACCAAAAACATGACTCAGGGTTATTTCCAACCACCCAAATGTGTAAACATGGAGCATAACGTTCATCTAAACATTATTTCAACGATCAAAAGAAATAAAAGCAAGATAAAATAAAAAGTGTAGTTGTAGAACATTATTATTAAACCACAGTATTTATTATCACGCGTTATACATGTTTAAATGTAATGATGTATAGTGAAACCTCGTTGCTGGGTTGTTGAAGTTGTTGCAGTTTTCTGCTGTCAGTGAACAAATTGCTGACTAGCTTAGTAGGTTGAAGCTTTAGCTAACCAAACTAGCAATGTCTAATTAACCAAACGTTAGCTGATGTTGACCCAAACACAACATCAGCCCTTTAAGTGAACCGGAGTTATTGAATCATAATGCCATTAAAGTGAATTCGGGGAATGATTGTAACAGTTAAGTTAGCCTACAAGACACAACGTTAGCTCGTGTGCAGCTAGGTAAGCTAAGTATTTAGCATTGCAGCTATGCCCCGGCTACCATCACAATGACATGTTTTGTATAATTAACTACAACATTGAATATATTGAAACGTTTATAGAGTTGTGAGATTGAAGTTACTTGCAACCCCAAACTTAAAATATGTTTTCATAGAATATTTGCTAACTTTAAGCAGGATGGAGAAGTCTATAAGCTAGCTGGCTACCAACATTAGCTTAGCCATCTCTTGTAACTGTTACCCTTAAATACTAGTTACATTTGACAATTTACCTAAAAACACATTGGCATGTGATCTAATGTCTGGTGCTCTTACCATTGTGAGTGTGTTGTGGTTTATTCCTAATAGCTAGAACTTGCAAACTCCACTTTTTCTTGGCTATTGTGAATGACTGCTCTTCAGTTTCCCACAGTGACTACACGATTTAGAAACCGATGGATCAGCCTTACATGATTCTAATACGCCATCACTTGCGCAACGATCATTGGCTGGTTGAACATCACTCTGTGCTAACGCTGCTATCATTGGAGGATATGGGCACTGGGCGAAATGCTTGCATATAGTTTGTTTGAGGCGTGTTAAAGTGAAATTAAAACCGGGAGGTTTCTGTCATTTTTTAAAGATGCATTTCAATCTTTATTTCGAACAGATTAAAAAAGAAAATGTGAAAAAACAGAATACCGTATTGTTAAAATACGGTTAAATACAGTATTCATCCACATTCATGATAATATTTATATATTCAACAAAAAAAGTCTTCATATTAATAATAATAATAAATCATATGTGTCCGAATGAGAGCAGGAGGAAGCAAATGCGTATAGAGAGGCGAAGTCACGACCATCATCTTCCGGCCCATGGGACCCGGAAACGAAAAATAATACATTGAATTCAATGGAGAGAGAAAACGTATCTTTTGATCCCGTTTGAATTGTGCCACGAACTACACATATGATGTTTGTCAATCTTAAACAATCATTTCCATGTAAAAAAAAGTCACATTTTGTCGTACAAACTGTGAAATATAAGACTATGAAAAATACGCGACTACAAAGACTACAAATCCCAAATCCCATTCTGGGTCCCGCGTAAAGTGATGTCATAGGCGATAATGCTCCAAGTTGCTCCAAGTGGTTGGTTCACTTTTACAAGATGCCTGTGTGCTTGTACCAGGTTGTAATCACAAAAGTGATCATACCACTTGCTCGTTCTATCGCTTCCGTCTGATGAAAGGACCAGGAGTCGCTGGATCAGACATATCAGGTAATATCATAGGTAATATACATGATTGCATGGAACATAGTCAAGTTAGCTACCTAGCTAGTAGCGATGAGTAGCGAGCACGTTGTTAACATTACATTACTTAGCCTTGTCAGTTTAGTAGCCTTACCATGAAGTTATTATTTTATTACATGAAGTAAACCAAAATATTAAACAGTAAGAGTAGTCATGATGGTAAGTATTTTGTGAACCATTTGAAGAGTAGCCTACTGCTCCCTCCACCGGGTGCTAAGGAAGCAGTTCAGGGAGAGTGGAAGGCAGGCAGGGGTGATAATTGTGATGACAGTGACAGTGACAGTGAGGGGGAGTCAATCTGTTTGTTGGAAAGACAGTCGTTGTGTGCTTACTGAGAGAAAATTGTTAGAAGAGATAATTATTCAAAGTGTTGTTACTTTAAAGTGTTGTTACTGACCTTTTTCTCTTTTTTTCCCCTTACCTCACCTGTAACTGCTGAGAGTTGAGGAACATGCACACTGACCTGCTCTGGCAACCTGACTTCCACTGTACGTAATAGTATTTAGTTATGGTATATTTATTTATATACATCAAAAGGCACAATGCACCCCCCAGAGACACACATGTATTGAGTGTGATATTTTGCATAGGTCATGTGAAATCATCTTACATACTAGAAACTGTAGGAGCGGCAACTTGTTTTGAAATTAAATTTTAATATCCGATAATAAAGTTGATCTGTTTTCTTCTTCTCTCTTCCCAGCTCCATCCATCACCGCTCTGTTCCTGCAGGTCCTGCTTGCTAATCAATGCTCATATTTTTACACAATTACAAATAAAGTCAATGTATTGTATGACATGAAGTTGTGCTTCATTCTGAGTCAATAATAATTCATTCTGCCTTCAACTGCACAATGACTTGGACTGCACCGACATCCATGTAGCTGCCCCCCCCCAGTAGATGAACCAAGCAAAGAGGGTCACCATCATGCCCAAGGACATCCAGCTGAGAGAGGGCTTAGACTGACCTGAGACCAGCACACCCAAAACACAACAGCTCTTTAAGAGCCACACAGTTTCAAAGAGTTGCAATCCTACGTTATTATAATGATTAAACTGGTTCATGTATCACTTAGTTTACTGAACCGTGATGAATGAGAGAAATTAGTGAGGTAGTGGTTTACTGAAGTTACAAAGACATTAATATATGAGTAACAGGTCAGTGTAAACACACGCTTCTGTCAATTATAGATCAAACTATTTATATAAAAAATATGTAATAAAGTTCTCAAACAAGTATTCGGTATATTCCTTGATAGCTTTGGAGAGGTTGTTTTTAAGTTTACTAAATCTATCGTTTCAACTGTTCACTTTATAAAAAGGGAACAGGTGAGTAGAGCATCATTGAGTTTCTATTCTGTCAGTAAATTATCCAAATGAAATGTTTTTCATTTTTTAGTCAACCCTAAACAAATTGATTGTACCTTTTAATAATGACCTTACATGGTCGGCAAAGTTAAATTAACTTCAGAAATCAAATCTGTTCTGAGAAAAAACGAATAAATGTTTAAAGATTCAGGAACTAGCCATCCCACTGAAAAACAGTCTAGAGATTCAAAGGCGTAGTTGTAGTTCAGTCCAACATTTCATTTGGATTCATTTCTCCAACAGTCACTATTTTCATAAAGAATATATATATTTTTCAAAGTCAACTTTATTGTCAATCTTACTCAGTTTGTGTTTATAGACAGAGATCAACAGACGTTTCCAACAATCCCAAATACGAAAAATAAATTATATAATTACAGATATGTATACAAATATATACTATCCTATATACACCATCATGTATAATGAATGATGTAGAAGGAAGTGTGGTAGTAACAAGTAAATAGAGTTACATACAGATCCATGTTACTGCAAAAGATGGAATAACTAAGAAGCACGCAGTATAATAATAATCATGCAACAATTAATAACTGCTCAGCATCTCCACCACAATCTGCTGTGTCCTGTTTTCCTCCCCTCTGCATAACACCCCATCACACATAGGAAACACAACGCAGAGTCCGAGGGTGTTAAGAGTATGTTTATTTAAATGTCCTCCTCTCTACTGGCCAACACAGGGAGCATGCTGGGTGTAGAAGTTCTCCAGGAGGAGGAGATTGCCATGCCATGCAGGGTCTTTGGGGATGATGATCGCCTCCTTCGTGGTCCACAAACAAAAGTAGCAGAGACTCCGGTCTGTGATGTGCAGCTGCCCTTGGACCTGGTGCCAGTATGGGTGATGACCCACCCCTCACGGAGACAGAAGGATGGAAACTGGACTGCCTCCGCGATGGTCATGTTCCTCTGGCTGTGTGGACACTTCACCTCCAGCAGGGCAGATGGCTGCACAAGTCCATCGGGTGATGCTCCCAAAACATCGACTCACTCACAAAGAGACCAGACTCAAACACTCTCACTTGATAGGCCTCCACAAAAGCCTTCACCCCTTCGGTCTCGTTTACAACCCCCCAGTTGGCAGTTAGCGATGTCTCTGGCCAGTGGGTTGTATGTCTCCTCTCGCTGTTGGTAAAGTTGAGACAACCGGCTGGACTACTTTTTAAGTGCCAGGCTTCCTCCACTGGCACTCAACATCTGTGGAGCTGATCTGCCACATGGCAAATATTGCCAATGCTGCAGCGTGGCTGCATTTGTACATCCCCTGTGCACAATCACAGACAGCGCTCTGCATCGCGCCATCGTCTCCCATGCAGATCTGTACAAATAAAGTAAGTACCATTTGTTAGCATGCTATAATAGATTGAATGAGCAATAATACAAGGATGGTCCGGATCTGGGGGGGGAGGGTTTATTTTTCCATAGTGTTGTCCTCTTGTCTGATTGTTGTATTGGTTGTGATTGTACATTGTACTTTTCTAAATGTGTATGAATACATTTTTGAAAAACATTTGATCAACAATAAAAAAGGATTTGGTCAGGATCTAGACCTCAGTGTGTAGTTTATTAATTAATCAATGCTCTCTACATTAGGAACACATACCAGTGTACCAGAGGGAGTCACACACAGCTGTGCCTAGATAACCAAAACCCTTGAATCTACACACAGCAGATAAACTCAAATGACACAACGAGATGTAAAAGGAGATGACACATACAGTATAGTCGATATAAAACTGTCCGCTTCAATCTGAAGAGCAACTCAAACAAAACACGGGAGTGTACCTTGTTCTTGTGAACACTAATGTTATCCACAGCATCCACAGAGACCACAAAGTTCTTAAGGAGAAAACTAGTTACTAAAACAAAACACGTTAGTGTACCTTGTAGCTAATGTCAGCTAGCTAACATTAACGTTACACATTGCACACATATTACTCACCGAAACCTTGTGTAAAGCCGGTCCCGCTGCTCTTACAGAACCGACTAACTCCCCTTTCGTGTATGTACAGCTCTCAACATGCCCAGACTTGGAGTGATGTTCACCTCGTTTTTATACTTTTCGCCTCGTTCTGAAAGAAGCAGGTGGAATTTGCTAACGTGACGGCCGTCTTTGTGATGGTGACGCGTATTGTGCGAGACCAGAGACCTGTAGTTCACTGAGCGGTTTCACACAAACAAATGTGTAACTTCACAGTTTTACGACACATTTTTATTTTTTTGACTTGCAAAATGTTCTTTTAAATTGACAAACATCATATGTGTCATTCGTGGCACAATTCAGACGGGATCAAAAGATAACCTTTCTCTCTCCATTGACTTCAATGTATATTTTCCCGCTTCCGGGGTCCCATGGAGGCTCTCGGAAGGGGAGGGACTTCGCCTCTCTATTAATTCCCACCCCGGTTTACTATGGAAGCAAACAAGAGACAGAAGTATTCGAATTGTATTAGACACCGAATTTATAGCATTGGAAATAATTACTTTGAAAATCATGAATCTGAATTTTTTTGCTCCGAATTTACCTATGTGAAATAAAAATGTAAAAATTAAAGTGAAAAAAATTCGAATGTTCAAATTCAGATCCCAAAAATTCGATGTCAAAAAATTCGGTGTATAAAATTCGATGTTGTGGTGACCACCTATTATACACTGGTACATAATCCACACATGGAACTACAGTTGGGGGTATTGTTCCCACACGGACATTTTATGTGTTTACTTTATATGTTGTGTGCCCTCCTGTCTTCGCTCTCTTGTCGACCCGGGCTGCGACCCGACAACATGTCCTGTGCAGCTCCTCATTAAAGTACCCTTTTGCACCTTCGATGCACCGCCTCCGACTCCCATATCTCCTGGCACTACACTGGTGACTCTGACACGTCTGGGGAAGTTTCCGGGACGAAGCCGAACACGGCAAAAGGAACTCAGGTTCCTTTCTCGAAATGCCGGGGATTTTTTGGAGACGTCCGTGGCTGCCACCGGCACGCGGACTGAGGCGTGCTCCGCAGAAGGCTGGAGACGTTGCTCGCCGTTCCCCGCATCGGGGGGACGATGCACGACCTGCTGGGTCGACCAGCAACCCCATGGCTACCTCATGGGCTGTTTCTTCGGGGCGTGCGGCTGCACGTCCCAGCGGCGCTAGCTAACCACGACTAGCAGCTATCCACGTGGGGCTAACGACGGCTAGCAGCTACCGATGGCTGCCAGCTAACGGCCTCAGCTAACGGCTAGCTGCTAACGGCTAGCTGCTAACGGCTATCGACCTTTTTTTTTCTGGTGCCTGAGAGGAGGTTTGACCATGTCTGGTTGGCCTCGTGTGAATCCTCTCACTATTTCGCCCACCTGTTTTTTGACCGTGGACAGTACGGCCCTTTTTGAGCTTTTTCTGGTGCCTGAGAGGAGGTTCGACCATGTCTGGTCGGCCTCGTGTGGACACTCTCACCTGTTTCACCACCACCTCGACGGCGGCTCCAGACGCCACTCACGTTCATCGACGCCTGGGTGGTGCACATCCTGGACCCCGTCTCGCCTCGGCGGTTTCGGACGTGCCCATGCCTTCATCGGCCCATGGTGGCCGCGCTCCGGGACCCTGCCTGGCCTCTCTTCTTACCGCAGGCTCACGGTTTCACCTCGACGGCGGTTCCAGACGCCACTCACGTTCATCGACGCCTGGGTGGTGCACTCCTGACCCCGTCTCGCCTCGGCGGTTTCGGACGTCCCCATGCCTTCATCGGCCCGTTTGGTGGCGCGCTCCGGGACCCTGCCTGGCCTCTCTCCTGTCCACGGCTCCTTCCTCCCGGGGATGCTGCTCCTGCCCCCCGGGGACCCTGCTCCTGCCCCCCGGGGACCCGGCTCCTTCCTCCCGGGGATGCTGCTCCTGCCCCCCGGGGACCCGGCTCTTTCCCCCCGAGGACTTTGTGCCCGCTGCCATTGTGCCCTCAGCCTGCGGCCGGGCAGCGCTCCTCCCTGCTGGGGACCACCGGGATATTTCACGCCGTCCCCACGGTCGCAGCACTGCGGCCCCCTTACGACGCCTACTGCGGCCCCGTTCCGGCCCGTCTCCCACCCCCGGTGAGGATGCCCTCGCCCTCGTAAAAGCCCTGCCCTCTCCTGCGGCCCCCTTCCGACGGCCCGTTCCATGGCCCGGCCCCACCCTCCTCGGCTCCTGTGGTGTTTCCTCCCGGACACGGAGATAGTTTCCATGTTTGAATTCTGGGGGGGCTTGTGTGGTGACCACCTATTATACACTGGTACATAATCCACACATGGAACTACAGTTGGGGGTATTGTTCCCACACGGACATTTTATGTGTTTACTTTATATGTTGTGTGCCCTCCTGTCTTCGCTCTCTTGTCGACCCGGGCTGCGACCCGACAACATGTCCTGTGCAGCTCCTCATTAAAGTACCCTTTTGCACCTTCGATGCACCGCCTCCGACTCCCATATCTCCTGGCACTACAATGTCCAAAATTGCGACGCAGCATCATCCGGGCTACTCAGACAGGATAAGCAATCGAGCCGTAATGCAATCAAACCGACTTCTGGCCTATCAGAGCACGGCTTTGTCAGTCATGTGATCACAACAACCCGGGAGAAAAATGATGGAGAACAGTGGGGTTCGCCGCTCGGGTCAGTGGTCAGTAGTCAGTTTGTGCTGTTTATTTTATAAGCAGTGAGGGCTCGACAGCATTTGTATCTTACATTAGCTAGCTAAATGAATGAAGTAGCCTTGTGCCTTGCTGTTAGCAAGCTCCATAGTTATCATTAATTGAAGTGAATCACAATGTTAATGTCCTTGTGTGTGTGTGTGTGTGTGTGTGTGTGTGTGTGTGTGTGTGTGTGTGTGTGTGTGTGTGGTGTGTGTGTGGTGTGTGTGTGTGTGTGTGTGTGTGTGTGTGTGTGTGTGTGTGTGTGTGTGTTGTGTGTGTGTGTGTGTGTGTGTGTGTGTGGTGTGGGTGTGTGGGTGGGTGGGTGGGGTGGGGGGGTGATGGTTTGCAAAGTAACGTTACGATCACTTCGGTTAGATAAGTCAAGTAGACATTACATTACATTTCATTTAGCTGACGCTTTTATCCAAAGCGACTTACAATAAGTACATACGACCAGGAAGACACAGCCCTGAAGAAAACAGAATCATATAAGTACATCAGGTTTCATAGAGCCACACATTTCAAGTGCTACTCAACTGGCTATAGATAAGCCATTCCTAGTTTTCAGTCTGCGCCGGAAGATGTGTAAGCTTTCTGCTGTCCTGATGTCAATGGGGAGCTCATTCCACCATTTTGGAGCCAGGATAGCAAACCCACGTGTTTTTGCTGATGGGAACTTGGGTCCCCTTCGCAGCGAGGGTGCAGCGAGTCGTTTGGCTGATGCAGAGCGTAGTGCACGCCCTGGGGTGTACAGTTTAACCATGTCCTGGATGTAGGAACAGCCAGATCCATTCGCAGCATGGTATGCAAGTACTAGTGTCTTGAAGTGGATTCTAGCAGTTACCGGGAGCCAGTGAAGGGAGCGGAGGAGCGGAGTGGTGTGGGAAAATGTTGGAAGGTTGAAGACCAGACGAGCCGCTGCATTCTGGATGAGCTGCAGAGGTCGGATGGCACATGCAGGTAGACCAGCCAGGAGGGAGTTGCAGTAGTCTAGGCGTGAGACCAGAACCTGGGTGGCTTTCTGGGTCAGCTGGGGACGAATCTTCCTGATGTTGTACAGCGTATATCTGCAGCAACGGGTTGTAGCAGCGATGTTTGCAGTGAAGGACAGGTTGTTATCTAGGGTCACACCCAGATTCCTTGCAGTCTGAGTCGGGGAAACAACAGAGGTGCCGATGTTGATTGTCAGGTCAAGAGTGGGACAATCTTTTCCCGGAAGGAAAAGCAGTTCAGTCTTGTCAAGGTTGAGCTTGAGGTGATGAGCAGACATCCACTGAGAGATGTCAGCTTGACAAGCAGAGATATGTGCGACGACCTGGGTCTCTGGTAGACCATGCTACACTATACAAATACTCTCTTACAAAGCAAGAGTTGACTTAACTGTTGTTGTAGTTGGAGCTCATTTTGAACAATGAGCTAACTGATTACTTTCATCATTGTTTAATGTGCTGATTATTTTCTACATTAATAGATGCAGGTCTGGTTTGTTCAAACTCTCAAAATTAGGACATGCTGTCATAATTACCCAGAGAAAAATGTTACTAAAACAAAATCTCTTGTTTTGGACTGACAGTAATGATTCAAGAAATAGTAGATAAATAAATGGTCCTCCCTGTGAGGAGGACCAGGCCTGAGGGAGGAGGACCAGGCCTGAGGGAGGAGGACCAGGCCTGAGGGAGGAGGACCAGGCCTGAGGGAGGAGGACCTGCACCAGCTGCACCTACAGAACTTAGCCCATGCTGGGCATAGCCTGTCACTTTATTTGACAAAATGTGTTTACTTAATCAATTAACAGATTAACATTTAGTGTATCTTATGTATATTATTTCGTTTTTATTTTTTTAAAAATGGTGATGGTTCATGCTTGATAACTTTTAGTTCACATTTCAATAAATTGTATTTGCACTCCTTTTGTCCGTTATTCTTACTGAAAATGTTAAATTACACATTCACATCTGACTGAAGATTGGCACCATTTATTTGTGACGTTGCAAACTCTGCGGTACAAGGCACAAGTATTGTGAAGCTCATAAAGTGAGGCAAATGCATTTGATCAGCTGACTTTTTTTTTGCCAAACTTTATAGGCCTGACAATAATCACACTGTCTCTGAGGTGCAACGTAAAACACAAAACAACACACAAATGAAGTTCCTGTTAGACTACAAAACTAGTCAGTGTGCAGGTCTTTGTGTGGGCCCCTTCTCATTTAATCAATTCCCCCTCCTCGACTCCTCGGTAGTGACCCGGAAATGAATTTCAGCGTGCCATGTTGAAGGACATCTAATTTCTCTAAATGCACTTCGAGGATCGAGCGTCGAGGAGGCTCTCTGGAGGAGCTATGATCGAGGATACACTGATGGGTCCTCCACGGTCCTCCACGGCTCCTTCGTGGATGCATTTCCGGGAACAGAGATGTTTCAAAGAGGCGTGACGCACGGCCGGACTTATCTCAGCCAATGACAGCTTTGCATGCATCCCCTGGATATTATTGTATTAACTGCTTTCATCGCATCGCGATGTTTCCAGAGAGAACAGCTGTGAGGTCCGTGCAGAAAGCAGAGCCGTGTGTGTAATATATATCACTCAGTATAACAGGCCTACTCTCTTTATTTGCTTTAGTTTAGTAGATATCTACAAACAAAGAGTCCAGATGTTTCTAAAACCATTTAGTGCTTCACATAATAAAATACAGGCTGTAGCCTGATTATGCTTTAGGAGCTGTAGGTGTGTGTGGTACAGCGTGTAGGTGTGTGTGTGGTACAGCGTGTAGGTGTGTGTGTGGTACAGTGTGTAGGTGTGTGTGTGGTACAGCGTGTAGGTGTGTGTGGTACAGTGTGTAGGTGTGTGTGTGGTACAGCGTGTAGGTGTGTGTGTCGTACAGTGTGTAGGTGTGTGTGTGGTACAGTGTGTAGGTGTGTGTGGTACAGTGTGTAGGTGTGTGTGTGTGTGTGGTACAGTATGTAGGTGTGTGTTGTACAGTGCGTAGATGCAGCACACAGACGGGTCTCAGTTGGTTTGGTGTCCTCTGCTTACTTGTAATACTTGTAAATAAAACTTTTGGCCCGTAATTTCAATTCCCCATTTCAGCGACCAGAGAGAGAGGGGGGGGGGGGGGATAAATCCAGTCTCTGATAGTGTTACGTTATTATGAGAGTGCTCTGTTTGATTCTGAAATTGTATATATTTATATAAATATAAACATAGGCTATATATGTGTGTGTGTGTGTATATGTCCGCATCTGTAGCCTGTTATTGTCTCATTATACCGCATTGTGAATGAATCAAAGTAAATATATAAGTGGTCATGAACACATCTGTCCATCAGACAGAGGGCTGCTGTGCCTCCTGTTATCATTAATGGACGTCTCTTTAAAATGACCTCTCAGAGGAGAGGAGTTCTCATTTCTCAAACCGCCTGCTGCTTCCCCTCCTCTCTCCTCGGGTTCTCCTCCTCAGTTCTCCGCTCGCATCTCCTGTGGGCGGGACTAAGTATCGAGGATAGGATTCGAGGAGGGGAATTAGTGAAATGAGAAAGGGTACTGCTCTTAAATCTCATCACATCAGCTTCTCCTTTCCCTCTTGGATGTTCTTCTGGACCCTCAGAGAAAGAGAACATTGTGAAGCAGTCCTGTCTCTCAGGCGTGTCCTTTCCTAACAGAAATATCAAAAAACATATTATTGCAGAGCAAGTGTGTTATTTAAGATAGAGGTGTGTTTGTTTGTTCAGGGGCTATAAATATAATGATTTTTTTATTTGAATGTGTTTTTTTAAATCCAACAGTGTACTACAACGATAATCAGATTATGAATAAACCATTCTAAATTAATCAACATTGAAATAAATGTATTATTAAAATAATACATTTAACTGCTATCAAAACTTAGTGCCACTGTAGAAGCTTGCTATGTTCGGTTGTCTCACTGAAAGAATCACTTTTAACATGTTGTTTTACAGTCAGTATGCAGAGACAAAGGGTCGCAGTTCTCACTATGTTCAATAATATTTGCCTTCAATACATTGAAATGTGAAAGTTAAACAAAAAAGTGATGTTGCTTGGTAAAATGTAAATGCAATCTTTTGATAAGAAAGTACACTCAACATCACTGATGTGTATGTGATCTAGTATTTAGTCATGTTTAATGGCATGTATATCAGTGTATTAGAGTCATTACTTTATGCATTCTTTGTAAAGTATGAAAAAGCTGTACCTTGGAATCCGTGCTGAAGTTCTCTGCTGCTAGGAGTCCAGATCTGTCTCTCCTCCTCTGGTCCAGCCTGTCTGGATCACCTCAAGGACACTTTGAACAAACAGATGTAAAGTTACATGCCTGGCTTACAGACTTCTTTACATGCAAACAACTTTTTATCTTCTTTTAAAAAACAGGTCATAATCTTATTGTTATACTTAAGAAATTGCTGGATATCACAGTCCTTATACTGTATCAGTTTGTGTTAGAGCCATTTTTCCTTTTGTTATTATTGTCTGAATGTTAGGCTTAATAATAATATAAATTAGATTATCCTGTAAATTATCGGCTATTTGTTGTGAGTCACATCATGGTTTAAAATGCATTAATTTAAGGCTCACTTATTATTTGTTATATGTGCGTCAGTATCACGTGCATGGCTATGCCTATATGTGGTAGATTGATAGGACACAGCTGGGGGTGATAGACGGGGAAACGGAAAAGTCTTTTGACCGTGTTCTTTTTGTTACTTTGGAAAATGATACTCTTTTTAGTTACTATGAAGCGAAGAAATGTGTCCTCCTGTATGTACCGTGTGGATCAATGAATAAAGCTCATCTGATTCAACTACGATCTCCGCTGAATTGTTTGGAAACAAAGAGAGGCGCGTCAAAACCCACAACCCCGATAGAGGTGGCTATTAAATTGTAGACAAGGATCAAGACGCCACCACAGTTTGAGTATTATTGTGTAGGTCCTTTTTATTTTACTGTTACTATGGATGAGTTTTTCATGAGTCAGTCAAATTAATTTATTTTCATATGCCATATTCATATGTATCACACACGTAAGGGTAAGACACAAACCTATTCAACAAATGCAATGGATAAGCTTCATTTTCACTGAAGTCACAGATAACGTAATATCTACTATTTAAACAAATCATTTCCTTGTCACTAAAGCATTGACTACGCTATTCATCGTCCTTAAATGCAGGCATTAAGTTACATGTTCCGTTCTACGGCCACGATAAGGCTGTTTCTCAAGTGTGATGATAATAAAATGAAAAGAGGCATTGGTAATAATATTAAAAACAACAATGTTTGGGTCGTTAGTCGGATAGGCGGTTAGCTGCAATAACTAACTCCAGTTCAACAAACCATATTACAATATCTAAGGGAGCGTTATTTCTGGACCATCTTGAAATGTGATGTTCATATTTTAAAGATACACACATTTCATTGTGAGGTTGATTTAATATACACGAAGCCTCTCTTCAACAATACGTGACGTTAGCTAGTGTATTTTATGCTATAGTAGAGCATAGCGAATTTAAACGAACCTTAACAATGCATACAGTAACCTAACTACTAGCAAACTGACTATCTAACGTACAAGGATGACCTTATTTTAGCAACCTCGCACAGAAGCCTTTTGGTATCCCACTTAATGTTTTACACTCTTGGATGCTACGCATAGCACCGTTAGCACAGATGGAGCTACGATTGCTCAAATGCTAACCCAACTCTAAACATTCATTAACGTTAGCTTAATAAAAACAACAGTAACATAACATAAAGTACGCAGGGTTGACTTACCGAAGAAACTGCATTCTTGGACGGTCTGTTTTAACCGCAGATCAATCCTGTATTTGCATGACGAATAGTCCACCAGGAACCAACACAACAAACACGGCCGAGTTCAAGTAGTGTCTGTTCTCCTCATGAGCTGAGCCGCTGTAGTATCACGGAGCCAATGGAGCTAACGGAGCTAGCAGTGAGACATAGGAGCTAGGATCAACAGTCCCGTTGTCATGAAGGGGGTATCTAACTATATACAGAATATGTTTTTGTGGATCAAGGCTAGAAACATGTTCATTTTTTGATGTTAAGTTGGACATTTTAACATAGGGTCTACGATAATTGCTCCCATCTGCATCCATCTCCTACAGTTTGCAGCATTGGGCTTCACTGCACGGTCCGGGGTTCGCCGCTTGGCTCTGATAGGCCAGAAGTCGGTTTGATTGCATTCGGGCTCGATTGCTTATCCTGTCTGAGTAGCCCGGATGATGCTGCATCGCAATTTTTTGACGTCGAATTTTATACACCGAATTTTTGGACATCGAATTTTAAACACCGAAATATTTGACGTCGAATTTTTTTCACTTGAATTTTTGGGATCTGAATTTGAACAATCGAATTTTTTTTACTTGAATTGTTACAGTTTTATTTCACATAGGTGAATTCGGAGCAAAAAAAATTCAGATACATGATTTCAAAGTAATTATTTTCAATGCTATAAATTTGGTGTCTGATAAAAAACAAATACTTCTGTCTCTTGTTTGCTTCCATAGCCGTAGTATTTCTACAAAAACGCCTCTGAAATTGTAAGATCCCTACGTTGTTTTTCACCATTCATTTCCACTGGCTGGCGTCTATGTCACGTGATATTCACATTTCTCCCTGCAGAAAAAAAAACATGGCCGACATTCGTTTTATTCTCGGTGGAAAATGCCTATTTTAAGGTTAGTTTGGCCATTAAAATGCGTTTTGATGTCATTTGATGCGAGAAATTGAGTTGTTGTTATTTCAGAAGATGTGTGCAGTGGATGTACATGATCTTTAGTTTGCTAGTTATTACGAAGATTACTTCAGGAAATTGTGTCCATTCAACGTTTTCATTGTTACCAAGGTGGTTGCTAGGGATGCTGCTATCGATATTATTTCTGTTATGTTGTGTAACTGTTTAATGGTGTTATCTTTATTGCTACCCCCTTCCCCGTCAATTTATAGTGTTGGTCCACAGCGCAAACGTATTAGTTTAACAAAATCCGCATCTAAAATTGTGGCATACGTTATTTTCCCCTGTTGCAATTCTCCATTTACTCAACAATAACACATAATTATCCTTGTGTTTATTTATTTGTTTGATTAATAAACACAAGTTGGAGTACGTCAGGACCGACAGTCCGAGCAGCTCATTTGCTTTAGAGAATATTACACCCGGAAGTAAGTATTCTCTCCGCTTCGCTTGACAAACTCTGTGATAGTCCTCAAGCTCTGTGATTGGAGGTTTGAGTGTGGCTATTGTGTGTTTCGAACATGTTCTATGGCACGTCTCTACTGGGAATTGTAGTTTTAAAAGACGTTTTCGTATTTCCCATAATAAGAAGTTGCCAGTATTAAACTGTGTACATCCCTGGGCAGCATTAATATATACCCACATGACAGCTAAGGTCAGAAGAGCTTTATTTAACAGCTGGTCTTATGTCTGTGACCCCTCCTGTTGTTCATTGATAAGCCTGAAACATGCACTTGTCAAGGTTTAGAGGCAAATATGGCAGTAGCCATCGATCATCTTAAGATAGGATATATTTTATTGATCCCAAGTTGGAAACATTTGCGTTACATCAGCATGTGTAACAGTTGTAAATATGCAGAGTGGTGTTTATTTGTAAATCATTTAGTATAATCACACAAATTCTGTGTTTTATATTTAATAATTCTGTGTTCTTCATTTATTGATTGTTCAATACCTGACAAGGTCGGAGATGAAAAACTTGGGTTGCAGGTTCCTCAACAGTGCATTACAAGACATCTATCAATATGTGTGTAACCTCCATCATTAAACTGTCATATTCTGCACATTTCTTATACTATCTACATACATCTTATAAGAGTATAATACATAATGTATGTTTTTGTATAATATCAGTTAAAATAAGTGCTTCAACATAGTTAGCATTGCTGGAGGTATACACACATATTGATAGATGTCTTGTAATGCACAGTTGAGGAACCTGCGACCCAAGTTTTTCATTCAATGCATAACTACACCGTTTGTGTATATGATATGTCAATAAACCTTAGAAAATCTTGAAAGGGATGTGCAACATATACACTCTTTAATTAACTATTAGTAGAGAATAACGAGTAATGAATATACTTTATAGGGATCCTATTAATATCTAATAATAAAAATAATGAAATTCAATAACATGCTTTAACCACTAGGTGTCCCTTTATATCAGCTGTGCACCTTTATGGTGTAAATACAGCCTATCTACCAATTGGATCAAATATAAAAGTCAGCCGAATTAGTGTTGATACTGTAAGGAGACGTATTGTGTGAAAAGAAATGGAAGATGTTGTTTAATTGCTGATATATTTATGATCTACGTCACGTTTTCAGTTCCTCATGTTTGTCTAGAAGTCTTCTCATCAGGGCTCTATAAATAAAGAACTACGGCAGATTTGTAATATTTAATGCAGCCGAACCGTGTATTACAATGCCGTTATGTGATGACTTCCAAAGAGAAAAGCAAGCACACTCGGAATAAAGTATTATTTTATTTAAAAAAAACGTTTTCGGTCTGTTTCCGGTATTTGTTTATGACGATGTGCTGTGAGATGTGAGACTGGGTTGGAAAATAAGAGAGGCTTCTCAATTCTTACATTTCCCCTCCTATCCTCGATACTTAGTCCCGCCCACAGGAAATGCGAACGGAAGACTGAGGAGGGGAACCGAGGAGAGAGGAGGGGAAGCAGCAGGCGGTTAGAGAAATGAGAACTCCTCTCCTCTGAGAGGTCATTTTAAAGAGACGTCCATTAATGATAACAGGAGGCACAGCAGCCCTCTGTCTGATGGACAGATGTGTTCATGACCACTTATATATTTACTTTGAATTCATTGAGAGTGCGGTATAATGAGACAATAACCCCCCCCCCCCCCCCCCCCCTCTCTCTCTGGTCGCTGAAATGGGGAATTGAAATTACGGGCCAAAAATTGTATTTACAAGTATTACAAGTAAGCAGAGGACACCAAACCAACTGAGACCCGTCTGTCCGCTGCATCTACGCACTGTACAACACACACACCTAGGCTGCAGTCGAATAGTCCATTTATCTTAGGAACCTTCCTAACGGAGTGAAATGACCCGGAAGTCCCTCAGTGGCAGCCATGATAAGTGCCGTTCCAATTCTCTAGAATGATAGGAAAGGAGGTTTCAAACTTCCTTTATAACCTCCTTTAGCTTAGGAACCACTGGACCTCCCTTACCGAAAGGAGAGGAGAAAATGCTGCCCCACAATGCCTTGCAGCCGCAGCATTTGCCGTCACACAACAGTCGGCCGTTCACGGAAACACGATTATGACGGAGAAATTATATCATGAAAGTTACGGTGCTTATTAAGCTTTTTAAAACGTATGTGGTAAGTTGCCAAAGTGCTTTGTTCTGAACGTTCATCAGTATTATAATCAAAGAGAGAAATATGAACGTTAGTTTTTACTGAAATGATCAAAGTCAACATTTCACTGAACTGTGTGGGGTTTGTTCAACTTTTAAAAGATGTTTGAATGGTGATGGACACAGTGATAGATGTTAAAGACTAACATTTATAATAAATACATTTGTATTTATTTTAAGATATTTTCATAGTTCATACAATCATACGTATTGGGATCATTTGTATTAATGTGGACCGGAGGGAGAGGGTGACGAGCATAAGTTTCACTTTCCTTTTTTATTTCAATTCCAACTTTGGTCATGAAGAATATGTTTCTCTGTTGTCCACGTTCATAAAGCAAAGCAGCAGCATCAGAGCACGGTGCAGAGTCTCTAGATGAGTTTACAGTAGTCCCTCGTTCTTATTAAACATCCATGTTGTAGTCCGCTGTATAGAAAACTGTAGTTTCCATAGTTTCCCCACAGCAGCAGACGCACAAAATGACGTCCGCTGGCGCATCATAAACACGTCGGATAGTGAAAGTGCAGTCGATTCTCTAAAGCACCGCAGTCTCTTCTCCTAAGTCCTTTTGAATTCTCCTATCCACTATCCCTTAACCCCGTGACGTTTCACTCAGAGGTCAAGGAATAGGAGATAGGGTTAGAACTTAGGAGCTGATTTTTAAACTATCCGAACGCAACCCTACACACTGTACCACACACACCTACAGCTCTTAAAGCATAATCAGGCTACAGCCGTTGTGTATTTTATTATGTGAAGCACTAAATGGTCTTAGAAAAATATTGACTCTTTGTTTGTAGTTATCTACTAAACTAAAGCAAATAAAGAGAGTAGGCCTGTTATACTGAGTGGTATATATTGTACACACTGCTCTGCTTTCTGCACGGACCTCACAGCTGTTCTGGAAACATTGCGACGCGATGAAAGTAGTTTCTAAAATAATATCCAGGGGATGCATGCAGAACTGTCATTGGCTGAGATAACCGTGAGTCACGCCTCCACCGTGCCCGGAAATGCATCCGCGGAGGAGCCGTGGAGGAACCATCAGTGTATCCTCGGTTAGAGCTCCTCCAGAGAGCCTCCTCGACGCTCGATGCTCGGTCCTCGATGTGCATTTAGAGAAATTAGACGTCCTTCAAAATGACGCGCTGAAATTCATTTCCGGGTCACTACCGGAGGACCGAGGAGTCGAGGAGTCGAGGAGGGAACATTTGACTATTGAGAAGCCTCTATAGACGCCAGCCATTGGAAATGAATGGTGAAAAAAACCGTAGGGATCTTACAATTTCAGAGGCGTTTTTGTAGAAATACTACGTCCCAAGTTGTGGACCAACGTAGTTATTACACGTGAGACTGGGTTGGTTATTCCTACTTACATTTATACATACATATACAATAATTTCTCATCTTCAATCACCTCTCTTCATTCTCATATTTTTCCAAAAAGTGTTTCTGTACATCCTTTTAAACTGAATTGTGCTTTGTTTGAACTCCTGCTCCAAACCATTCCATGAAATCACCCCACAGATTGTTATACTCATACTTCTCAGAGTAGTTCTGACCTTGAGTTGTTTAAAATGTAGATTTCCTCTCAAATTATACCCACCCTCTCTGTCTATGAACAGTGTTTTTAATTTCCTAGGAAGTAGATTATGTCTTGCTCTGTACATGATTTGTGCCGTTTTAAATTTAACCAGATCAGTGAACTTCAATGTGTGACTTCAAAAATAATACATTAGTGTGTTCAAGATATCCAACATTATTGATAACTCTTATAGCCCTTTTTTGTAATGTGCATAACGGCTGTAGGTTGGTTTTGTACGTGTTTCCCCAAATCTCCACACAGTAAATCAGATATGTCAATATTAGTGTGTTATATAGAGTATACAATGAGTTGTTGTCCAGAATGTGTCTGGCTTTTCCCAATATTGCGATAGTCTCAGCCAGTTTTGCTTTTACATGAGTGATATGAGGTTGACATCCCTGTGCTCCTCCGAGTCTGGGGGTCCGGGGATGTGAGGACAGCGCGAGGACACAGACAGGGAGCTTTACTTCATAAAGGAAATGGCGGTCAATATTAACAACATAGGAGCTAACACGCTTAATAACCTTCATTACGTGTTAAAGAAAGAACATAAGAAAGGTTGACAAAGATGAGGCTGTTAAACTTAAAGCTGTGTGTAGAGAGAGAGAGAGAGAGAGAGAGAGAGAGAGAGAGAGAGAGAGAGAGAGAGAGAGAGTAGAGACGAGAGATGAGGAGGAGAGAGGAGAGGAGGAGAGGAGAGATGAGAGAGAGAGAGAGCACAGAGAGAAGCGGAGAGAGAGAGAGAGGGCACCGGGTACCGGCGTTGTTGTTATTATAATCTGGTGCTAGCTGCGCTAACGGATATAAGAAGTAGATATTTCTACAACCATGGTGGAGAGAGCTCTCCGGTCAGACTGAGAGGCTCAGTGAGGTAAAGGACTCTCTGAGTGTTTAGATAGTTCATTTTTAGTCTAAGTTTATCTCAGTGGGTCTCAAACTTTTGACCACCAAATTATGTAAACACATATTTCCAAGGCATCCATCCATCCATCTTCTCCCGCTATCCGTGGTTCGGGTCGCGGGGGTAGCGACAAAGGCACTCCTTTATAATTATTAGGATAACTAAAAACAGGTTTTGAAATCATTCCAAATGTATTACTATAGGACAGTAATCCAAAAATATCGTTTAAAGTTGGAGAGATACAAAAATATGCATAAATAAATAAATGTTAACTAGGTCAAATAAGATATGAATGAACAACAAAAATAAAATAAGTTACATTTATTTGTTATTGGCTATGGTAGGTTATTGGTTATGTTCACATACTCATTTGATTATTAAAATGTAAACCGATCTTTTTCATATAGGTGTTTTAGAGTTGTACCCCGTAGATCTGCCCTAGGCGAGATTTTTCAGGTCGCTAGTAATTGTGTGCTCAAATTGCACCAGATTGAAGCATTTTACTTTAAAATGTTAAAAAAAAATCTTCACGGGGGGGACATATCCCCGGACTCCCTAGAGGATGTGACGTCCACCCCCCAATTAAAACAAGCTCATACAAAACTGAATACATTTGAAGCCATTTTGACGTATATTACCTATGTCAACAAGTTTCTGTTTTTTGTAGTGTATTTGCCTTTTGTAGAGATTTTTCATTTATTCTTTACATATAAAATCTCGCCTAGGGCAGCAAATTAGCTAGAACCGGCCCTGGTACTAGGCCTCAAGAGCCTTTCTTGTGCTGACACATAGAAACAAATTAGCGGGGCGCACTTCGCACGCACAAAAAAATTCCACGCGCTCCGCGCTCACATTATACTGGGCCCACGTGAGAGAGAGCTCTTATTACCCTGCCACTGTGCTACACGTCCCGCCCGCCCCGTCTAACAGTAGGCTACAGAAAGCGGCGAGATGCATTTCCTTAGGAATCGACAAGCAGAGCCGAAACTAACATTTATCCGTCGGACACGTCAATGGAAAGATGTATTTGTCCGATATTATAAATAACACGTCCCAGATGATCGGACGTGTGCTTTTCAAGGGAGGCTCGCCTCACAATTTGAAAACCGCTGAAAGTTGTTGTCACCTCATGCCCTCAAGAGGCATTTTATTGAATTGTTTTGCTTAATTTTTTTTATATTTCAAGCTAAGAGATGTTTTCCTACGTTTTTCATTTCAATTATGTCCCAGGAGTGTAGTGTTTGGGAATTATGGCAGGTTTAAAAAAAAAAATATGAAGGCGAATTTCAAGCTGTCCCCCACTCTAGCCTTAAGAGAAGCCCCTCACTTCAGTGCGCAGTACCTCAACATGGACGGAGCCTCAACGCCCCTCCTTCTCAACCTTTCACATGACGCTCCGGAGGAAAGGACACGTGCCTCAAAGGTTGAGAAGGAGGGGCGTTGAGGCTCCGCCCATGTTGAGCTCCCACCCATCTTGAGGTACTGCGCACTGCAGTGAGGGGTACTACGATTGGTCAGCAGGCAGTGCTTTCACTGAGTTGATCTCTTAGCCTGCAACCTAACCTGCTCCGGAGCAGGTTAGCCGCGCAGCATAAGTTACCATGGAGATCTAGCCCGCTAAAAAGAGAACCAGCGTCGTAGGACCGGAAAGCCGGAGTTTTCCCTGAAGTTAGCCGGCTAAGCGAAAATCCTGCTTCGTAGTCCCCCCTGCTTTAAATTAAAACAAACACAAATATTATTCTAACACTGTCTGCTTGAATATACCTCTGCTCACCTTCTCTTTAAATCACTTATTTCAGTCTGTCTCTAAGTGTGTAAAATCCCAGTCTGTTTACAGTGTTTACAGTTGTTCTCCATCTGTGCTTTAGTCTGCACCACCATGGCAGTCAGGGAATGATTTTAAAAGCTACTTCTACCTTTAATTTGTATAGTTGTGTCATCACACAACCTAAGGGAAGTTGTGACGGCTCCCTAAAGGCAGTTTCTGAAAACTGGCGATCTTTGGAGATGAATTGAATCTAGAGGCTGTTTTGTGGGAATGCAAATATGTTTTAGAGTGGGCTGAAGTAGTGCTGGGCGCAGTGTTGTAGTCAAGTCACCAATTCACGAGTCCAAGTCACTCTCGAGTCCCCACTCTTCGAGTCCGAGTCCAAGTCCGAGTCACCTAGGGAGAGTCGTAGTCGAGTCCGAGTCCAAGTCCGAGTCACCCAAGGAGTGTCCGAGTCGAGTCCGAGTCCGAGTCATCATTACCTTTGTTCGAGTCCGAGTCCAAGTCCGAGTCACCCAAGAAGAGTCCAAGTCAAGTCCGAGTCACAAGTCTTCATGTATTAATCTTAGTGTCATCGTTATCGGCTGAATCTTTACTTATTGATTTGATCACATTACTCTGATGATAGTGTTCAATACAGCCTACCTATATATATATATATATATATATATATATATATTAGGGCTGTCAGTCGATTAAAATATTTAATCGCGATTAATCGCATGATTGTCCATAGTTAATCGCAAATTAATCGCACATTTTTTATCTGTTCTAAATGTACCTTAGAGGAATATTTTTCAAGTTTTTAATACGCTTATCAACATATGAGTGGACAAATATGCTTTATGCAAATGTTTATTATCATTTGATGATAACACAATGACAAATATTCTCATGAATATTAAACACAACAACCTCTGAACATTACAAATATTCGCCTCAATTCAACCTGGAACCTCTCTCATTCAATAATACAATGTGTGTGTGTGTGTGTGTGTGTGTGTGTGTGTGTGTGTGTGTGTGTGTGTGTGTGTGTGTGTGTGTGTGATGGATCGTTGGAGCTATGTGCAACTCTGCTCGAACGGGAGCTGCCTGGGAGCTGCCTGGACGCTGCAATCATGTTGCGCGCACTATCCGTGCTGAGTGTGCTGACTTTTCGTACAATGTCCCACTGTCTGGCTTCCTGCATAAAGTCAAGTGCTCGGCGCAGTTGTCGGCGAAATGTCGCTCCTCTGTTTTCATTTAAACAGCTCCTTATATCCGTTAGCGCAGCTAGCTAGCACCAGATGCTAACAACAACAACAATACACGTAAGGTCTCTCGCTCGGGCCACATATACATACACCCTCCCGGTCCTCCCGATGGCCAGTCGGTGCCTGCCGGTGAGCGTGGAAGTGTGGTCTGCCACAAGCGGACGGCAGGAGCGGGGCTGTCAGCATCAGCTTGTAGATGGTATTTTAAACTCGATGCGCTCTGAAACTACGGGGCGGCCGAGGACAAAAAATACACATGCGTTAAAATAATTAGTGGCGTTAATTTTTGTTTGCGTTAACGCGTTAACTTGACAGCCCTAATATATATATATATATATATATATATATATATATATATATATATATATATATATGAACTCCATCCTTAGAGTAATGTGTTATGGAGCCTCCGTGACGGAGATCATTTTCAGTCTCTAATTTTCACGTTCATTGTAGGCTAGGGCTAGGCTACTCATCATCTGCAGTATCACCAAGGACATTTATAGCTTTTTAACAGTATCTATCTAGACAATAAAACTGCACTTGGTCCCTAGGATGTGATATCAACCCCTACCTCCATCTAACCTGACATCTTAAAACCTTTGTGGAGTCAATTTAGTGGCTAACGTTAACGTGGGTTAGCAAGCTAACAATAGCATTTCTACTTACTTTTCTGGGTGCCGCCGTGAAAGGTGTCGATTGAAATTCGACGTTGTCCCAGTCTTCTCTTCTATCTTCTGTCCACATAATGTGCATTTTGCGCTGCTCTTTCCCAATATGGAAACAAAATCTTTAAAAGCATACAGCACGATGCGGGGTGTGTCTCTGGACATCTTTAGACTGGTATAGCAGCGGGGGCGCGCCCAGTACGTGAACTCGCCTCGCAGGTGCACACGCCAGGACACAGAGGACATCAGACTCCAGAGAAAACTTGCTCGAGTCCGAGTCCAAGTCCGAGTCACCTAGGGAGAGTCGTAGTCGAGTCCGAGTCCAAGTCCGAGTCATCGTGCGTGAGAATTCACGAGTCCGAGTCCGAGTCGCGTCAATCAGTGCGCGAGTCCGAGTCAAGTCACGAGTCCCGAAAATCGGCACTCGAGTCCGAGTCCAGGACTCGAGTACTCCATCTCTGGCTGGGCGGGATACCGTTTCATACCGAATACCGTGAACTTTATTCTGTATGATATACATTTTTCATATACCGCAAAACCGTTAAGTGGCGCTCGAGTGGTGCAGCAGTGAAAGGAATCATCCCCTTCGCAGTAGCATCAAATGTGAAGCTGAATTAAAAAATGGACACTGAATAAAATGAGACTGAAAATGGAGCTATAGGACACACAAGAATAACTTGTACAGAGGAAAGGAGCTGTGTCTGTTGTTTTTTGGATTTGCAAAATCTGACGTGGACCACACAAACATTTATTGCAAATGTTGTCAAACAAAACATTTTGCCAGAGGAGTAAACACAAGTAATTTACTCCACAGAAAGCACCTATTGGAGTACAAAGAATGAATGAAAATACGATCTGCTTCAACAAGCAACGCCGGTGAAATGTCTAAAGCAGTGGTTCCCAAACGTTTCCAGTCGGCCCCCCTTGGGTAATTGGCAGAGGTGGGGGACTCGAGTCACATGACTTCGAGTCGCATATTTGTTGACTTGAGACTTGCTTGACTAACATTGATAAAAGACTTGACTTGGTATTCATGACTTGAGACTTAACTTAAGATAGATGACTTGAAAGGACTTGACTGTTTAAAATTAAATATTTGCGTTTGTTTTTGTAGTGAGATATTACGTTTAGTTTTTTCGAAAAACGTGATTATAGCGCCATGCGCGCAAACCTGGCAACCCACTAGAAGGCAGGAGTCTCAGTCAACATGTCAGCGGCTAGTTTTACTCCAAAAATAGTGAAGTTTGGATTCAAGGATTATTTTGTCGATGACGGTAATATGATAACAGGGTTGCCAACTCTCACGCATCTGGCGTGTGACACACGCTTTCACTCTCAATCTCACGCTGCCCAAACTATTCGCACGCCAAACACAAGAATACCGAAGACTAGAAACGGTTTTGAAAACTTTTGTCAGTTAGTGATCTCTTCTCAATAGAACATCTTTGATAATGTCTTCTGGCCAAACAGAATCAAGATAACGGCGTGGTGTTGTTGCAGGACGTCCCCACGGAAAATACTTTTGCTGTAGTACATCTCTATACCTCGATACAACATTACGTGTTGATAGAAATCAACACGTAATGAAATAAGACCCCACGGTTTGATGATTGATAGGTGTGTGGGCTGTCTTTCATTTTGACACACAGAACAATGGGGGCTATCCACCCTTATCCACAATGTAAAGTCATTCACAGCCTCTCCCCTCTTCTCTCTGTGAGGAGCAGCAGGTTCAGCTTTCAGAACAAAGTAACAACAAACTAAAATGGCATTCATTTTTTAAAATATGTCGTGTAGTAATAGATGTATTTATTTTTCTTCTCCAGAGAGTACCAGAATGTGTATTTTATGTTAGTATTTCAAAAGATCTCCTGGGGGAGAATCCCCCCAGACCCCCCTGCAGGGGTTGGGCTTTCAGCAGGTCAACTCTTTCACCTGTGGGGAGATTGCAGGATTGGCTCCAGGTCGCCCTTTTTATTTACTACAAGACAAATGTGCCTTTTTATTTCATACAGTTCAATTTGGATTGAGACAGGGAAATAATCTAAACCTCACGCGTGGCGTTTCACTGTCAAGGGGAGCGTGTATGTAATTACATTGCAAATACTGACTTCACCCCACCACTGTATGGGTTAGCCCTACCAGAGATTACCCAACACAAATACTCTCTGGCAACTGCCGACCCGTATTGCGCATGCGCAGATCTAAGATCCAGTAGAAATGATAAAAAAGTAAAAGTCTGCTGCTTAAAATAGAGTGTGTTAATTAATATATTTGGCCGTTTGGAGTAAGTCTGTAGATTTGTTTGTGTGTGTGTTTCATGTATAGGCCTCTCACGATAATTAATTTTGTTGGATACATTTTCCCAGAAATTATTGAGATAAAGGATAATATTGTCGACACCGTTGTATCATTTTAGACCACTGACATCATGATAATATATAATAATAATTGAAGTACATCCTTTCAAACGGCTAGTCACATCCTCATGTAAATGGCAATTTATCGAGTTCATTTTTATTTATCGTACGATAAGTCAATTAATTACTTGTCGCGACAGGCACACAATAAAACAGTGGAAACAAACATGTTTTTGACTTTCAGTAGTGAATGTAACGTTGTGCCCTTTATAGTCTGTGTCCAATATTGTGTATTTGTATATATTGTATATATATCCTATATATATATGCTAAGGTCCCGCTGCTGACATGATAGCAGTCATTTAGTGTGCATATGTGTAATTCAAAAATGATATCAAAATGTCACTCCAGCCAGGTACCCAAAGTTGGCAACCCTGAATTATGAAGAGAACAGCGGTATGCAGGGTCTGCAGCATAAAGATCGGTGACACGACCACCACAACATCCAACTTCATTCATCACTACAAAAAACCCACAGAGAAAGGTATGTGAATGTTTTCTGTTAGCTAGAAAACTAACGCTAAATTTAAGCTACGTTAGACTTGGTTTCAAATCGATTAAGCATTGCAAAGAGAAGACAAAACGGTAAATGAACACTAGAACCGTCAAGGGATTCATTTTTGACCCTGATACTGACGGGCTGTCAGGAGAGGGAGAGAGATGCCTCGTTTATTTCCCCTGTGTTATTATCAGAAGTTACTGATGTTACTTATTTTGTTTTTGTTTGTAGAAGTGCATCATTCCTTGATTTATTGTAAAATGAATCTGAACTTTTTGATCTGTTATGATGATAAACTGAAGCAATTTCAAAATTAACCCAATTAAGTGAGTTTTAAATCGTCCTACTTAGTTTATAAGGACATTATGATGAGGAACTAATGAAATGATTTGAAAATTATATCTATGTAGGTGCTGACGCTGTTGGCGTCATTAACATACATTTAAATTAAATATGTGTAATGGCAAATGCCATATGATTTTTTTACCTGGAATTCTGCCTTTTTGAACAGACTTTTTGAGTCCTCGCTATATTGTCTGCTGTTCTAGGGTTAATATGAATCTAATATAATTGTCATCGGTCTAAATTTGATTTCAAATGATTAACTGTGTATGTAATGAAGATCATAGTGTGGGTTGAATCCATTTTCATAACCACTGTCTTTTAACTGATTGAAATGCGGAAACTGGGCTTATTCATCAGAATTTCGTATGACTTGACTTGACTTGCTTGACCTGAGCAATGACTTGCTTGACTCTCACCACAGTGACTTGGGACTTGCTTGATACTTGTAGGTCAAGACTTGAGACTTGCTCATGACTTGCACATGTAGGACTTACTCCCACCTCTGGTAATTGGAAATATTTTCGGGACCCCCCCCAACCCGGTTCCCATCTATATTGGTAGGATTAATTGTTGGAAAAACATTACATTTTCTCTGCTAATAATAAGAAGATACAAAGATCCAACTATAATTTTATATTTTATTTATGAACAAAAGTGATTGTAATAGATACTGTGAATTAATTTGGCCTAATTAAAACTGGTTGGCCTTCTTCCCTGAGTAGTAGATTTTTTAATTCAAATTTCTTTAAGGAAAATATTACTTTACATTCCTATTCCACACATAGCTTATCAATGACTTGTGTGTGCTTGCTTTCCCTCGCAGATCTTCTCAAACCGGGGCTGTTGTTTTGAGACTGCCACTCTCAGTTCATTCTCAATGTTCAGCTTTGATCTGTATTTGGTTTTGATGGCAGCAACAGCAGAAAAAGCCTATTCACACAAGTAGGTTGTTGCAAAAGGCAGCATTATGCCCACAGCTCTCTGACCAATGAGATATTTTCGAGCAGTGTTTGTTTACAATTGAATAATAATAATAATACATTTGATTTATATAGCACACTTTAAAAACAACGTCATCTCAAGCTGCTTCACAAAGCTAATAGGAGAAAATAATACAATAAAGAAATCTTCCCGCGCCCCCCCCCTGCAGTACCTCCGCGACCCACCAGGGGTCGCGCCCCACAGTTTGAAAACCACTAGTCTAAAGTCAAGTCAAGCGTCACTTGAAAACGCATTTGTTCCAGGGACTACAAACTAAAAACTAAAAAGCTAAAAAAAATATTAACTTAAATACATTTTCAATGATTGAAAAATAAATAAATACCGTGATACCGTTATAGGTTGGAAAAATACCGTGATATGAGTTTTTTTGTCATAACAGCCAGCCCTAGGTTGAAGGCTGAAACACAGTATAGCTCACGACACACAGGAGAGACACATTATTTATTTCATATTTCTATTCAGGAAGCCATCACATGACAATCCATTCATTTGCAACCAAAACAAAATGTTAAACAAATGCCACATTCCTTCACACAGCTCTACATAGGCGCTTGTGCAGTCTACATCATTTAACTCACTAATGGGGTGAACTCACTGCTCCCTGGGTGATACAGATGATACATCCACTTCATCAGTGCAGTTTAGACATTCAAACCATGTTAATGATGGAATGGTATCAGGGACATGTGCTGTGTGAGTGAGGCAGAGGCCGATCAGTCGAGGAACACAGAGTTGTTATCAGTCCCAGGCCTTTTCCCACAACTCTGTGTTAGGGACGTCCACCTGAGGGCGCTGTAACAGAGGACAATTGAACACAGCACACAGTTAAAGCTTGTGAGTTTAGCCGGGAACACAGTCACACTTCTATGCAGGCAGGGGTGGACTGGGACTAAAAATCAGCCCGGGAAACTCGACTGGCCCATTTCGGTACCGGCCCACCGGAAAAACTCCCGGTATTCCCACTGGCCAGTCCGCCCTGTATGCAGGGATAGATTATCTGCATGCAAAGAATGAGTGAAGGCAAAAAAAAACACACACTGCAACATCAATAACGTGTTAGAATTACAACTGTTAAGTTTTCAAATTGGTTTTCAACTGTTCAAGATAAGAGAGTTGTTGGCAGAAAACACACAAGATTATGATTACATCTCACAACCCATTTTACAGATTACAATTGTGTATTTTCAGATGTCTGCTTTAAACCAGTTTAAAAAGCAGCATTACGGTCAGGTCTGTTCAGATTTCCAAAGTCCTATGATGGTGGTGGCTGACTTGTCTCTCACTCAGTCAGAAGACAGAGTATTTAAATCCTCTTCACCTGCGAATTAATTTGGCCTAATTAAAACTGGTTGGCCTTCTTCCCTGAGTAGTAGATTTTTAAATTCAAATTTCTTTAAAGGAAAATATATTAATTAACTACTATTTCTACTGCAGGTTGCAAACCACACATCACTTTACCATTCCTATTCCACATATAGCCTATCAATGACTTGTGTGTGCTTGCTTTCCCTTGCAGATCTTCTCAAACCGGGGCTGTTGTTTTGAGACTGCCCCTCTCAGTTCATTCTCAATGTTCAGCTTTGATCTGTATTTCGTTTTGATGGCAGCAACAGCAGAAAAAGCCTATTCACACAAGTAGGTTGTTGCAAAAGGCAGCATTATGCCCACAGCTCTCTGACCAATGAGATATTTTCGAGCAGTGTTTGTTTACAATTGAATAATAATAATACATTTGATTTATATAGCACACTTTAAAAACAACGTCATCTCTCAAGGTGCTTCACAAAGCTAAAAGGAGAAAATAATAAAATCTTCCCGCGACCCCCCCTACAGTACCTCTGCGACCCACCAGGGGTCGCGCCCCACAGTTTGAAAACCACTGCCTTAGTAAGAAAAACTATTCTGGTGTTTCATTTTTCAAGTCTGATCTAATAAGTTTTCTCTCCTGCGTTTATAACATGTAGGAAAAAGGTTTGGCCAGGATATTCTTTCAAATTATTTCCACATGAACGTTTTTATTTTTCTGTACCAACATTGGCTGTTGTAATACTCGTTCTAGTCACAAGAGGCTGCAGTGCACCACTTCCTACTGATTTTTTGAAGTTCTTTTCTAACATTTTTACACCTGGAAGAAAACATGAATGGTTTTAGTCCTATTTAGAACATGGGGTAGTGGTGCACATTAGCCTCTTGTGGCCGAAGTCAGGGCCGGCCCTGACCAATTTGCTGCCCTAGGCAAGATTTTAGCTGATTTTACCCCCCCCCCCCAAATGCAGACACTCACTATGACTCACGCATTCATGCCACGTGCACGGTTGTGGCATGACCATCAAAACAGAAAGATATGGACACAAGATGTGTGCAGATGTATTTAGTATCCTATCCATTTGAACATGATTTAAGTGGGGGGTGGAACTAACATCCTCTAAGGGGGTCTGGGGGCATGCTCCCCCAGGAAGATTATTTTTTTTTAATATTGAAGCTAAAAGCATCAATCTGGTGCACTTTGAGAGCAACGTTAGGAGATCTATCGATACATCTCTTAACATCCATATGAAACAGAACTGTAAGCAGATTTTCTTTTTCTTTATGGATATTTTACAAATCACTCCTTTTTAAACTGTATTCTTGTTTATTAATAACAACTTTGTTTTACTGCCATAAAGTATTTTATACCTGTTTTTTTTATCTTTGCTCTTATTTTTTATAACTATAGTGATCATATAAAGGTGTGCCTTTACCTCACTGAGCTGAGGTTATCAGAGCCGCTCAGTCTTTCAGGAGAGAGCTCTCTAAAGCTCTCCCCTCCGCGGCCGCTTACACAGTCAATTCCAATGTTAATAAAAGCATACAGAAGCTGTATGCGTTTTTTGGGAGTTTGATTTATTTTTAAATTAACAGAAATACACAATGAAAACCTATAATTGCACACAAACTATTATTTCCAAAAAATAACTATTTCACATAAACCTCTGGTTCAAAACCCAACTTGGGCTGGGTTCAACTTGCTGTACGCAATATAGGTGTAGTTCCAGAGGTGGGAGTAAGTCCTACATGTGCAAGTCATGAGCAAGTCTCAAGTCTTGACCTACAAGTATCAAGCAAGTCCCAAGTCACTGTGGTGAGAGTCAAGCAAGTCATTGCTCAGGTCAAGCAAGTCAAGTCAAGTCATACGAAATTCTGATGAATAAGCCCAGTTTCCGCATTTCAATCAGTTAAAAGACAGTGGTTATGAAAATGGATTCAACCCACACTATGATCTTCATTACATACACAGTTAATCATTTGAAATCTAATTTAGACCGATGACAATTATATTAGATTAATATTAACCCTAGAACAGCAGACAATATAGCGAGGACTCAAAAAGTCTGTTCAAAAAGGCAGAATTCCAGGTAAGAAAATCATATGGCATTTGCCATTACACATATTTAATTTAAATTTCTAGTTCTAGTTTGTAGTTAACACTAGAACCGCCAACAGCGTCAGCACACATAGATATCATTTTCAAATCATTTCATTTGTTCCTCTTCATAATTTCCTTATAAACTAAGTAGGACGAATGAAGTTGGATGTTGTGGTGGTCGTGTCACTGATCTTTATGCTGCAGACCCTGCATACCGCTGTTCTCTTCTTATTACCGTCATCGACAAAATAATCCTTGAATCCAAACTTGACTATTTTTGGAGTAAAACTAGCCGCTGCCATGTTAACTGAGACTCCTGCCTTCTAGTGGGTTGCCAGGTTTGCGTGCACGGCGCTATAATCACCCAATCAAGTTTCGAAAAAACTAAACGTAGGGATGCACGATATTGGTTTTTTGAAACCGATACCGATAACTTCCTGCTTCTCAAGACCGATACCGATAACCGATAATAATATAATATATATATTAAATGTACCTGTAGTTTTTGCACACCTGGTGGTAAAAAAAAGACTAGTAGTGAGCAAATGACATGAGCATTACTACTATGAACAAAACAAAGAACAGTTTTGACTCTTCAAAGTGACCATATTTATTTTCCCTCATAATAATAATAATAACTTTATTTGTATAGCACCTTTCATACAGGGGATTGCAGTTCAAAGTGCTTTACATCAGTAAAAAATAAGACATCAAATCAGTGTTCTTGCCTTTTTCAAAAGCCTCGTGGATAGGTAAAAGCCCCGGTGCCTTTGCAGCTGGCTTTGGATTCGCCGCTAGTTTAGCAGCGCAGGCGTCTTCGTACGCTTTTAACACACCATCGTAGCGATGGCGATGTTTCAGGTGACTAATCAGGTTGGAAGTATTATAGCTCGTTGCCTTGTTCCCTCCTCGTGGAACTTCTGCATTTGTTACAAATAGCAAGCGAACTATCTAACTCTGAAACTTTGAAATAGTCCCATACTACCGACGACATGTTTGTTTAGTTAGGGAGCTTTGTGAAAAACTCCCCTCTTCCTAAACCACTTAATACCACAGTACTGGCAAAACGGGAGAAGCCGAGTGAAAAACAAGCGCCCCTCATCCCAATCCACCCACACCGCAGTATTTTTTTCTTTTTTTTTACCCAAAAAATATATTGTATATTATCGGGGCTATTAATACTTTTATCGGGTTTATCGGGATGACGTCATAATTCCTAATATCGGACCGATAATTATCGTGCACCAAATATCTCAATACAAAAACAAACGCAAATATTTAATTTTAAAAAGTCAAGTCCTTTCAAGTCATCTGTCTCAAGCTTAAGTCAAGTCTCAAGTCATGAATACCAAGTCAAGTCAAGTCTTTTATCAATGTTAGTCAAGCAAGTCTGAAGTCCAAAAATATGCGACTCGAGTCAAGTTATGTGACTCGAGTTAAGTCATGTGACTCGAGTCCCCACCTCTGCGTAGTTCTTTAACTATAAGATAATAAGATGCACTTTGTTGATCCAAAATCAGGAAAATATTTTTTTTAATTTCTAACTTTTTTCTTTCTTTTTATTTCTCCCCCCAATTTTCGGCGCCCCCGATGGGTTGATGCACCCTTAGCATTCACCTATACTGCCTATGCCAAGGGCTGGCCCTGGCCGAAGTGAGCATAACATCAACTATGTTACAGATTAAAAAAGAAAAAATAGGGAGATCATCCAAGCTATACATTTCCTATACATAATTGGAAACACAGGAAGGAAAAAAATATGGCCATTTAGATCAGACTTATTTTTTTATCAGGCTTATTCTCATTTCCCTCAATGGCATCTCAGGGCTTCCGTACTTAACAATATGTAAGATAACCTGATTGCAACAGAACGTCGTTTATCACTATATCACAGTATTCATCACTCTAGGGTTTGAGTTTCCCCCAGCTCCCAAGTGCCAGCCTTAAGTCTTCTCTTAACTAGAAGAACACATCATGCAAGGTACAAAACCAAACACAGCTCCTGAAGCCTCCCACCTCCTCACTGGTAGAACTTGATCTCTGTGTCCACAGAGTCGAAAAACAAGTCCCCCAGTTCTTCTCCTGGGATCTCTCCGTTCAGCATGGCGGAGATATCGGTCAGACACTGCGACTCCAGGTCCCTCAGAATCTCATAGACAGCTAAACCCTCGTCCTGACACGGAGAGAAGAAGACAGAGTGGTGTCACAACACCAGTAACACCAGAATTTGCATATGCTTGAACCCGGAGTAATTGTACTTAATCCTAAACTATGGCAAAGCCCCTGTTTGTAACATCACATGTATAATGCAGATCTCACTCTTGGATTTTCCAAAGCAACCAGGCATCTGAGACACAGATTTAATGACAGCATTTATTGCTCTCCAGTTACCACACACCTTCATTTCCTCTAAAGGCTAATCTGCATATCTACATTCTTAAATTGCTCTCCTAACAACAGGCAATAGTTGTGTTTTCATTCCATACTACGTGAACAAATGAATTCCCGGAGTATACTGTAATGACAGTTAGTTTAAAAAAATCTCTGTACAAACAGGGAATGATTAAGTACTTGTACTTATATACATTAGCAAATGTTGAAAAGCCACAGCCAATCAATCTTAATTTAAAGAGAGCAAATAATTACTTTTACATTTTTATTTGGAGTTCGTCGAAAAAAAGTGTATCTTGATTTGCGATTGTTTTCCTAGACTACTGTTTCCAAGGTAAATAACCAACATTTATTTGAATTTTGAAGTACAGAGATACTGTACCAAGTTCCAATAAGTGCTTTGGAGGAAATCAGTACAGCTGTTAAGTTTGCATGTCAATAAATCCTGACCAAAGAAAGTAGAAAGAAAGAAACGCTGATGAATACTGTGTACAATCCCCAATAAAAGCTGCTTTTGTTTACGGTCAACAACCGCATTTATATGTAAGATCACTTGATAATTTAAAATGACGCTTGTGTAAATAATTAACATAGGAAATCTTGAGAAAAGGCCAAAACCTTTTGTTAAGTCGCAGTTAGGATAAGTCGTTGGGCTTGTTCGAACTAATGAACACATGCTATCAAATCCTGATAATAATCTTTTTCTACAAGCTCAGCACAGGAAAGGTGGGCCCAGTATAGAGCTCTGCAGCAACACCTTTCTCCACTCGCCTTTAATTTATCAGCAACGACTGACCAAATGTATCCCCAATACATGCTTTTGAACTAAAATAATAATAATGTGATCTTCCAGCTGTGCCCTGATCTGCAAAGCCTATCATTGACCTAGGTCGTCCATCAGTGCCCACCGGGTTGGTCTCCATGGTGCCGAGCGCCACCTGGTGGGCCTTGTACAGCTCGTGTCTGCGGTCCACCTGGCTCTGAAAGCGGGGCTGCTTCCTGACAGGGTCGTCTGGGCCAAACTGCGGGGAGACCACCCCCAGCACTGAGGTGGAACAGTCCGAGAAGACAAAAGGCTTGAATATGGACCTACCAGGGTTAGGGTTGGGGTGGGGGGGGATTCATAGAGAGAAAGACAGGAAAGAAAGAAAGGCAGACTCAGAAACTCCCATCAGCCCAAAGTGGAGACAGAATGGAAGAAGGGCAAAGATGAGGAGAGAAAGAGCCATTGTCTCCCAACACCTTCATCTGTCAGCTTTTCAAATGACATTCCAATGACATAAAATGACATTTGAATACTTTTTGCTACAACAGGTTAATCATTTTAATTAAGGTCAACCTTTTTTTCTTGACCTTTCACTGTCTTTTTAATTTGACTTGTTCTAATACTATTTCATTTCATTTTTGTTCAACCCAAAATAACCTTGTGGAAACAAGCCAAGTCACAACTCTTTTTAATTTCCTTAAAAAAACTGAACCTGATTAAGTGCTAATTACATTGATTTTGATATTTAAGTTTGTTTCAATGATTGTGTTGAGTTTTTTTTATTAATCTTAGTATTTCTCTAAAAGAACTGCCCCATTTGAATCCAAAAATGTATTAATTCAATATTTATTTATTATTAGAAATCCTCTTCTTCAATTATGTTGAATTGCATGTTTTTCTGAAGACAGTTCTTCACTTTTCTTCATGTTCATCCGACCTAAAGTAACAGAGCTTGAGTAGTTGCTATGACTGCCAGAGGGAGGAGACAAAAGTTCCATACCTCAGATTGAAGGATAGAAAGATCCATGGAAATTAATATTAATTTACGGACTCATTTTCAAACCTTTATTTAATCAGTTTGGTCCCTTGAGATCATAGATCTCTTTTTCAAGGGAGACCTGCTCATAAAATTATGCATTCATTTTAAACTTTTGTATTAATGATTACTTAGTATTTCTGAGGTGACCGCACACAATAGCAAACAATTTGTTTATAGCCTAGTTTTAAATGTTTACTTCTAGAAATTACATTTAGGCTTCAAAAATGGAGATTATCCCGCTGAACAAAACTTGTTAGCATCATAAACGTGTGTTTTCTATAGATCTATTTTCTGCATTATTTAGAAATCCGATGCAGAAATCCGATTGCTTTTAGTCGAGGCAACCCCTGCAATGTTAACAACCATCTTGTAAAAATACATCATCATTGCACCTCCCCTTTTATAGTTCTAAGAAATGTCTAATCTAGAGGAATTCTTAGTTAAACTTGACATACCTTGAGGGGTCTGGGGTGGCAGTGAAGAAGTGGATGCAGGGCAGGCTGCTGTCTCTGGGCAGGACAGACACCATGCTGCCTGTGGTGCAGAAACCTCCAGAGTCCATGCAGATCCCACTGGGCTTGTCCCTCAGAATGGACATCATCACCTCAGCCGTCACTGAGCCTGCAGAGAGTGGATGAATGTTACAGTAGATTGACATTTAAAAAAAGATAAGACTCATGTTCTAAGGGAGACGTCCACAAGCATTTTGCAAAAAGAAGAACTTGAGCCCTCTCACCGTCATGTTGCTGGAGTAGCTCTGTGCCGCCCCTGTAGCGCTGTTTGGCCAGCTCCATCCTGGCAGGTGGGTTCTCGGGACTAAACACCTGAGAGAAATTGAACTCTCCCTCTCCGTCCCACCAGCCCTGGGCCTGGGCCACGCTGCGCAGCTCTGGGTGCTCTGCGGACCCCTCAGCACCGATGGTCAGCTGGTTGGAGATGTTCTTCACACCCTCTGAGAAAAGGAAGGGGATGTTATCTTGTAAGGATGCTTGATTTCTTTAATCTTAGCTGTTGCCTCACCTCTATTCCCCTCGCAGAGCGCAGGCATTCGACCTTGAGGTGATGCTCTCTTTAATAGTGGCTTTGTCTCCATATTATTGACTGTAATGAGTCAGGCATAAGTTGATACAGGATGTTTTCCTGGCTTTAGGGACATCTGGTAGTCCATCTGATTGGGTACGTGTCTCCCCTTAGGCAAATATATTCTTAGCAAAGGGACAGGAGTTATAGTGCTTTGCTTGTTATGTCTTGTCATGCAGAATGTTGATTATTCTCTCAGAATAAGTTAGAACTCTGTTGCTAGGGTCCACACCCGCACCAAGCCCTGGCAGCACATCACCCCTACCCTCCGTCACCTCCACTGGCACCAGGTCTCGCATCACCTATAACTCCTCCTCATCACCTACTTGTCCCTCCATGCCCTTTCCCCTAATATGCCTTCTGTCTCCCATCTGCTTTCTTTGTAGTTCCAGTGTGTTCAGTCCCACAGAGTGTGTTTTGTGTTTGTCCCTCTGTAAAAGAGACCTTGGGTTTATGAAGGCGCTATGTAAATGTAAGTTATTATTATGAAATACTTTGGACTGGGTTAGAGAGCTTCAGACTTGGTTGAGCAGGAGCTTTTTCACTTTGTTGCTGCAGCAAATGTCTATGTCAATTCTCCGGCTGAACTTCTAAAAAATCATCAGTGTCTGACATCAGTTCAAGCTCTCAAGTGTTCTCCCAGTCTTCCGAGTCCTTGCTCCAAATGCTATGCTCCAATGCTAATCTCCTTTTTAAGAGGGCAACACATTCAAAATGTTCCACCTTTCAGCAGGAATCATGCTGTTTATGTACACTAATGCATCTTTGTGCTGTATTTGCATACACTTGCAGGTTAATCTCCACTTGACAAGAGTGCTTCAACCCTGATGCACGAAGGTCTGACTCTTCACCAAAGTCATAGGTCTCATGTTAAAGAATAAAGAATAAACAAAGAGATTTGTTTAAGTACAGAAATATTTCATATAGATTTGATGTGGTTTAGTGTTGATATGCTTTTTAAGGCTGATTAAACTCACTCATAACTTAAGTCATTTTTAGTCCCATAAATCCTTTTAGCCTTGCTAGTGGTATCGCTTTATGGATCCCTGACTCCACCGGGTCACATTTTAATGCGTCTTTGGTTCATGTTAAAAGGCCATTATGTCTAAATGTCTATTATTGGCCCTTTAGTGAGTCTACATTGTTGCACTGGGGTGCAAAGGTCTTTAGGTTTTAAAGTCAGGAAAAAAGAGCAAAAGATGTCTATGCAAATGTGAGATTTGGTGATTTTTCAATTAACTTTCCAGAAAGAATGTATGCTGCATAAACAGTGCAAATATCAAGCCACACAGCCTACAAACATACTGTATTTGACCCCTTACTTAAAATATATCCTATTTTGGATCATTTTTATCTTCATGGTGAATTAGAAAATGGTAGGTGTTCCGCCAGGCACCCTATCTGGCCCACTGATTGAATGATCAGTTTCACTCACTACTCATGCACCTCCCACTCAGCACCCCTTAACCTTTAACCCTTTACCTGTAACCTTCTGCGCCACCCAAAGCCTGCCTGCTGTTTCCAGGACCCAAGCCTCGTTGCGGTCCACCAGCAGGAAGGTGTTGTGGTAGCTGAACGGCTCAGGGTCCTCCCTGCACGGCCCCCCCTGGCCATGCTGCTCCAGGAGGCTGGTGATGACCGTCAGCGCCCCCCAGGCACTGTCCCCTCGCTCCAAGCCCAGTCTGATGAGAATATGCTGGATTACTTTCTTTTTACAAGACACCATGTAGGTATAACAGTTAATACATTTCAGTGGTGTAAAGCAACTAAGGATATCTACTTAGTGTTTCAATGTTATGCTACTTTGTACTTCTACTCCACTACAATTCAGAGGTAAATGGTGTACTTTTACTCCACTACATGTATTTAATACCTTTAGTTACTTTACAGATTTGGATTAATGATGTGAAATACAATCAAGTGTTAAATCAGACTTTAGTTCCACCTGGAGTAAATCCACAAGCTACCCTGCAGTATACAAAGTCATTCAAACCAGCTGCACCTTTACCAGCTTTGAGAACGCTTTCAGGATCAATCATTACTGTATAAAACATATCATATATATTATTCTGAATTGGACCAATCTGCACAATGACTACTTTTACATTTGGTACTTGAAGTTTATTTTGATGCTAATACTTTTCTACTTTTACTTGAATAACATTTTGAATGCAGGACTTTTCCTTGTAACAGAGTATTCGTACACTCTGGTACTTTGTTTTACTTAAGTACACGATCTGAGTACGTCTCCCACCTCTGATAAATTCTAAATAAATGGTAACAATTCTTTCATTTGATCTAATTGTACTTTTCTGTGTATTCAGTCTTTTTAACCATGAGGACCGGTTGAGCTTGTTTCTGCTGTTCAGACGATACTCTGCGTATTTTTTCGAGGAAACGGTATCTGAGAATCACTTGGCAACATTCCTTATTGGTTAACTATTCTTATACACAGAGATGAATAGATTAGAACTCCTTCATGTTCTTACCACACCTGTCATAACAGGCTCCTGACAATCTACACACGCTTCGGATCAAAGTGTCAGAGGATCAAGTTAAAAGGTCTAATGAATGTCCAATATTTAAACTGTATATAATTAGAGCACGGTTAATAGTTGCTTTAATCAGCTTTGAACATTTATATTTCTTTATTGCCTAAATCGCTTTGCTGTTCATTATTATTATTATAATTTTTGAGATGTGTCTTCATGAAGTCTTCAAAGTATTTCCTTCAATACAATAATTCATTTAGTTTCTAAACCAGTATACGGTGAAGAAAAGGAAAGCATGCTCAGTATTTTGGCCCCACAAAAAACACATTAAGGTTGTATTTTAGTTTATGTAATTGCAATATTCAATCCATCCAGCCCTGCAGCATCCAAAGGGTTCTCACCTGACGAGGTCCATGCCCAGTAGAGCCTCTCCGGGGCTGACGGCCTCTCGGGTCCAGACAGCCTCGTTCCCGATACACACTCCCTGGTCATTGGCTCCCATCTCTGCACCCCACATCCAGGCAGGTTTACTGAGGACGACAGCGTGGGTCTGCTCCACCTGAGGGATCTGGATGTATGTGCACTGAGGAAAAAAAGAGTGAGTGAATGAATTGAAAACCAGAAAAATAATGGTGTTGTATAAATCAAGGTATGTAGGTATACATTGCACAAACTCTTACTCCAACACTAATTAAATCAAACTTTATTTTTATAGCACTTTCGACACACAAAGTTAGCTCTAAGTGCTTCACAAAACAAACATAGACAATTTACCAAAAATGTAAACGATACTATCTACCCCTTCCCAGGTAATAACCAGAGTAACAATTACAATACAATAAGAATAAAATACAATTAAAAATAAAATGTAAAACTAGTGTGGTAGGAAAAGCTGACATAATCTCCAAGGTAAATACCAAATAGCAAAAATAAACTCCTTTGCGGTAAAACAGTGTATCCGATCAGCCTTTTCTAGACACATCAGTATTCTGAATGAAATGAATGAGAGATATAAATGTGTACATTAGGTCTATTTAGAACTAGAACATTGTCCTCAGTAGAGACTCACTCCCCAACAAAGAAGAGTTGAGTCTTATTTAACTGCCCCTCTAGTTCTCCTACAGTCACAACCCAGTCTCATGGCATTTCGTGTTCACCAACACGATTTTCCTCTTTTTTTCGTGTTGCACAGCACGATTTTAAAAGCAATGTATTTCTACTGGTAATGTGTTTCGTGCCTGCAGCACGTCTTTTTCTCCGGTCGGGTCGTGGAAGACCAGAAGCTGTGTGGTTCATAAAAACATGTTCTTACTCAATATCAAGCCACAATTATTGCTTTTATTTTAAATCGTATAATTTCTGACTTTTGTTGCCGTCTGTGAGTAAAATAAATGTTTTTTTTAAAATCTTTTTTTCCTTCTAATTTGTTATTCTTTTCAAAAATAACACACTGTTATTTACTCACCAATAACACACAATTATCCTTGCTTTTATTTATTGGTTTAATTCCATAATCTCTGGCTTTTTTGGCGTCCGTCAGGAACTGGATTTCAAAATAAAAATAACCGGAAACAGACGTAGGCCTCTAGGAGTTTAGGATGGCCGAAGACACTACACTACCCATAATCCCCAGCTATCGTTTAGGACTACAGTCCCCGTGATTAATCTTCAAGCTCTGGGATTGGATGTTGGAGTGGCAGTGCGCCAAGGTTACGCCGAGCGTCAAACAGCTGTTTGAAATGGAACGAAACCACCAGACTATCCAAAACTGGAATCGAACGTTTGAGTTACTTTGCAGATTGTGATTAATGATGTGAAATATAAACAACCCTTAAAGCAGACTTTAGTTACACCTGAGTACAATTCAGGGAAAGTGCCAACAATCAGGAGAGATATTTGATAGTTGGTGCTTGAGAAGACTAAACATTTATCTGCAATTGACATGAATGGAAACGAGTAATAAAGTATTCATTACTCGTTATTCTCTACTAATAGTTACTTAAAGACTGTATATTATGGCTATTTTGCACATCCCTTTCAAGATTTCAAGATTTGCAAAGGTTTATTGACATATCATATACACAAACGGTGTAGTTATGCAATGAATGAAAATCTTGGGTCACAGGTTCCTCAACAGTGCATTACAAGACATCTATCAATATGTGTGTATACCCCATTAAACTGTCATATTCTGCACATTTCTTATACTATCTACATACATAAGAGTATAATTAATATGTATAATATCAGTTAAAATAAGTGCTTCAACATGGTTAACATTGCAG
>CADEHL010000335.1:0-40429 GCA_902827135.1 Harpagifer antarcticus
GAGGGGACGAGAGAGAGAGAGAGAGAGAGAGAGAGGACTCATCCTAAGTGCATTGTAAGGACTTTCCTGAAACACAACAGACCCATTTCTCCCGACAGATTGATGTCCGTTCCTCACCTGGAATGTTGTGGATGGTGATGGCGAGGATGAGGAGAACAATCCGTCTCCAGCTGCTTCCTGTCTGCCCGACACCTTCCTGTTGTTTACTTCCTGTGTCCTGTCCGTCTGAGCTGGCAGTGTTAGGTCCTCTCCTCCTCTGGTACACATCTCCATTATCTGATTTATCTGCAAAACCAGGAGAAAGAATAATGTTTTTAAAAAGGAAGGAATCATCCAAACACTCTCACAGAAGAATAGTCAGTATTTCACATTATTTTGAAAAGTTATTAAACTTTATGTTGAAACTTTTTGAAAGAGAGAATCCTCCAATCTCAGCTCAGAAATGGTCCAGTTGTTGAATAGTAAAAAAAGCAATAAAATGTAATGTTTTTTTATTACTTTACCAACTAGGTATACCACCATGAAGAACTTCAAGGTGAAACCGTCTGATTTTGTTCACATTTATCTCCATTTCTTCAATGATTTGTGTCGAAAAAGACACTCAGCATGTAAAAGGCTAATCAAGACCGCTAATGATGTTGACAGGCTCGACAAACAAACCCCTCACATTTGTGGGTCAAGCATCTCGAACATTTGATTAAATTAATCAGAGCTTCTGTCACTCAATAAAACCTTCTTGTGGAGCCTTGCCATCAGTTAAGATAAGATAAGATAAGATGAGATAAGATGAGATGAGATGGTACTTTATTGATCCCAATTTGGGAAATTGTTCTTGTTGCATAAAAGACAAGGCATTTTACAATAAAACAAAACTAGAAATAAACAAGAATAGAAAGAAAAGAAAAGAAAATATACATGTAGAATTTGACAAGATATTATTTATACAACTATCCATCCATCTTCTCCCGCTTATCCGTGGTTGGGTCTCGGGGGTAGCAGTTCCAGCAGAGAGCCCCAAACGTTCCTTTCCCCTCATCAACCAGCTCTGACTGGGGGGTCCCAAGGCGCTCCCAGGCCAGCGAAGAGATATAATCCCTCCACCTGGTCCTAGGTCTACCCCTTGGTCTCTTCCCAGCTGGACGTGCCTGGAACACCTCCCTAGGGAGGCGCCCAGGTGGCATCCTAACTAGGTGCCCGAACCACCTCAACTGGCTCCTTTCGACGTGAAGGAGGAGCGGCTCAACTCCGAGTCCCTCTCGGATGACTGAACTTCTCACCTTATCCCTAAGGGAGACACCAGCCACCCTGCGGAGAAAACCCATCTCGACCGCTTGTATCCGCGATCTGGTTCTTTGGGTCCTGACCCATCCTTCAGGACCATAGGTGAGGGTAGGAAGGGAAATGGCCCGGTAGACAGAGAGCTTTGCCTTCTGGCTCAGCTCCCTTTTCGTCACGACGGTGCGGTAAAGCGACTGCAGTACCGCTCCCGCTGCTCCGATTCTCCGGCCCATCTCACGCTCCATTGTTCCCTCACTCGAGAACAAGACCCCGAGATACTTGAACTCCTTTATATACATAAAATATGACATGGAATATTAATATTAAACAGTTACAGTTAAACCACAAGATACTTGAATCATACAGAACACCAATATGACACGACCCACAGAGGAACTCAAGTGTAGATAGTACAGGAGTGGAGCTCTGACGAAAGCTTGCCAATTACCACAAAAATAAATGGTATAATTCTCCATGGGCTGACAAATTGAATGTGCGTTTTATTAATGAATTCCTTTCTTACAAAAAAATGTAATCAAAGTCTTAATTGCTTTTTAAACGGTCCCCATTTCCTAATTGACTACAAACAAACCATGTAATGATCCCAGAGGTACCTGTGCAGACTCTCTAAAGCACATGTGTCAAACTCAAGGCCCGTGGATTTCATTTCGGCCCGCAGGATAATTTCTAATTCCTATTAGATCTGGCCCGCCGGTATATTGCACCTTCACTCCTTCCTGAGGGTCTCCTCCGCTCAGAGCCGGAGCCCAAACATTGATGACCTTGCACCCAAGATGAGATGCCAAGTATCTGAGCTAGCATCACAGAGCAGCACACTGAGTTCAAAGGATGCTTCCTTCTGCACTTTCTCTCTCACGACAGCAGGGCATGTTGGGTTTCTCTTTGAGGGGAATAGTTTTGTTGAAGCTGTTGTTGGTCTGTGGAGAAATGTACTCATAAGAAATGAGTCTGGAGAAGCTGCAGATAGAGCCATAAGAAATGAGTCTGGAGAAGCTGCAGATAGAGCCGTAAGAAATGAGTCTGGAGAAGCTGCAGATAGAGCCATAAGAGATGAGTCTGGAGAAGCTGCAGATAGAGCCATAAGAAATGAGTCTGGAGAAGCTGCAGATAGAGCCATAAGAAATGAGTCTGGAGAAGCTGCAGATAGAGCCGTAAGAAATGAGTCTGGAGAAGCTGCAGATAGAGCCATAAGAAATGAGTCTGGAGAAGCTGCAGATAGAGCCATAAGAAATGAGTCTGGAGAAGCTGCAGATAGAGCCGTAAGAAATGAGTCTGGAGAAGCTGCAGAAAGAGCCATAAGAAATGAGTCTGGAGAAGCTGCAGATAGAGCCGTAAGAAATGAGTCTGGAGAAGCTGCAGAAAGAGCCATAAGAAATGAGTCTGGAGAAGCTGCAGATAGAGCCGTAAGAAATGAGTCTGGAGAAGCTGCAGATAGAGCCATAAGAAATGAGTCTGGAGAAGCTGCAGATAGAGACATAAGAAATGAGTCTGGAGAAGCTGCAGATAGAGCCATAAGAAATGAGTCTGGAGAAGCTGCAGATAGAGCCATAAGAAATGAATGCAGCTGATTATTTAATGTTCTTTTTATAGGCAATAATTTAAGCTTTGTTAGTTCCAGGTTTAATATGTGCAATAAGTTCATTTCAATAAGTTCTGCAATAAACATTGAACCAGTCCGGCCCTCGACGAGTACCCACTTTTTCATTTTGGCCCACTGTGTATTTGAGTTTGAAACCCCTGCTCTAATGGTTACCTGTTTCCTTCCTATCCTTTCTTATCTCTATCTGCTTCCATCTCTCTCTCCTTCCCATTTGTCTTTCTGTTTTCCTCATGTATTCTCAGACATTGGACCTCAGTTCCCAGTGTCTTGTTTTGCCGGCTGTGATTTCGTATTGTGACGGGGAAAAGGTCAAAAGGTCTAATGGCTGTTTGCTCGTGGTGTTTCCTTCGTCAGTGGATTTTTTCAAAAGCCAAACGCCCTTAATCCTTTTCTATCCGAATGAACTCAAAGCATTTACCCGTGACAAAGGGACACCACACACACAACATCCAATCAGTTGCTTTTACAATTTAATGCAATTCAACAACATTTTGACGGCTGAAAACCTTTATATTATTTCTCTTGCCTGTTTGCCAGCTTTTCTGTTTGTCTTGAGACATGTCAGTCAATCCTACTCTACACATTACATTTTTAATATTCATTTTTAAACCAGTCCGTCCTGTGTTAGCCCTTTCTTCAGAAAGCCATTCCCCTTATGCACGCACCATTATACAGCCTACTTGGCAATAAACCTGATTAGGATTCTGATTGAATTCACTAAACTCATTGTGATTTAAAAAGGTGTTATGCAGTTGTTTGAAGAAGACGAGGACGATGAAGATTATTTGGGTTTTTATGGCGGTGTTTCCTCCTCCCTCCTCCTGTCTCTGTGCTGATTGAGATCGTAAAACGCTTTCTCCCCCTCCTCGTCACCGGCCTGATGACCCGATATCCTTCTTCCTCACTCCACTGCTCCTCATTAATCATCTTCATCCTCCTCTTCCCCCTCCCCCTCTTCCTCCTCATTGATAAATTGGATTAAGGGTATTTTATAATGCATTTAATAACATTTAAATATGATACAATTCATCCATAAGTGCTCGTATTTAAGTCTACTGTTATCAATAAGTCAAAAAAGCACTGAAGACCTATTATATAAGATTACAATTATAATATTAGGGCACATTTATGATTATATATTTGTGATATTTTGAACACAGCAGATGGATTATGAAAAATTGGGCCCGTAAAATCTGTTGGTTACCGGTGTGTTCTGCCATCCTGCCCTGTATCACGTGTGTGTGTGTGCTCTCTCACACATTAACAGACACATCCCTCACACACACCTGTTGTCCCATCGTCACATCGGGTTCTCATGAGCAACAGCCGCCTCAGCAGCCGCTGAAACAACCTTTTCTGCTAATAAACAACAAACAGGGTAACAGTTAGTGATTTATGACCACCAGTTGCAAAGGGACTAATGCAGCATCCCATTCCATCAGCTGTGGTTACTTTGACAACACAGGTGCGTTGAATGAAAGGAAATAAAGTGGCTTAGGTGACCTCGACTAACAACAGACAGCCTTGTCTGATTCCTTTTAGCTGCTTTAAAACTGTGTAATAGTCCTTAATTATGACACTGATGATTAAATAGAGTGGTGCAGTGCTCACACACAGAAATTAGTCAGCATTTGATCACTTCCTGTTCCCTCCATCTGGACATTTTTTGTCCAGATGGACATAAGGTCTGTGGTTAACAGCAACTAAAGATCATTTTATTCTACGACATCAAATATGTCAGTAAATACCCCACTGGTTAATTTTAAAATCGGAGGTTGCTAACAAGTGTCTAAATGAGACGACTAAACGTCATCACGCACACCATTAGCCACCTTTAGCTTAGCGGTGGTGACGTGAAGTCATGTGACCGTGCTGTAGTTCCTTTATAGCCCAACATTAGCCACCTTTAGCTTAGCGGTGGTGACGTGAAGTCATGTGACCGTGCTGTAGTTCCTTTATAGCCCAACATTAGCCACCTTTAGCTTAGCGGTGGTGATGTGAAGTCATGTGACCGTGCTGTAGTTCCTTTATAGCCCAACATTAGCCACCTTTAGCTTAGCGGTGGTGATGTGAAGTCATGTGACCGTGCTGTAGTTCCTTTATAGCCCAACATTAGCCACCTTTAGCTTAGCGGTGGAGATGTGAAGTCATGTGACCGTGCTGTAGTTCCTTTATAGCCCAACATTAGCCACCTTTAGCTTAGCGGTGGTGATGTGAAGTCATGTGACCGTGCTGTAGTTCCTTTATAGCCCAACATTAGCCGCCTTTAGCTTAGCGGTGGAGACGTGAAGTCATGTGACCGTGCTGTAGTTCCTTTATAGCCCAACATTAGCCGCCTTTAGCTTAGCGGTGGAGACGTGAAGTCATGTGACCGTGCTGTAGTTCCTTTATAGCCCAACATTAGCCGCCTTTAGCTTAGCGGTGGAGACGTGAAGTCATGTGACCGTGCTGTAGTTCCTTTATAGCCCAACATTAGCCGCCTTCAGAACAAAATTCACAAACCTGTTGAACAAAGCGTGTAAGTATCATAAACGTGTGCTTACTACAGAGATTATTTTCTGCATTAATCCAAAGGAAAGATCCAATTGGCTTTTAAAAGCCCCAAAAAGCATAATAGGGACCATTTAAATATGTTTAGTTTCTTGCAAAGGATGGTTGTTTAGAAACTTTTTCGATCACGTTTGTATCCTCCTCAAAGCTGAAAATAGTGAAAATGTGAACTTTTGAATGCGCTATTAGTTAGTTATCTACTTGATGATGAATTCACAAACAAACTGAAGGCAGGCAGTAACATTGCCTGTTTCTTCTACTTGGCAACGTTTTCAAAGCCCACTTGCTCTTTTTCAGCTGCGGTCGTGACTTCAGGTTCCTCCCGTCAACCCTCACCACACACTAACCGCTACCTGATAGCTGCCAGTAAAATCAGATTTAAACTGCAAACCAATGAGAGCCTGTAGAGTCGTGTTTAAGGTCATTTCTCATCGAGCAATCTCACCTACATTGTTGAAAACCAGTGGATTGTGTCATTCGTTCACAGTTCTGAATCTGTGAACTCAGAAAATGCTTATTGTGGTTGGTCAGATATAGGAAGCCTCAAATTGCAGACATTTCCAGCAGTCCAAACATGTCCATAGAAATAAACCCAAGTAACATTGTGAAAATAATGGTAGCAAGTTCACCTGGAGTTAGGAAAGATGAGCAAAGTGGGATTTTAGATAATGCAATAAATGTGTAGGAAACTCGGTCTGTAAGGATTTCTCAGTTCTGACTCCATGATATTTCAAACATTTGTGAAAATGTACTGAAGGGTGGCAGGTCAAACTTAAACTAGGTTAAGATAAAAACAGTGTAACTGCAGGCAACTAACACCTTCATAATTCCTTAATACACAATCTATAACAATGCATTGAATAACTTAAGATCATAATACAATCAAAATCTTGTTGTGACAGAAACTTCCAGACTTTCCACACCCTACTAGCACACCATGTTTTAAACAATATGTATTTTGGCCATGCACGTTAAAGGCTCATACATTATTAAGTATAGCACACTATAACTGAAGAACAGAAAACAGGAACATAACCCTACCGTAGTCCACCTTAATCGATGTGTACAAAAACGATGGGTTTGATTGAAATGATTCCAGCATAAACCGTTTGTCTTAAATATAATGTGTACTTAAGATGGATTTACGCAACAGAAGCAGAAGAAAATTAGGCTAATAATTGGAGACAGGCAAATGGATAGTCATTTTTAAATGTGACGCTAACCACTTTGTCTAAAAATGTGATTCCTAGATCACCGACAACTCTAGCAGCTAACGGTACAGAAGTCGGACAAAGTCTAAAAAACTCAAACATACAGAACTGTATTCAATGAAATTATGTAGAAAGATGGATTTACGTGAGAGAAGCCGGAGAAACTGAGGCAAATCAGCGGAGATTCTTAGATAACCAAGAACTATAACGGCACAGAAGTCCGAAAAAGTCTTAAAAGCCCCAAAATACAGAACTGTAACCAATGAAATGATGTAGAAAGATGGATTTACGTGACAGAAGCCGGAGAAACGGAGACAAACAAAGGAGATTCTTAGATAAACAAGAACTATCGCAGCGCAGAAGTTGGAAAAAGATTTTAAAAAACATATAGAAGTGTAACCAATGAAATGATGTAGAAAGATGGATATATTCGAAGGGAGATTCTTAGATAACCAATAAATTAAACGGCACAGAAGTTGGAAAAAGTCTAAAAACCCCAAACATACAGAACTGTAACCAATGAAGTTCTGTAGAAAGATGGATTTATTTGACAAAAACAGGAAGAACTGAGGAAAACAAAGGGAGATTCTTAGATAACCAAGAACTATAACGGCACAGAAGTTGGAAACAGCCTTAAAAACCCCAAACATACTCTAACTCTAACCAATCAAATGACCTCAGACTGATCTTCAGAGTTGTGCTGCCTCACCGCTCTGATTAACGGTCCAATGACAGAGCCAATAAGCCCAGTGCCAACTAATTATTTCAGCCTGGCATGAATATCTCCTAATTATTGTGAACACAAAGCCCTCCTACATCCTTTCACTGAAGGGAGCAGCAGCTGGACAAAGATGGCCCATGCTGTTTCTGAAGGGCCATTTGTTCACTTGGGGGTCATGTTTTGTCCCAAACGCTTTTTCTTGCCTTTTGTGCTCCATTTTCTCCATCTTCGTGTCCAAAGTAAACACACAGATATAAATGGAGGCTTGTGAACTCTTGCTCATCTTAACAACTATTCCTAAATCCCTAAACTTCCACCAGTCTGTAACTCTTCAGTAAAGGGAACTGAGAACTTCCACACCAACACTATGTGCAATATGATATCATTACCATCATTACAAAACATTCGCTGCTATATAACAATATTATAACAATGTGCTATGATAGACATGCCACTACGTTTGACCGTCTTTGTTTCATGTTTACTGTAGATATTTAATTGCTCTTTTTACTATTTTACTGCACTTTTACTGTACGTTTTACTATTACGCTGCTGTGGTTATTGTATTTTGTAACTGGCACAACAATTTCCTTCGGGATAAATAAAGTATTATCTATCTATCTATCCATCCATCCATCCATCTATACATCCATCCCTCTATCCAGCCATCCATCCATACATCCATCCCTCTATCCAGCCATCCATCTATACATCTATCCATCCATCCATCCATCCATCTATCCATCCATCCATCTCTCTATCCATCCATCCATCCATCTATACATCCATCCATCTATCCATCTATCCATCTATCCATCCATCTATACATCAATCCATACATCCATCCATCCATCTCTCTATAAATCCATCCATCCATCTATACATCCATCCATCTATCCATCTATTCATCCATCCATCCATCCATCTATCCATCCATCCATCTCTCTATCCATCCATCTATACATCCATCCATCTATCCATCTATTCATCCATCCATCCATCTCTCTATCCATCCATCCAACTATCCATCTATTCATCCATCCATATATCTATCTATCCATCCATCCATCTATCCATCTATTCATCCATCCATCCATCTCTCTATCCATCCATCCATCTATCCATCCATCCATCCATCTCTCTATCCATCCATCCATCTATCCATCCATCCATCCATCCATCTCTCTATCCATCCATCTATCCATCCATCCATCCATCTCTCTATCTATCCATCCATCCATCTATCTATCCATCCATCTCTATCTATCCATCCATCCATCCATCTACCTATCTATCCATCTCTCTATCTAACCATACATCCATCTCTCTATCCATCCATCTATACATCCATCCATCTATCCATCTATTCATCCATCCATCCATCCATCTCTCTATCCATCCATCTATCATCCATCCATCCATCTCTCTATCCATCCATCCATCTATTCATCCATCCATCCATCCATCTCTCTATCCATCCATCTATTCATCCATCCATCCATCTCTCTATCCATCCATCCATCTATTCATCCATCCATCTATCTATCCATCCATCCATCTCTATCCATCCATCCATCCATCTATCTATCCATCCATCTATCCCATCCATCTATCCATCTATCCATCCATCTATCTATCCATCCATCCATCCTTCTCTATCTATCCATCCATCCATCCATCCATCCATCTATCCATCCATCTATACATCTATCCATCCATCCGTCCATCTCTATCCATCCATCTACCTATCTATCCATCTCTCTATCTATCCATACATCCATCTATACATCCATCCATCTATTCATCCATCCATCTATCCCTCCATCCATCCATCTCTCTATCCATCCATCTATCTATCTATCTATCCCTCTATCCATCCATCCATCTATCCAACCATCCACCCACCCATACATTCATCCATCTATCCATCCATCTATCCATCCATCCATCTATCCATCTATCCATCTCTCTCTCCATCCATCCATCTCTCCATCTATCCATCCATCCATCTATCCACCCATCCATCCATCTCTCTCTCCATCCACCCATCCATCCATCTATCCATCTATCCATCCATCCATCTATCCACCCATCTATCAGTTTGTGCCTGAAAAAACAGTACATTCAAATTAACCAGTTTGACTTTCAAGCTAATACAAATTTGAAACTGCAATTAATCAAATTAGCTGAAAGTCACGTCTCAATTTGAGCATGACCAAGTAATATTTATGAAACATAAAACCAAATCTGCCGGCACTAATCGTGTTCAATGCTACATGAGATGAAATTAAAATGAGGGAGTCCTCCATGGGGAAGACATTGTGCTGATCTGCTCCTTCAAAAGCTCAGAGGCTAATTACACATTGTACATGTTCACTATGGCAACAACAGGTGTATATGTAAAAAAAGAATAATGGCTGCTTTCTATTCAAGCGTGCCAGCTGACATGGATTACTGGCATGCCTAAATGAACCATCATTAATGGTGTTGGCTAAACCTCTGCTGTTTTTCTAAGGAGGAAAAGCAGACGTCTTACAATTACAAGGTTGGTGGTTCGATCCCTAGCGATGGCTGTGTGAATATTATCACAACTAATAAGCAGGCGGCACTTTATTCAGCAGCTTCTGTCACTAATATATAAATGTGTGTGAACAGGTGGATTCTGGTTTGGGTTTTAAAGCATTTTGAGTGGTCATTAAAACTCGGAAATTCTCATTTAAGTGCAAACAATTGACTATTTCACAATTGGCGCATTCACACTGCAGTACTTTTCCCACAAAGGTTCATGCGAACTTAGTTCATGCGAACTCTTTAGTTCACTGGGGGTGGATTAGGCAAATGAAGCCGCTGACGTCACTTCTTCTTCTTCTGCTTTGGGTTTACTGGCAGGCTACAAACAACTTCACGTCGTATACTGCCGCCCGGAGTCCCCGGCCGGAAGTCCCCGGAGTTGGGGAAGGCTTCAGAAGAAGCTGCTGGGACTCCCAGCAGCTTCTACTGAAGCCTTCCGAGTAAATCGCCAGAACGCCGACACCTCCTCATCTCCACCGCTCCCATGTTTTATTTTGTGTTGCCATAAGTTAGTCTCTCTGCGTTTCTGCGCTGGGCTAATGCTAATGCTAATAATGCTAATGCGAGGATAATAAAATGGCGGCTTCACAAAACTTTTTGGAAGTTTTACGGGGCGTGGTTTGCAATCCGCCCAGCCAATCAGAAATATAGCTCTTTTCTCACAAAGAGCCGTTCGAAAGTCCCTGCTCTCTAGCAGGGACTTTCGAGGGGGTAAAAAGGTTCACATGAACTAATTTTAGTACCGGCTCTTTTTGGTGTGAACGCGATAAAAGAGTTCACTGAACTAAGTTTGCATGAACCTTTGTGGGAAAAGTACCGCAGTGTGAATGCGCCTAATAGGACTAGGTGGAGGGATTATATCTCTTCGCTGGCCTGGGAGCGCCTTGGGACCCCCCAGTCAGAGCTGGTTGATGTGGCCAGGGAAAAGGAAGTTTGGGGCTCTCTGCTGGAACTGCTACCCCCGCGACCCGACCACGGATAAGCGGAAGAAGATGGATGGATGGATGGAGAATAGGACTATTCAAGGAGGGTGTTATTGGTTGGATCAGTATTTAGTTTGAGTTTTCTTTCTTTCTAATTATATTTTTGGGCCAGATAAGCCTTTATTGGTTGGTTGGTTAAGGTTTTGAGTTCTGTCTGATTGGGTGATTAGTGGGATTTGGACATTGTTTGCATACTTTGTTGGTGAGATAAAATGACATGTAGGTTTCCTTTGTGATATCATTGGTGTGGGTTGAATATCGTCTGGTTTGGTTTGGGTTAGTTAGTTAGTTAGGGTTGGTTCATTGAGTAATGGTTAGAGTTCTGTGTGTTTGGTTAGTTGGGATTAGGGTTAGGGTTTGTGTCATATTATTGGTGGTATGAGAGTATTGTCTGGTGGGTTGGTTGCTTTGTTAGTTGGTTGCTGTGTTGGTTAAGAGTTGAAGTTCTCGCTGATTGGGTGGTTGGTGGGATTGGGGCAGTTTGCATACTTTGTTGGTGGGATAAGAGTTTCAGGTATGTTTCATTTGTGGTATTATTGGTGGTATGAGAGTGTTGGTTGGTTGGGTAAGGGTTAGAGTTCTGTTTGTAGCGTTAGTTGTTGGGATTAGGGGTAGAGTTTGTGTCGTTTTGGTCCTGTTTACAGTTTCATTTGTGGTATTATTGGTGGTATGAGAGTATTGTCTGGTGGGTTTGTTGAAGTTCTGTCTGATTCGGAGGTTAGTGGGTTAATAGCATGCTTCTCTTGTGGTATTATTAGTGGTATGAGAGTTGGTTGGTTAGTTGGTTTGGTTTGTTGGTTAAGGGTTTGAGCTTTGTTTAATTGGTTGGTTGCTTGGGTTAGTGGGTTGGTTAAATGGTTTGTTGGTTGGTTGGTTAAGGAGTTCAAGTTGTCATTGATTGGTTGGTTGCTTGGGTTAGTGGGATGGTTAAATGGTTTGTTGGTTGGTGGGTTAAGGAGTTCAAGTCGTCATTGATTGGTTGGTTGGCGGGATAAGATAATTGAATAGGAGTATAGGTAGGTTTCTTTGTGGTACGATTGGTGGCATTAGGGGTAGAGTTGTGTTTCTTTGGTTGGCAGGATAAGGGTTGGTTTTATTTGGATGGCTGTTTGGTGGAATTCGGGTAACAGTCTTTTATTGTTGATTACATTTGTTGTTGTTTGTATGTTAATTTAATGTTTGGATATAAAGGATAATCAAACAGATAGAAGGATGGATGAAAATGAAAAAGTTAAAGTCTGAACCACATTGTGGATTGTAACATTCGGAGCATGACAGAGACAAACACTTATAAAACGTTCAATAGCATATCATTAAAAAGTGTATAAACAATCAAAAGCTAAATACAGGGAGAGAAAACTAATGTCAATCTGAAAAGTCTGATAAAGAGATTTAGTGACACAAAAGGAGTGAAATTGAAGATCAGATGTAGACAGAGCTGACAGGACTCCGTGCTCCCACTGTGAAGATGGAGGCTGGGTGAAGAGTCTTACATATCTAAATATATTAAAACATCAGAAGACAGGAAGAGGATAAACTTAACTCCTTTTATATTGAGAGACAAGGTGAACTTAATTGGGAAGACTTTGTGACATTTCCTTCAAGCTGTTACTTCAAGAATATTGAATACTGAGAGGGTTGGAAGGGGAGCTGATCAATGGAGAGCAGAAGTCCAGGAAACTGAATATAGTGTTCAACTTTCTTTAATTGCACATATTTGAATTCAGGTCTTTTCTTCGATCTAAAAGAAAGCGAAAACCAAATAATTGGTGTTTCTCAAAGCCCTCCGTCTTTTCTTTCTGTCTTTCCTTACACAACTAACGAGCTGATGGTTGATTTTTCAAAAAGAGGGGATGTGTCTACATCAATGCAGCTGAGGGGGAAGAGTTTTACAATTGTAGGAATCAACATCAGAACCAACGTGACATGGTCATCACACGTCTCCATTTTGGTGAAAATAGATATCTTATTAAACGTACAGTTCGAAGTTCTTGTTACATTTAACGGAGTAAGAGTAGAAAGCATCCTTAAGGGAAACATTAGAAACTGGTAGAGCATGTCGAACACCCAGAACAGAAAGGCTCTGCTGATAACGTTTTAGTTTCATTGGTCACAAATTGAGTCATATTCGTTAATGAAGGGCGACTGGACAGAAGCAGAAGCGTATAACGGCATCACTAACCGTAACCACTAATCCCGAGACTCATTACTTTTATCCAACGTGATTTGCATACCTTTAAAAACCGTAGACACGCCTAAGAGAGCATTAAGGCATTACGTATCTTGCACAAGGACGCCTCTATCTGTTAACTAAAGAGGATGGGGATTGGACCACCGACGCTCTGATTGATAGATAATAATAATAATAATAAATGTATTTTGTAAGCGCTTTTACGGGTGCTCAAAGTCGCTTTACAGAGGTAGTAAAAACTAAAAAAGGACAACAATTAAATATAGTAACATTAAAATCGAGCAATAAAACAACAATCACATTAAAAGCCAGTTTGAAGAGGTGAGTTTGTGTGAGGTCAGTGCCGTCTGATGGGTTGAGATACTCATGTACCGCCTATTTCCAGTAGCAACATAATCCAATCCGGCTCCCGAATACGCTTAATGGGCCCAATTTGACAAATGTAAACATATAAAAGGCAAACAAATAATGTTATCCTTCCAACAAGCAGAAATAATACTTCAAACTCCAACAATTTTTTAAGATGAAAGGCAGAAAAAGATCCTTCTGGCTCCGTCTAATTTTTATTTAAGAACTGATGGCTTTTTCTTTCTGCTGTACTCTGTCGTTGTCAAAGTCACACAAAAGCTACTTCAACGTTAGTAGGAGTCTTGTTAGGTTGCATGCCTCCGAAATAACAATGCTGAAGCACCCTAAAAGGATTTGAGGGTTCCTTTCCTCTCTGAAACAAATTGTCAAGATAGAAAAGGCAATTTTTTATTCCATTTTCCACTTATTCGGTATGTCTTCCAGCTACAACGACAGAACACCAGAACATGTATCGAGGACATTTTACGGTTTTCTATCAGGGTTAATATTCGCACAGCAACAATTAGATTCCTGCACCGTCGGTGGAGAAGATGCAACACTTCAGGGGGCGAAGAGGCTCCGAAACAAGCTGACAGACAGGGCGCTGACAGATTATCACTTCCTAAAGTTGATATTGCGTTGGTGGCAGCAGACACAGCCTGTTTGCACACCCAGCAGACTCAAAGTCACACGATCATCCCAGTGGAGCTGTGTTTCTGGAGGAATATAAATCCAATAATCTCTTCTGCTGCCTTTAGCTGCAACCAATCAGAGATGGCAAAAGTACATACATCATTTACTCAAGTAGAAGTACAGATACTCGTGTTTAAAAATACTCTGGTAAAAGTAGAAGTACTGACTAAACTTCTTGACTCAAGTCAAAGTAAAGAGGCTTTGAAATGTACTTCAGTAAAAAGTACCCATAACTAGCAGCTGTTTTAAAGAGTACCTGACCTCCCTTTACATTAATAGAACAATAATGTCATTGTTAGCTAATGAATGTTTCCATGCTGAACAACGGCAACATGACAACGTTTCCATTGGTCCCTCTTCTTTAGAGAAGACCAGGAAGTGATGGATACACGGATCGTGTTCAAATCAATAGGCACGCAATGACTCTAAAGAATAATGATCACGCCACCAAACACACATTCAGACTAAAGGAACCAGCTGTTTGGGAAATGAGAGAAGTAGAAAGTACAGGTATTTGAGTTCAACATGTAAGAAGTAGAAAGTACAGGTATTTGAGTTCAACATGTGAGAAGTAGAAAGTACAGGTATTTGAGTTCAACATGTAAGAAGTAGAAAGTACAGGTATTTGAGTTCAACATGTAAGAAGTAGAAAGTACAGGTATTTGAGTTCAACTTGTAAGAAGTAGAAAGTACAGGTATTTGTGTTCAACATGTAAGAAGTAGAAAGTACAGGTATTTGTGTTCAACATGTAAGAAGTAGAAAGTACAGGTATTTGGGTTCAACATGTAAGAAGTAGAAAGTACAGGTATTTGAGTTCAACATGTAAGAAGTAGAAAGTACAGGTATTTGAGTTCAACATGTAAGAAGTAGAAAGTACAGGTATTTGAGTTCAACATGTAAGAAGTAGAAAGTACAGGTGTTTGTGTTCAACATGTAGGAAGTAGAAAGTACAGGTATTTGTGTTCAACATGTAAGAAGTAGAAAGTACAGGTATTTGAGTTCAACTTGTAAGAAGTAGAAAGTACAGGTATTTGTGTTCAACATGTAAGAAGTAGAAAGTACAGGTATTTGTGTTCAACATGTAAGAAGTAGAAAGTACAGGTATTTGGGTTCAACATGTAAGAAGTAGAAAGTACAGGTATTTGAGTTCAACATGTAAGAAGTAGAAAGTACAGGTATTTGAGTTCAACATGTAAGAAGTAGAAAGTACAGGTATTTGAGTTCAACATGTAAGAAGTAGAAAGTACAGGTGTTTGTGTTCAACATGTAGGAAGTAGAAAGTACAGGTATTTGAGTTCAACATGTAAGAAGTAGAAAGTACAGGTGTTTGTGTTCAACATGTAGGAAGTAGAAAGTACAGGTATTTGTGTTCAACATGTAAGAAGTAGAAAGTACAGGTATTTGAGTTCAACATGTAAGAAGTAGAAAGTACAGGTATTTGTGTTCAACATGTAAGAAGTAGAAAGTACAGGTATTTGTGTTCAACATGTAAGAAGTAGAAAGTACAGGTATTTGGGTTCAACATGTAAGAAGTAGAAAGTACAGGTATTTGAGTTCAACATGTAAGAAGTAGAAAGTACAGGTATTTGTGTTCAACATGTAGGAAGTAGAAAGTACAGGTATTTGAGTTCAACATGTAAGAAGTAGAAAGTACAGGTATTTGAGTTCAACATGTAAGAAGTAGAAAGTACAGGTATTTGGGTTCAACATGTAAGAAGTAGAAAGTACAGGTATTTGTGTTCAACATGTAGGAAGTAGAAAGTACAGATATTTGAGTTCAACATGTAAGAAGTAGAAAGTACAGGTATTTGAGTTCAACATGTAAGAAGTAGAAAGTACAGGTATTTGTGTTCAACATGTAAGAAGTAGAAAGTACAGGTATTTGTGTTCAACATGTAAGAAGTAGAAAGTACAGGTATTTGAGTTCAACATGTAAGAAGTGGAAAGTACAGGTATTTGGGTTCAACATGTAAGAAGTAGAAAGTACAGGTATTTGTGTTCAACATGTAAGAAGTAGAAAGTACAGGTATTTGAGTTCAACATGTAAGAAGTAGAAAGTACAGGTATTTGAGTTCAACATGTAAGAAGTAGAAAGTACAGGTATTTGTGTTCAACATGTAAGAAGTAGAAAGTACAGGTATTTGTGTTCAACATGTAAGAAGTAGAAAGTACAGGTATTTGTGTTCAACATATGAGAAGTAGAAAGTACAGGTATTTGTGTTCAACATGTGAGAAGTAGAAAGTACAGGTATTTGTGTTCAACATGTGAGAAGTAGAAAGTACAGGTATTTGTGTTCAACATGTGAGAAGTAGAAAGTACAGGTATTTGTATTCAACATGTAAGAAGTAGAAAGTACAGGTATTTGAGTTCAACATGTAAGAAGTAGAAAGTACAGGTATTTGTGTTCAACATGTAAGAAGTAGAAAGTACAGGTATTTGTGTTCAACATGTAAGAAGTAGAAAGTACAGGTATTTGAGTTCAACATGTAAGAAGTGGAAAGTACAGGTATTTGGGTTCAACATGTAAGAAGTAGAAAGTACAGGTATTTGTGTTCAACATGTAAGAAGTAGAAAGTACAGGTATTTGAGTTCAACATGTAAGAAGTAGAAAGTACAGGTATTTGAGTTCAACATGTAAGAAGTAGAAAGTACAGGTATTTGTGTTCAACATGTAAGAAGTAGAAAGTACAGGTATTTGTGTTCAACATGTAAGAAGTAGAAAGTACAGGTATTTGTGTTCAACATATGAGAAGTAGAAAGTACAGGTATTTGTGTTCAACATGTGAGAAGTAGAAAGTACAGGTATTTGTGTTCAACATGTGAGAAGTAGAAAGTACAGGTATTTGTGTTCAACATGTGAGAAGTAGAAAGTACAGGTATTTGTATTCAACATGTGAGAAGTAGAAAGTACAGGTATTTGGGTTCAACATGTAAGAAGTAGAAAGTACAGGTATTTGTGTTCAACATGTAAGAAGTAGAAAGTACAGGTATTTGTGTTCAACATGTGAGAAGTAGAAAGTACAGGTATTTGTGTTCAACATGTAAGAAGTAGAAAGTACAGGTATTTGTGTTCAACATGTGAGAAGTAGAAAGTACAGGTATTTGTGTTCAACATGTAAGAAGTAGAAAGTACAGGTATTTGTGTTCAACATGTGAGAAGTAGAAAGTACAGGTATTTGTATTCAACATGTGAGAAGTAGAAAGTACAGGTATTTGTGTTCAACATGTGAGAAGTAGAAAGTACAGGTATTTGTGTTCAACATGTAAGAAGTAGAAAGTACAGGTATTTGGATTCAACATGTAAGAAGTAGAAAGTACAGGTATTTGTGTTCAACATGTATGAAGTAAAAGTAAAAAGTCGTAGTGGTGTAAAGTACTGATACCAGAAAAATGTACTTAAGTACAGTAACAAAGTATTTGTACTCCACTACTTCCCACCTCTGCAACCAATACATGTTCTTAGTCACTTTGGCTTGTCTATCGAACTTTGGTTAAAGGATGCAACTACAGACTTCTAGCTGATTACTTATTTTCTGAAACATTGCGGTACTTCCTGTGATTTCAGCCAATAACACCCACTGGTTTTCAGAACAGAGGCTGTGAGACTGACGGACAGAAAGTGACAGGCTGTGATCCCAAACAACGAGCAAGAGGGCATGATACAGAGAAACGGAAAACAGTCGACATGCGTCCGTTGGACATTGTTGCCATGGCAACTGCCCAACCCTGATGGGAATATCATGGCAGTGTGTGAGACAGAAAGAAAAAGACTCGCGTTAAAGAGCATCGATCCAACAACACTCTGTCTCCTCACACACACCTCGCTGCCATGAACATCCATCATCCTGTCAAGTCTTTCTCACCGCCGGAAGAAAACAAAACAAACGGCACCAAACTGTTTCGTCAACTGTCTGTCTGTCTGTGTCTGTGTGTGTGTCTGTGTGTCTGTGTGTGTGTGTCTGTGTGTGTGTCTGTCTGTCTGTCTGTCTGTCTGTGTGTGTCTGTGTGTCTGTCTGTGTGTCTGTCTGTGTGTTTGTCTGTCTGTGTGTCTGTCTGTGTGTCTGTCTGTGTGTGTGTCTGTGTGTCTGTGTGTGTGTCTGTCTGTGTCTGTGTGTGTCTGTCTGTGTGTGTGTCTGTGTGTGTGTCTGTGTGTGTGTCTGTCTGTGTGTCTGTCTGTGTGTCTGTCTGTCTGTGTGTCTCTGTCTGTGTGTGTGTCCGTGTGTGTGTCTGTCTGTGTGTCTGTCTGTCTGTGTGTCTGTCTGTGTGTTTGTCTGTCTGTGTGTCTGTCTGTGTGTCTGTCTGTGTGTCTGTGTGTGTGTGTGTGTGTCTGTGTGTGTGTCTGTCTGTGTGTCTGTCTGTGTGTCTGTCTGTCTGTGTGTCTGTCTGTCTGTGTGTGTGTGTGTGTCTGTGTGTCTGTCTGTGTGTGTGTCTGTGTGTCTGTGTGTGTGTCTGTGTGTCTGTCTGTGTGTCTGTCTGTCTGTGTGTCTGTCTTCCAAAATGTTTTCTTATACATGTAGGATCAATTGGTTTTGGTAAACAAACAGCAGACCGCTTGTGGGCAAATACAACACGCTAAATACAGCGCTAGCTAAGCAGGGGCTGGGCATGGCGAGCTATAATGACCAAACATATCAATTAAGGAACAACTAATCAACTCAAAAGGTGATCGGCCCACTCTCTAAGGAAGATCTCCGTCTCTGGATTTTACTTTTTTTCATGTTAAACTTGATTGAAGTGTTACATAAATTACTGGACAGTTTTCAGACGAAGTTAACATCCGTTTCCAATTTGACTCATCAGCAATGACTAAATAAGTGCTTTTCCTGTAACTGTGCCCCTGCCAGGCCAATGGGAACACCGGGGAATAAACATATGCCAAATTAAAGCCAGTTTTCCCTACTGTATATACATTTTTTAGCAGACCACCATTAAATGCCGCGTAGCAGTGCCTTCAGTACATTATTGACGCAAGTGGCTGTTAGTTCAAAAGATGGTACATTTTTGTACAGATATCCATGGTTAAGAATTAGAAAGATTTTGGTTAATAACCCAATACCTGCAGAACTATTTTATGTATGTAGTGCAGTATCTCTGTTGGTTTTCTCCTCATCACCTCTGACGCTCTGCAGTAACCTTTCTATAGATATCACTGGGAGAAAAATAACGACATTTCTGGGAAAGGTTTCGCTCCCGCTGATCCGTGGCCGGCTGATAGTTCATCTTTTCTCTGGCTTTGTATGGGAATCATAGTGTGGTATTCTCACAATTGATAAGTTACTTGTAGAGGAAGAATGCCTGTTGTTATGCTCAATTGTAGGTGTTTCTAAAGGGAAGGGGAAATCATGTTTTCATGACCATTTGCTGCTCATATTTGAAACATTCATTTTTTGATCCGAAATGTCTTCACCTGTTCCCTCATGTTTGAAATCAATCTGTTGTTGAAGACAAATATTTAGATTTGAGGCTTATAGTACGCAAACAACCGAGTGGAACCTGATTTAGATTAAATATCATCAGAGGAGAATTGTTATCCTGTTGTTTTCCAGAAATGTAAATCCGCTGTATCTCCTCTCCATCTGTCTCTAGCACCTCCTAGTCTCTTCCTCTAACTGTGTTTTTATCCACTTCTAAAGAGGCGGAAAATGCTAATTATGGAGCTCAGAAAAAGACAACACTTACTGCGTGGTTCTTTTTCAGTGTCGGTTCGCTACGTCTCATGTTGTTGGAAGCCCAAACAAAGGCCTTTTATATAATTGGCACTTAACAAAGGTTGGACATGAGTCACTGCACTCTCATCAGGCGCAAACAGACAGACCTTTTCACCGCTGAGGTTATAACTTGCTTTTGTTGAAGACAAAGCCCAGATGTTTAACATTAACAATTACGGCCTTCATTTCGAGCCGTGAACCCTGACACTGGATCAGTTCAATGAAAGTCAGTTATTATTCATTTTAGTATTTATTAATCTAGTCCAAAAAAGTGTTGCTAGTTTTATCAGAACATCTATCAACACTGTCCTTCATAATAATGGTCCATGCAACTAAACTGCATTCTCATCATGAAGTAAATGTACCGTAAGTCACTTTGAAGGTATTGTGATGATTTCCTCCAGATTATAATTGCATTTGAAAACATGTGGATAACTATAAAACAGAACACATTTCCTTGCTTTTGTTTAGGCAACAACACTAGTGGGTTAAGTTTAGTAACATTGAGTGCCTCTGTATTCAATCAATCTCCTAAATGATGTTACTTAATGTCAACTTTGCCTGGTGTTATCATAAGGTAATTAAGTGTAGGCCATGTTTGCGTTGCACATACAGTAAGTAGAAATTAAAAGAGTAGAAGTAAACAATTCTAAAATGTAAACATCTCAAAATAGAAATAAAACAGCATTCAATAAGTAGACAAATACTAATATACGGTAGACAAAATATAAAGCAGGGTATTATTTACATTAAGTATGTAAGGAAATGCAGGAAGAAACAATAAACAAAATGGAATTTAACTAAAAACTCCAGCGAGAAAAATAAAGGCGATGTTTATCAAATGTTATTACATGTCTTAGTGGAATACTCAATTCTTATTGGTCAATTTAGACATTCCAGGGGTTGTTTAATTCTTGTTAAAAGACCGTTGCTAAGGAAAACAGACCGTTGCTAAGGATAACAGATCGTTTCTAAGGAGAACAGACTGTTGCTAAAGAGAAGAGACTGTTGCTAAGGAGAACAGACCGTTGCTAAGGATTTATGGCTAAGGTTATTAAGTATATAGCCGTGTAATAGGAGGGGTGAGTTGTTGCAAGATGGCGTCAGGATCCTTCTCAATATATGTGATCTTTTTATCCCTTACATAGCTGATAACAACACGTAGATTATTGAAAAGATACTAACTAACATGAGTATTGATGTAGGTGAGATAATGATCCATGAGGGTTTGAAGACTGGCTCAAGGAATAATTGATTAGTGATGGTGTTTAGATATGTACACATGACCAAATATGTTTATATGTTAATTTTAATTCATTTCTTATTTTATAGTTATTTTATCATTTTAGTCTTTGATTTTATCCTTAAAGGTAATTTTGGAGAAACCAGCTCGAGTGCGCTAGAATTTGAAAATACACAGCCGGAAGAAATCTGCCACTTCCTCACAGAGTCCCTCCTCCAACACACACGAACGCCCACATGACCAATGAGGGCACGAGATCAGTCTGTGCACAGATGGAAGGCTGACAGGCAGGTAGGCCATCCAGTTACTTTAGCCGGGTCAGATGATTGGTCGAGCTTTCTACAGCGTCACAGCTTCCACAGATGAAATGTTGTTATGGATTTGTTGTCAAAGCACTTCAGATATTCATTGCTATCGGATGTTAAGAGCATTCCATGGAATATAACAACAAGTGTACCTCGAGCCGGTTTCTCGAACTTACCTACCCCACCTTTAATTGTATTAATCTGTGCAGTCCTGTTTTTCAATCTTACCCCGTTGCTGTTAAACTACTGACCCACAGGGATTAATGAAGGTCCATTTCATCTTTATCTTCCATCAGCGAGACTGATTACTAAAATCTCAAAGAGAGACTTAATATTATCTGAAATCGAAGACAAGTCTCAGTGCTGAGAAGGCAACTCTACGAGGGAATTAGAAAACTAGGGAAAGACTAAATCAATTACCCTCTCAGTGAGAGAGACGCTGTCGACCCACAGGTTTTTTTTCGTGTTGAATAACCTGCTGATTCAGAGTCTGTTAGAAATCCTGCTGAGTCGGGAACTGGAGACGTGGAGGGATTTCACGAAGATTTCTACGACTAATTAACTGCTGCTGCTTCCCCTCCAAACTTCTCACGATTACACACTCGAATAGTAGGAGTAGGAGTGTGAAAACAAGTAGAGTTCTCTGCCTCGCTTTAAATCAGTGTGTGACAGTCTGGGAGAAGGAGGAATATAAAAGACAGACAGAATAACAGGCATACATAATACAGGAGGAGAGAAGCACATGGCCCTGTTTTCCCCATTTAGTGTCACTCTACAAGGAATGTCCATTCCTCTATCAGTTGCCTCTTAAGTTTCCTCTAAGGTTTTGAAGATGACTCAGCAATAATGTAGTACATATGCTCAACAACTCAAAATGTCTTCTTGCATTCATAGAAGACCAGGACAAAAAGCTCCTTATGAAGGGTTAAAAACGTAATTTAATGAAGCATCTTTGGTGTGGTTTGAAGAGATTCAAATGTCTGAGATTATATTAATAATGAAACTATATACAGGGTTCATACACCTTTTCACCAATGATTTCCAATGACATCTCCAGGACCTTTACCTAATTTTCCATGACCAAAAAAACTACTCTATTTATTTTAACATGGAACAGGACAATAAGGTCTGCATATCTAAACCAAATCAAATAGGCTTACTAGCTTCTACTGAAGCAACTCAAACCTCTCACCAGCAAAACACCTCGTCAGTTAAAAGCCATTTTACGTTTCATTACTATCAGGGCTGTCAAACGATTAAACATTTGAATCAGATTAATCACAGCTTAAAAATTAGTTAATCAGATTAATCACCATTCGAACTATGTCCAAAATATGCCATTTCTTTATGTATATTGTCGTGGGAATGGAAAGATTAATGAAAGAAGGCGGATATATCCATTTAACGTACAGTATGTTTATTATAACATTGTCCTGTGTGTCAAAATGAAAGACAGCCCACACACCTATCAATCATCAAACCGTGGGGTCTTAGTTCATTACGTGTTGATTTCTATCAGCACGTAATGTTGTATCGATGTATAGAGATGTACTACAGCAAAAGTATTCTCCGTCGGGACTTCCTGCAACAACACCACGCCGTTATCTTGATTCTGATTGGCCAGAAGACATTATCAAAGATGTTCTATCGAGAAGACGATCACTACGTGACAAAAGTTTTCAAAACGGTTTCTAGTCTTCGGTATTTAGTGCTGTCTGTGCAATTTACTCCGCGCGTTGGCAGACTTTATTTAGCTACTTTAACATCATGTTTCAAGGTGGGACTAAGCCATTTCTTGGTATGGGTGTAGCCTACCCCAGTATACCCTGGCGCTGCCACTGGTGGGATGTATGGGGCGGGCCATTCTGCGCATGCGTTAAACATTTTAACGCAATTAATTCAACAAATTAATTACCGCCGTTAACGCGATAATTTTGACAGCATTAATTACTATACGATACAGTATGTATTATCATTATAGTATTACTATTTCGGCGATTAGCTAAAATATAAATTATATTTGATGCAACTTTAGTTTCATTTCCATGACTTTTCCAAAACTTTGGGAAAAATATTGTTTTAAAATGTACATAACTTTTCCAGGACCTGGAATTAGCATTTTGAGTTTCCATGACTTTTCCAGGTTTTTAATGACCGTAAGAACCCTGTATATACGACAGCAGATGTTATTATATCTTACCCGTTTTAAACCAATGTTTAGATGCAATGCATGTTTTGAGACCATTTGGTAAGATTAGTTTGAGGGTATTTGTTTAGTTTTAAACGTTTTTTAAGTCAGATTAGGGCGGGTTAGGGTTTCTGTGAAATGCATGAACTATTTCCAAATCTAGATGTGTTAGTTCGTTTATTTTCGTTATCAGGGTCCCATTCCACATTTGTCCATTGTGTCTTTTTGTATTTTTAACTAATTGGATATAAATACATTTAATTGAATTAATGTCCTCGTTCAAATAGCGACACACTGGGATGAAGTGAATCAAAATCTAATTCAACACGAGTGAATAAAATCAGAAAAACACTAATGGGAATAAAGGTGTTATTTACCCTTTGTCCTATGTCTTTGTTATATCTAACCTTATTAAACCAATATTTAGACTGATAAAATACGTGTTTGGCATTTGGACTGGATTCATTTTAGGGTATTTGGTTGGTGTCAAGGGTTTTGTAGGTCAGATTAAGAGTCGTAATCCGTTTCAAGTTTTAAATGTGTTATACCTTCTCTTCAATGTAAGAAAAACATGTTTTGGGACCATTTGGTAGTTTGGCTGTATTAGTTTGAGGGTATTTGGTTAGTGTTAAGGGTGTTTTACGTCTGATAAGGGTTCTGGTTTTTGAATAATCGTGAACTATTTCCAATTCAAGATGTGTAACGGCCCGTCCACACAGCGGCTTTGGAAAAAGCTTGCCGGCGGGCGTGTCTGAAGCTCGACCAACAACCAATCACATGAATCTCCCACTCCTGACACACAGGCGGCGGTTTGATTGGCGAGAGGTTGTACTGGCATATGATTTGATTGGCTGACGCTTCCACTGAAGAAGCTTCCAACGCCGCTGTGTGGACGGGCCGTTAGAAAGACATCTTTTAAATATACTTCATGTTTGGTGTCCAGATCCCTGTTCTCAAGATTCAGACATCGTATTTGGTTGTCCCATTTCACATTTCTCCATTAAGTGTTGTGATTATACTTGTTTTTTCAACTGTTTGTGAAAACATTAATTGAATTGGAGTAAACTCCCTCATAAAATAGCGACACATTGGGGTCGAATACCCAAACAATTAGACAAAAACACTTCTGGACAGAAAGTTGTTCGGTTCAGAACGGCTTAAAAAGTTCCTCTTTGATAACAACCCCTCAAGAGAAGAACGGTAGCTTTTGTCACTGTACGTTATACAGACATCACGTGGTCACATTTCTATCTTTAATAGCATAACTACTAATGAAGCAACCCAAATACAATTTCAAATGAAAGTCGTACAGGACTACATGTTGCTGTGAGTCGGCGATAAGCGATTATATCTCCAGGGGGCGGTGGGAGTAGGAGGCATTGTTCATAGATTTGTAATTGAAACACTTTACTTTTAATGCACTGACCTCTTGACTTTAATGTGCAGTTGTCCATTTAACTTTGATTTACATTTAACAGGAGTAAGTATTAAAGTTAGTTGTTATTTAAAACAGCTAATGGGTGTTAATAACCCGAACAAATTACATACTGTATTCTCTTTTTTCCTTCTTTTAAGGCGAGACACCCCAGGTGAATAGGGTAATTCTTTTAACTTAAAGATATCAGCTAGAAATGTCTCCAGTTAATTACTTTCAATAAGGCAATTGTCTTTTGTATTACAAGTTTTCTGAAATACCATGTTTAAATTGACACCAGCCAATGAGATTTCGTTTCTTGGTTTAGACCCCTTTGTGCTTTCCCGATTGGTTGCTGATACAAAGGAAATGACCATATTTGGATCCGATGAGATTGTGCAGGAGAAACGGAGCTTTCCAACGATACCTCTGATGACATGGTGCACACAGCGGTCGCGGTACTTTATGTTACGTTAGAAAGCTAACTTTTGGTGAATTTAGGAGAAATCTACATCTAAACATGTTATAGAATCAAAATAGCACAACATCTCAAATTTGACATTGACGATGTTTTTGCATGGGGTGTCTCGACTTGAATATTGACCTTAGATATACAAGCTTAATGTTACATTTTGTATAAGGACTGACAGTTTAATATGCAACACTTAGGGTTTTTGGGTTGGTACATCCAGTCTGATATCGGCTATTAGCATCTATCGAACCTCTGTCAGTAGGGCTGTAACGGTATCCCTATTCGTCCCGAACCGTCACGGTTCGGACGTCACGGTTCGGCACATGCAGTCACATGGCGAATACGCCTTTTTTTACGAGTGGGAAAAAAGTCTGTCACTCAGGGCAGTACTACACTATATATAATCCAGGGGGCGGCATTGCGACTAAAAGCCAGCCGCCCGTAAATAACAAATGAAGAACAAGAACAAAACGAACACAATACATGAAGAAGAGAAGTTAGTATCTATGGCGAGTTCACACAACACACAGGAGCTAGAAGACCCACCTGCTTCTTTTAAATCAGGTGTGTGGGAACATTTCGGGTTCCCTGTGGACTACAACAATGATGGGGTGCGAGTTGTGGATCGGACGAGGACGGTGTGTCGGCGTTGTTCAACAGCGGTGCGGTATGCTAGTGGTAACACGTCACACATGCTCAATCACATCCGAGTCAGTCTCAGTCCCAGCGATAGGGTTTCCTCAACGGCAGGTGACGTAGTTACCATAGTTACCGCCAACAGATCTGCCCTCACTGCTGACAACGGAGACAAACTCATCTTTCTGAAGAACAACTTGAAACTAGAGTAAAGCGTGAGAACCTTTATTTAGGCATAATGGCCTCACACACTCACAAGCTAATTACACATGTTAGACATTGCTCCTAAAGGTACACATTTTATTTAGTTTTATATTTAACATTGTATTTATTTTATATTGTGACATCAGGAGATGTTACTCAGTTCTGTATTGCCTTTTATTGATTGTGATTCAAACACTTTCTTATTATTTATTTTAATATGTTCAAATTCAAATTATGCATTTGGGACTTTTTTTTGCTTTTCCTTGTCGTACCGAAACCGTACCGAACCGTGACTTCTGTGAACCGTTACACCCCTATCCGTCAGGCATATATCTAACCATTTAACATCTCAGCTAAAAGAACAGAGAATAATCTCCTGAAGTTAATTCCCCAACACAATACTCTCCATTTGAGGGTTTAAATTAAATCAGATACAGCACTCTCCATTACGGGGACCCACATGCAACTCTCATTATCTAGTCCCTCGGGTGAAAGACAAACAAAGACAGTGTATAGCAGCAGGTTAACACGTGCAATTATGAGGCTTATAAACATTGTGCTGCAGGAGCTGTTTGCAATTATGCTATGGTCACTCTTTTCTTATTTCTTTAATTGGTGCTCTTTTCAAAACCTTACAAGACCAAATTCATGAATATTAATGTACATATTTGGTATTTCAGTGTATAGTTAGGATCAAAGGAGCACTGTCTGCTTCATTATGTCAACAGATATATGGTGTGGTTGGCAAAATCCATTAAGACTTGGCATCACCTCCCCCTTATTATATAACATATAGATGTAGGTGGGTGCATTTTGTCCCAAGGCCTGCAAAAAACCGACGTATTTCATTAATGCAGGAGGTACACTGAGTGATATTGGTATGGCGGTTCATATGCTGCTGCTTAGTATTCACCGAGAAAACCCGTTTTTCATTTTATAGCACAATCCCATATTCGGTGTGAAGATCTAAAGAAACAGAACGCCACGAGGCTCGCTTTCATTCCTCCTAATGCTGACTGAATTATTGAGGACGCCATGCGTTAAGAATTACAAGGAACTAGAATAGTTTTGAGCATGTGTGCGAGAACATCAGAGGGGACTGACCTCTTGATTCTAATATGCAGTTGTCCATTTAAAGGGGACCTATCATGCTATATTGGAAACATATATTGTAGGGCCATACCTATACAAAACATGTCTGTGAAGTTGTTTGCTTAAAATACCAAACAGTTCCCCCGTTGTAGTCATGCCTCATTCTGCTCAAACCCCTCTTTTGAAGCCCTGTTAGAGAAACACGGATTTTGGGTCCTTAGCTTGAAAAAGCAAATAAGAGGAGGCGGAGCTAATGCCTGATCAGAATTCTATCGGAGATAAAGTTAAATTCTGCTGTGATAAAACACCATCCTGTTCTAAACCACATCAAGGATTATCTCTGAAACAGTATGGAGCTCAAATGCTTTTTCTCTCTCAGGTTTATCACGAGGTGAGTTCCTTTTTTTATTTCCTGCTTTTTAAACACGTGTGCTCTGCAGCACAGGTTAGCTCTGAGTGTTAGCGATGCTAATGTAAACAAAGACGAGATTACGTCCAAAACACGTCCGGCATTGTTTCTGATAGCAACTTTCTGTGGGTCCGCCGCCGACTTGACGTCAGATCGGCAGCAAATCTGTATCCGCTCGTTGTACACCTGTTTTTAAAAGATTTGGGTACGGAGGAAAAGAGAAAGGGTTTTATTTTCTGACGCTGCGTGAGTTCCCCGACGCACCGGGGACACACGGTGGTGTATAACAGACATCTAAAAGTGCATTTTGGATGATAGGTCCCCTTTAAGTTTGATTTACATTTCTCAGGAGTAAGTATTAAAGTTAGTTGTTATTTTAAACAGTTAATGGTTGAATAAACACCTTTGAATGTGAATAACCCGAACAAATTACAATTTGTTTTCATTCTTTTAAAATGAATATTAACCACCTTAGCCCAGAGTCCTGCATCGGGTCGGGTACCGGACGGGTGACCCGCAAAAAAGGTGATTCGCGGGTGGTATTTTTTCAACCGCTTTTTTCCGGGTTCGGTTCTGGGTAAAACAAAGATGATGCGGGTCGGGTCGCGGGTATTGCATAATAAATATATTATAATAATAATAATTTAGTTTAATGTTTAAATCCTCAGACCTCTCCCCCGCGGGACCGCGTAGCCTCCGCAGCGCATCAATCTGCTGCTGAGCGCGCCACATTCGAAATGGCTGAGGTGAAGCTCTCTAGCGGAGAATACAGCATTTTCAATAACACTACCCTCACCTATGGTCATGAAGGATGGGTCATGACCGAAAGAACGAGATCGCGGATACAAGCGGCCGAGATGGGTTTTCTCCGCAGGGTGGCTGGCGTCTCCCTTAGGGATAAGGTGAGAAGTTCAGTCATCCGGGAGGGACTCGGAGTTGAGCCGCTCCTCCTTCGCGTCGAAAGGAGCCAGTTGAGGTGGTTCGGGCACCTAGTTAGGATGCCACCTGGGCGCCTCCCTAGGGAGGTGTTCCAGGCACGTCCAGCTGGGAAGAGACCAAGGGGTAGACCTAGGACCAGGTGGAGGGATTATATCTCTTCGCTGGCCTGGGAGCGCCTTGGGACCCCCCAGTCAGAGCTGGTTGATGAGGGGAAAGGAACGTTTGGGGCTCTCTGCTGGAACTGCTACCCCCGAGACCCGACCACGGATAAGCGGAAGAAGATGGATGGATGGACTTCCTCAAGAGCGAAATCCAACATCTGGAGGCTTTTGGTTCCTAGATGGAGAAAATAACCAACATCCCACGCTTTTTGAGACAAATATGCAACTGCGTGTGTTAATAATTGCACGTTTTCACTGCTCATATATAGGCTATGCGGGTTCGGGGTCGGGTCGGGTCGCGGAACTAATTGGCAATATGTGCGGGTAGCGGGGCGGGTTCGGTATCGCACGTCGCGGGAGCGGGTCTTGAAAATCAGACCCGTGCAGGACTCTGCCTTAGCCATACAAATGAAGTTTAACATAGGTGTGTTGGAAATAGGAAGTACTGCTGCTTACTGTACCATGAACCGATTTTTCATTTTATTCAGTGTGAAGATCTAAACAAACAGAACGCCACGAGGCTCGCTTTGATTCCTCCTAATGCTGACTGAATTATTGAGGACGCCATGCATTAAGAATTACAAGGAACTAGAATAGTTTTGTGCATGTGTGCGCGAGAACATCAGAGGGGACATGCTCACAAGGAGCTTCAAATACCTGCAGAGCAGCAGGAGGTCGCGCTCTGATCTATTAAACATGCCTCATGGCGCTCACTTCACTGACACTATGGCTGGAAGGTATTTTAGTACTTCTGTGACACATCCCCAAGCTGTCGAATGAAACCATGTCACGGGTAAGGTCTGAATAACAAAAAGGAAGTTAGGATGTTGGTTTAAATCTTTTATAGGATGTGTTTGAGCTTACTTTTGGTGTTTTTACGAGATTGCTACAGACACAAGTTGGTCAAATATGAAAAATATCGTTGAAAATTACGGTCTTTTCTTATTTTAACAGTTATATCGTAGCTTTCAATCAATCACATGTCGGTAAAAGATATATAAAATAAAACATTTCCGTATTAAAATGTCCAAAAACGACTAGATCTATGTTATATATTTGCTGAGTTGTGCACTAACTTGATCCCAAATGTTTACAACATGTTTTAAACCCAGAATGAAAGTGTAACTTCAAGGTCTGGGTCAAATCTTATTCGGGAAACAAGCCAAGCTAACGTTAGCGTCTGAGAAACTTGAAGAGTGATTTTTTGTTGTCTAAATACAGTAAAGAGTTTTTTCGTCGAGTCATTGCATTGGAGTCCAAGGGCGCGTCTCACTTCTCTGATTTTTCATGTCCTCGCTCCTCGGGCTCGGTATCCCCGGAAGTTGATTTGTCTGCGCCATCTTGAGTAGCTTTGAGGATTGAGGAGTGATAACGGAGGAGCGATAATCGAGGAACCACCAGACCATCCTCCGGTGAAAGACACTCGCCCCGCCCCCTTACTGCGTACCGCTCACTGATTGGACGATGATCTGGCTGCTGTCAGACGATCACCTGTGCGGCGTCATCACAAACGGACGTCGCCTCACGTGACGCTCCGGAGGAAAGGACGTCCCATTGCTCTTAGACTCATTTCCCTGCTTCTCGTGGTTTCCTTGCGTCCCTCCTTGCTTCCCTGGTGGGAGGGACTAGTCGCAGGGAAACGACGCAAGTGAGGGACGCAAGGAATCCATTTAACCGAAGTGAAACGCAGATCAGGTCATGTGTCACGTTCCGAACAACATTTATACATCTCTACTTTCTTCTGCTTTCACTCGTCAATGAAAGAAAACACAATGCAGTTTTACCTTATACAATACCTTATAATACATTAACCCATGACAGGTTAAGTACATCATTAACTCATGACACGTACCTGTAAAATGTTGGCCCTTATCATCATTACCCTCCTTTCATTTCAGTCTATAGCTATGTAACAGACGTTCAAAGACATTTAAAGGTGTTCTGTCTTTAAAGTTACTTTCCATCTCAAAGGCAGAACGTTAAAAAAGCTAATCGCCGAATGATTAAAACTCAGTGGGCGAATCTGTTCGTTGTTGCTTCGCTTCAGGAAGGGAAACATTTAAATGGAAATTCATGTTTCCAACTCTTAGCGTTTCATTGACTGTGCATATAGGCTTGAAGCTCTGAAGGGAAATGCATTCATACTTTAAACGTCTGTTCGCCTAAGCAGTGAGAATCCAATTTATTTGTGTACTTTGAAAGCGTCTAACATCCTGCTTAGTAGTTCAAAATAAGATGTAGGAAGAAAGAAAAGGCAATACATACCATCCACATTCATATACCACACATTTGGACGTCTCATAGGACGGGAGTTTTTAGTTTCTTTGTCTTTTGTGATGGCTGAAAAAGGAAGTGAGGTTCACGGAGAGGCTTTTAGGAGAGGAGGAAAAAAAATGAATCAACAGATTAAAAAATAGAGACCAACCACCAATCACCTTCAATCATTCAGAGGCAGAATCAAAACCAATCAAGAAAGATCGGGAGTAGTGTGAGTTCATGAAAGTTTGAAGATTTGTTGACTAAAGGAGGTATTTAATTATGGAGAAAGCCTTCAAACAGACAACATCTGGCTCTCTCAATCTCAAGTTGGAGAAACATCCATTGAGACTTCAATCATGAGTTCTTTCTGGACAGATCTATCATCTAAAGTGCAATGCTTCAAATGGCATCCATCTCAAGATACAGTAAAAGCCTGATACACATGAGGGTGCTGACGTCAAGATGCTGTGTGTTTGTGTGTGGATATAGAATTTATTCATCTCCTCTCTTAACAAACAATAACAAGAACTGATACAAGCCTCAAACAAACGTCTGGTACACACTAAAAGCCCAATCCTGGACAAATACAGCACCTAGAAGCAGATGTCGGTCCAAATGGTGCAATTTTCTTATTATTTCTTTATCTTTTCACGGTGAAGACATTCGAATTCAGCCCTCAGGTTTAAAGGCAGAGCAAAACATGACAAAAATATTTAATTCAGCAATACCCAACACTATTCAAGCCTATCAGCAGCATCATAATAATAATACATTACATTCATAAAGCGCTTTTCCTGGTGCTCAAAGCGCTTTACAAGCAAGTAAAGACGACAAGAAAATAACAACCATGGATGAAAGGCCATGGAAGTATGAGAAAGCCGTTTAAAATGAGGGAATACATCTGGATTGGGGTTATTTGTTGGAGGAGTTGAATTCAAATATCAATCTTTCTCCAGAATCACATGCTGTGCCGCACTTTGAGTTCTCTTATCGGCTATTTTGAGAGCATTAGTGGGTCCGACGAATGGCAAGAATTTGTTGACAAATGTTACTATTGTCTATCGTGTGTGTGTGTGTGTGTGTGTGTGTGCATACGTAAAGAGATAGGGACGGCGCAATTCAAAATTCAATTCGGTAAAAGAAGTCAATAACCCTCCTTCTATAAGTCCCTGATGGTGCACTCAGGACTGTTGTGGTTGCTCTGGTAAACACAGTCAAATACAAAAAACGGCTCAGCTCTCAATATTAAAGTAATGATAAAAGCCCCGGTATATTTCACTGGGTTGATTGAGCGACCTCGAATGATAAAACCATGGATGCTACTCAACGTTTCCGCCAGACGGGCGTCTTGCCGTCATTTGTCATTCCGAAAAATTCGAGAGAAGATCGAGAGTTTTTATTGCTTGAAATTACGAAAAAGAAAAAGGACATCCCTCTGTTGGAGGGGCAAAGGAGTCACAATAAAACACTGCCGCATCTCCCAAGGACCAAGGACCCTGTCGGCAGCGGTGATTTGATACTAGGTGATGTATCATGTATTGACAAACGTTACTATTGTCTATCGTGTGTGTGTGTGTGTGTGTGTGTGTGCAAAGAGATAGTATCTATTAAGCCCCTGTCACACTGTCCCGAAGTTGACACCCGATGGACACACGCATATTGAATTTCGCACGAAGATGGCCCCGAACCACACGAAGGCAACATTTACATTACATTTAAGACATACAACTGCAACGAAAGTAACACAAACAATGATGTTACAGTACTATGATACTGTACTGATATCTTCACTTTGTTCTTTACTTTATCCGTCTTTATATGTAGAAAATATTAAATTTTCTCCGTAATGTTGTTTCCATAGCAACAACAACTTCCTGTCAACTCGCCTTCAAAATAATATATTATATCCTTTTCAGTTTCACAGAACACAAATTGGGTTATTTACATAATATGTTTACATGATTTATGTGCAATAAAACACCAGATGGACACACGATAAAGGAAATGTTCAAATTCGGCTCTGATCGTAGCAACATCGGGCCATTCGTGAGGGCATCTTAAGCCATCGTGGAGTTTCTCAGGCTCCGGCAGCAACTTCGTGAGCGGTGGGATAATCTTTGGCATGCCAAAAAATATCCGAAGGACCTTGAGAAGGTTCATTTTCGTGTTGAATTCGTGTGTCCATTTTGCCCTTCGTAAGGCCATCGTGAGGGCATCTTGTTATCATCGGGCATTCGCCCCGATCAGAGTGAGGGCGAATGCACCGATGATAACACGAAGATGACACGATTCGACAAGATGCCCTCACGAGTGCCTTACGAAGTTGCCGCTCACGAAGTTGCTGCCGGAGCCTGAGAAACTTCACCGGCGGTCATACGATGGGTTAAGACGCCCTCACGAATGGCCCGATGTTGCTACGATCACAGCCGAATTTCAACATTTCCTTTATCGTGTGTCCATCGGGTGTCAATTTCGGGACAGTGTGACAGGGGCTTAAGGGACGGCGCAATTCAAAATTAAATTCACGTGACACAACTTGAAAAATTGTAAACATACTTACAAACAATGCATTAATCTAGTATTTAGGGTAAAAGAAGTCAATAACCCTCCTTCCTTTTACTTCATCAGTTGAGAACGCTGTTTCCACCCAACTCGAAGCTAACGTTAGCTTTAGCTTGCTACGGATGAATAAAAGATAAAAGATGCTATTACAGCCTTGAAAATAGACTTTTCTTATACCTTAGTCGAACAATAATGGACTGTAACTTTGAAAAAAATACTGACAATACAACGTTGTATATCCATCACAAACATTATTGCAAGATCGCCTCTGAACACACGTTGGAGATATTCATTGCAAGACTCCTTGACATTATGGCATTTCAGTCTGTTATACACATAGACTGTATATATAAATGGACGTAGGGTCCGTGACATCACCCATAGGATTCTGCAGAGTTGCCGTGAAGCCCTTAGTAGGCGGAGTCGGCCACTAAAGACTCGACTGTGACGTCAGAGTCTAATCCCGCCTGCTCCAAATAAGGGCAAAGAGGCGGAGCCGAGGCGGGACCTGCTGCCTCCGAACTGGAAGTAAACAGAGCTAGCTCAGGCTATGAAGCTAAGCTAACATGAAATACATGCATACCAAGTTACTGCTAACAGTGTAGTTCCCCTATATAAACGTTACATTCATTCACACGTTGAGAAAAGACGGACTCCACCGCCCGGACCTAACGGAGCCGCAGGGGGCTAGCTCCGGGACGCCGGCTGGAGCTAGCCCCCTGCGGCTCCGTTAGCTCCGGCGGCCCCACTGGGATAATTGGGTCCCCTATTAACATTTGCTCCCGTTTAGCATTATGGGCGTCATAGCCATAGACTATAAAAGTCTTACCCAAGGCTGAATCATAAACTAAAATGTATATGTATGCATAAAGGGTTACGTCCTTAGCTGGCTAATAAGTAACAAGCTAAGCTACCAAGCACACAAACACCTGCGAACGGGGTAAACATGTATAATATTATCATTTTAGACTTCTTGGAAGTTCTGTTAGTACATTCAAGCGCACAGCACGACATTTTAATTGTCTGGTATTTGTAACAATATTCCCTAAAAGGCACAATCACCACGAACACGGCTAAAGCTAAAGGGTCAAGTCCAGTACTATGACTAACTAACGGTGTAGCCTCTATGGTTGTAGCCTAGCAGAGTGGACAAGTTGCTGTTAGCTGACAGTGAGGCATGTACGTGTCCATCAAAGTGACCACGCCCTAATTTATGCAAAAACTTTAAGACCTAATATAAATAAAAGGGTCGCGTTAGAATACAATTCACTCACAGATCCATAATCATGAAGGTGGAATCTAACTATATCGATAATAATATGTATTGCATCCATGGGTAGAAACATGTTTTTTTCTGCTGTAAAGTTTGGCATTTTAACATGGGGGTCTATGGAAATTGCTCCTTTCTGCAGCCAGTCCCTAGTGGCCCATGTATGAACTGCAGTGTGTGGCACTTCCGTATTGGCGTCCCGGATGTTCCCCAGAGTTTGCCGCTTGGTTATACACTATAAAACAGAATAATAGACCGAGCTGCACAGACACCGGGAAATACGACCGCCTTCCTTCAAATATATACAATATATCTCCGTGTAGAGGAGATTGGACACGCTACACTCTGAAGAGCACAGCCAATCATGAAATGTAAACCCGCTGGGGGGCAAATAGCTATCAAACCGATCTTATATATGTGCTCTATTCTATTTACTGTGTTTGCCGACTCACTCCCCTAAGGCGAGCCAAGGGGATTCAATTAATGTTTAACAGAACCGAAGAGCTAGACTGAATATATATATTTAATCTGTGGACTTTGTAGCTGCAGGTTCTTTTTCAATATTTGAGTTTCTGCACAATGCCCTTCTATCTGGGTGCAAGAGACATTTCACTTTTAACAAGCTTTCAAGGGTCTGCTTTTTTACTTTGTAACATCTCCAGCTGATATGTTCCTGAAAATAACATCAAGGCACCTCGAGACTTTCTTCACATCTAACACTCGGAGGTTTGACAACTTCGCCGGTCAACCAAACTCCCCTGGGATTTAAAAAAGTAAAAATGTCATCAGTTAAAAATAATAATTAGTACATAATAAAATGGAGGACACTGTGGGAGTGAGTCAGATAAAGTGACTCAGCTGTGCTTACACAGTGACAAAGGGGATTAACTAAATAATTAACTAATTAGCAGGTTGCTAAGTGTCTGCATGAATTAACCTTTTCACAACAGGCAGGTCTGCATGCCAGCAATGAAAGCTCAGCTGTGATTAAAGGCCCGGACACACCAAGCAGTCACCAGAGAACTCACCGACGCCGACTGTTGCGTCGCCGTGTTCTCCTGCGTCTTGGCCATGCGTCGCACTGGAACACACCGCAAAGACTTCAGCCGAGCACGTACGAACTGCGCATGCGTGAGTGGCAATAACTCTCCTTACCAGCAGGCGGCGGTAGTGTGTATTCGTCATTCAAAAGAGGCAACAACCGGAAGACAGAGAAGAAAAACAGACTGCGTGATCTAAACAAACAACAAATAGCGCGTGCGTTCCATTTTCCCTCACGTCCATTGAAAACATGTTTCGTGCGGTACTGGAGCTATCAACCATTGGCGTGTTGTTTGTGGAAGACGTTCTCAAGCAACCGTTTCGCTTCTCATGCACTGATTGGCTAGCTGAACAGCCAATCAGAGTGATTTCATTGTCCGACTGCCTGTGGCCGACGCACAGTGCGGGACACACCAAATTGAGTTTGGGCGACAGGGCACGCTTCGTCGTCCGACTAACGAAAAGACTGTTGAGACTTGCCATCATGAATGCTGGCTTTCTGAACACTATATTAATATATGAAGGTCCATCTTCTACTTCTTCTATATTAGAGAAAAGCAATTGTTAATGCTATTAATTCCACTTCCTGCTATGATTCTGCAAAATGTCTTCTGGGAAAAGGTCTATTACTGCAGAAACAAAGACATAGAAGACATTGGCAGCTACAGCTCTTTTGTCTACTAACCTCCCAGATTCAGATAAAACATATTTCTTTAGACGATCCTCTCAATCAGCAACATACTGCTTTGATGTGTCGATTAGTCTTATTTAGGGCCCGAACACAGACAGACTCTGAGTGAAGGACCTATTGTAATTGCTAGGATTATTACGACTAGTATTGGTATGAACAGCCGTTTCGAAGGCCTGAAGGTGCTGCAACAGTTGATTTGTTTTACCTAAAATAGAGTTCCTGCATATGGGCGTGGCCAAATGGCTCGGCTGCATAACTTCGTCGTACAATAGAGCGGTGCAGGGATGACGTATTTACTCGGAAGTAAGCTGCTGGTTCCCTCGACAAAAAAACTATGGGATTTCTCCATAGGATTTTAGAATATTGTAAAATATATCTGTGTAAACGAACCATTTTGATAAATGCATGTGTTGCTCAGCCGGATAATCTCCACATGTCTGCCCTACTGTTATAATGTTCTAATCATAAATCTAATGGCCAGAAGCAAAATGCTAACGTTATGCTATAAACGAACTACAGGCGAGTCCAGCAGCACGACTTCAACGTCACGCCAATTTAAGATCCATATTCAAACATACAGATTCTAGATGGAACGAGTTGAAGTGTTTGTTTGAACAGTCTGCAGGAGGCAGGGACTTGCTTTCAAGCAGAACATAAACAAACTTAGAGGAGTGTTTATGTGTTCGGCGTAATGACGTACAACGGCCTCCACGACTTCTGTAGTCCTATTCAGCCACTTGGTAACAACCATCGTTTCTCAGACACGTCAACTCTTCAGAAATCACTAGTGGGGTCACTGCTGATGGATTTAATGTAGTAGAACAAAACGTGATCCGTCTCTTCAATGTGTCTCAACCACGACCCTCTCGCTTTCAGTTGGTTTTGATTGAGTGTCCACACGTGGACGTTTAAGGACTAAAAAACAATCCATTTGTCACTTTGCTGTTAGCAAATCATTTGGGGCTCTATCTAACAGGAAGTCACTCAAGTGTCACAAAGTAATTTAGCCTATGGGTAGGTCAAAAATCTAATGGCCATTGTCCTAATCATATCACCTGTGTTGGCTTTATGTTTTTAGTCAAACATTTGTTTGTTTCATATTTGCATTGATGTAATCAATACTTTTTCTGATTTAATTTAATAAAAATAATAATAATAATTTTCAAAAAAAACTAAAAAAGAAACATATTTCTTGGGGGTGCTTCAGCCCCTAGCTCCCCCTGGCGCCTCCCCTGCCTATGGAGAGATCCCATTGGCTCTGAGACGAGGGAACAGGAAGTGGAGAAATGCTGACTCATTCCGGTTTTAGGACTCATCACTGCACCACTCTATCTCCAACCTGCTCCAAATATCTAATGCTTGATAAGAGCCTGAAGACATTTACAGCTCAATTATTAGTCATGGCGCCACCAGCTGCTCACAGGAAGTCAGCCTTGTGTAAGAAACGTCACATTAACATGAAAATGACGATGTGTGGTCGACATGTGGAGACGAACTACATACTGTTTTTAAAGAGTGGGATCTCGAGACATTTTTCACAACTAAATTGTCCAGCATAATATGACTGAATGTGTAATAGGTGATATTGGGCTATAATTATTAAACTTGATTGAATTGATTGTTAACAGGAATCAGTACAAAGAAGAGGTGCAAGATTGATTTCTGGAGATTATGAATGGGACAGCAGAGTCTCAGAAATGCTCAAGCGGTTGAACTGGGTGGAATTAAGTGAAAGGCGGCGATTGGCTCGTTTGGTTCTCTTCTTCAAGATTGTCCATAACATCTCAGCCATTGATGCATCAATGTACCTAGAGCCGGTTAGAAGAACCCGCAAAGCGAACTCTTTGAACTTCGAGCGAATGAGTGACATACTCCTTCTTTCCGAGAACAATCAGAGAGTGGAACTTGCTACCAGAAGAAGATGTCATCGCAGAAACCGTGGAGTGCTTCCGGCAGATTTTAAGAGACATTTAGCGGGGATCATCCATCCCCACTGAGCGTGTTACCTCTGGGTTCTGCTCAGTATTAATCCAGATCCAGAACACTGGCCCAGTTTGTTAAATTTGAGAATTGTTAGATGGAGCAAACACACTTTCTTTGACAGTATCAGTAGCTCTTATGAAGCAAGATCAAAGAATCAACTTCAAAGTCCTCCACATTACTCACAAAGCCCTCGACAATCAGCCCCCCCCCTACCTCACAGACCTGCTGCACCACCACGCCCCTTCCCGCTGCCTCCGCTCATCAGAAGCCAACCTCCTATCCATCCAAATTAAATCTATTATTATTATTATATTATTAAACGTTTCCATTATTACCGTTCCTTTCTGTCCGCATGACTTTCCCTTTCCTTCTCACTGTTGTTCTGTAAAAAGCCGGTGTGAACGTGATCCAGAAGACAAGACTTTTCTTCCGTCCAAACAAAGCGAACGACAGTAAGCATGAAGCAGATCGACTGCTGTGCTTGGATTTGGATTCTCTCACTGCAGTTTCAGAAAACACTGGATGTCAAATATGAATAACATTTCTTACTGGCCCGTGAGGCGAGAAAACAACATGGATTTATCTGACAACCAAAGGCCACTGCAAAACAGCAGCTTCCCTTTTTTGACCACTTTCAACTTTTTTCTGCATTTATATTGTACTATAATTTTCGACCAATTTGCACGTGTTGTCATGGAGATTGATGTTGATGTGCAATCTGCTTCTAATTGCTGCTGACGCCGTAATTATTGTGTTTATCAGCTCTTCAGATTCAGCGATTAAAAAAATATCCAGATCTACTCTTTAAAGTAGAGACGCTACATACTGATATACACCTGCACATCAGCAGGAGAGGACTCTTTAAAGTAGAGACACTACAAACTGATATACACCTGAACATCAGCAGGAGAGGACTCTTTAAAGTAGAGACACTACACACTGATATACACCTGAACATCAGCAGGAGAGGACTCTTTAAAGTAGAGACACTACATACTGATATACACCTGAACATCAGCAGGAGAGGACTCTTTAAAGTAGAGACACTACATACTGATATACACCTGAACATCAGCAGGAGAGGACTCTTTAAAGTAGAGACACTACAAACTGATATACACCTGAACATCAGCAGGAGAGGACTCTTTAAAGTAGAGACACTACAAACTGATATACACCTGAACATCAGCAGGAGAGGATTCTTTAAAGTAGAGACACTACACACTGATATACACCTGAACATCAGCAGGAGAGGACTCTTTAAAGTAGAGACACTACAAACTGATATACACCTGAACATCAGCAGGAGAGGACTCTTTAAAGTAGAGACACTACAAACTGATATACACCTGAACATCAGCAGGAGAGGACTCTTTAAAGTAGAGACACTACACACTGATATACACCTGAGCATCAGCAGGAGAGGACTCTTTAAAGTAGAGACGCTACACACTGATATACACCTGAACATCAGCAGGAGAGGACTCTTTAAAGTAGAGACGCTACGTACTGATATACACCTGAACATCAGCAGGAGAGGACTCTTTAAAGTAGAGACACTACATGCTGATATACACCTGAGCATCAGCAGGAGAGGACTCTTTAAAGTAGAGACGCTACATACTGATATACACCTGAACATCAGCAGGAGAGGACTCTTTAAAGTAGAGACACTACATACTG
>CADEHL010000336.1:0-42965 GCA_902827135.1 Harpagifer antarcticus
CCGTCTCCATCTTGGTGATTAGCGTGTCTCCATCTCTTGTTAGTCGTCTCCATCTTGGTGATTTGTCGTCTCCATCTTGGTGATTAGTCGTCTCCATCTTGGTGATTAGTCGTCTCAATCTTGGTGATTAGTCGTCTCCATCTCGTGATTAGTCGTCTCCATCTCGGTGATTAGTCGTCTCCGTCTTGGTGATTAGTCGTCTCCGTCTTGGTGATTAGTCGCCTCCATCGTCGTTTCCGTCTTGGTGTTTAGTCGTCTCCGTCTTGGTGTTTAGTCGTCTCTCCACTTCGGTGATTAGTCGTCTCCATCTCGTGATTAGTCGTCTCCATCTTGGTGATTAGTCGTCTCCATCTTGGTGATTAGTCGTCTCCATCTCGGTGTTTAGTCGTCTCCATCTCGTGATTAGTCGTCTCCATCTCGTGATTAGTCGTCTCCATCTCGTGATTAGTCGTCTCCGTCTTGGTGATTAGTCGTCTCCGTCTTGGTGATTAGTCGCCTCCATCGTCGTTTCCGTCTTGGTGTTTAGTCGTCTCCGTCTTGGTGTTTAGTCGTCTCCATCTTGGTGATTAGTCGTCTCCATCTCGTGATTAGTCGTCTCCATCTTGGTGATTTGTCGTCTCCATCTTGGTGATTAGTCGTCTCCATCTTGGTGATTAGTCGTCTCCATCTTGGTGATTAGTCGTCTCCATCTTGGTGTTTAGTCGTCTCCATCTTGGTGATTAGTCGTCTCCATCTTGGTGATTAGTCGTCTCCATCTTGGTGATTAGTCGTCTCCATCTTGGTGATTAGTCGTCTCCATCTTGGTGATTAGTCGTCTCCATCTTGGTGATTAGTCGTCTCCATCTTGGTGATTAGTCGTCTCCGTCTTGGTGATTAGTCGTCTCCATCTCGGTGTTTAGTCGTCTCCATCTCGGTGTTTAGTCGTCTCCATCTCGGTGATTAGTCGTCTCCATCGTCGTCTCCATCTTGGTGATTAGTCGTCTCCATCTCGTGATTAGTCGTCTCCATCTCGTGATTAGTCGTCTCCATCTCGGTGTTTAGTCGTCTCCATCTCGGTGTTTAGTCGTCTCCATCTCGGTGATTAGTCGTCTCCATCGTCGTCTCCATCTTGGTGTTTAGTCGTCTCCATCTCGGTGATTAGTCGTCTCCATCTTGGTGATTAGTCGTCTCCATCTTGGTGATTAGTCGTCTCCATCTTGGATGATTAGTCCCGTCTCCATCTTGGTGTTTAGTCGTCTCCATCTCGGTGATTAGTCGTCTCCGTCTTGGTGTTTAGTCGTCTCCATCTCGTGATTAGTCGTCTCCATCTCGTGATTAGTCGTCTCCATCTTGGTGATTAGTCGTCTCCATCTCGGTGTTTAGTCGTCTCCATCTCGTGATTAGTCGTCTCCATCTCGTGATTAGTCGTCTCCATCTCGGTGATTAGTCGTCTCCGTCTTGGTGATTAGTCGTCTCCGTCTTGGTGATTAGTCGCCTCCATCGTCGTTTCCGTCTTGGTGTTTAGTCGTCTCCGTCTTGGTGTTTAGTCGTCTCCATCTTGGTGATTAGTCGTCTCCATCTCGTGATTAGTCGTCTCCATCTTGGTGTTTAGTCGTCTCCATCTTGGTGATTAGTCGTCTCCATCTTGGTGATTAGTCGTCTCCATCTTGGTGATTAGTCGTCTCCATCTTGGTGATTAGTCGTCTCCATCTTGGTGTTTAGTCGTCTCCATCTTGGTGATTAGTCGTCTCCATCTTGGTGATTAGTCGTCTCCATCTTGGTGATTAGTCGTCTCCATCTTGGTGATTAGTCGTCTCCATCTTGGTGATTAGTCGTCTCCATCTTGGTGATTAGTCGTCTCCATCTTGGTGATTAGTCGTCTCCATCTTGGTGATTAGTCGTCTCCATCTCGGTGTTTAGTCGTCTCCATCTCGGTGTTTAGTCGTCTTCATCTCGGTGATTAGTCGTCTCCATCGTCGTCTCCATCTTGGTGATTAGTCGTCTCCATCTCGTGATTAGTCGTCTCCATCTCGTGATTAGTCGTCTCCATCTCGGTGTTTAGTCGTCTCCATCTCGGTGTTTAGTCGTCTCCATCTCGGTGATTAGTCGTCTCCATCTTGGTGATTAGTCGTCTCCATCTTGGTGATTAGTCGTCTCCATCTTGGTGATTAGTCGTCTCCATCTTGGTGTTTAGTCGTCTCCATCTCGGTGATTAGTCGTCTCCGTCTTGGTGTTTAGTCGTCTCCATCTCGTGATTAGTCGTCTCCATCTCGTGATTAGTCGTCTCCATCTTGGTGATTAGTCGTCTCCATCTCGGTGTTTAGTCGTCTCCATCTCGTGATTAGTCGTCTCCATCTCGTGATTAGTCGTCTCCATCTCGGTGATTAGTCGTCTCCGTCTTGGTGATTAGTCGTCTCCGTCTTGGTGATTAGTCGCCTCCATCGTCGTTTCCGTCTTGGTGTTTAGTCGTCTCCGTCTTGGTGTTTAGTCGTCTCCATCTCGTGATTAGTCGTCTCCATCTTGGTGTTTAGTCGTCTCCATCTTGGTGATTAGTCGTCTCCATCTTGGTGATTAGTCGTCTCCATCTTGGTGATTAGTCGTCTCCATCTTGGTGATTAGTCGTCTCCATCTTGGTGTTTAGTCGTCTCCATCTTGGTGATTAGTCGTCTCCATCTTGGTGATTAGTCGTCTCCATCTTGGTGATTAGTCGTCTCCATCTTGGTGATTAGTCGTCTCCATCTTGGTGATTAGTCGTCTCCATCTTGGTGATTAGTCGTCTCCATCTTGGTGATTAGTCGTCTCCATCTGGTGATTAGTCGTCTCCGTCTTGGTGATTAGTCGTCTCCATCTCGGTGTTTAGTCGTCTCCATCTCGGTGATTAGTCGTCTCCATCGTCGTCTCCATCTTGGTGATTAGTCGTCTCCATCTCGTGATTAGTCGTCTCCATCTCGTGATTAGTCGTCTCCATCTCGGTGTTTAGTCGTCTCCATCTCGGTGTTTAGTCGTCTCCATCTCGGTGATTAGTCGTCTCCATCGTCGTCTCCATCTTGGTGTTTAGTCGTCTCCATCTCGGTGATTAGTCGTCTCCATCTTGGTGATTAGTCGTCTCCATCTTGGTGATTAGTCGTCTCCATCTTGGTGATTAGTCGTCTCCATCTCGGTGTTTAGTCGTCTCCATCTCGGTGTTTAGTCGTCTCCATCTCGGTGATTAGTCGTCTCCATCGTCGTCTCCATCTTGGTGATTAGTCGTCTCCATCTCGGTGATTAGTCGTCTCCATCTTGGTGATTAGTCGGCTCCATCTCGGTGATTAGTCGGCTCCGTCTTGGTGTTTTTTCTTCTTCCTCTTCCTCCTCTTCTTCTTCTTCCTCTTCCTCCTCTTCCTCTTCTTCTTCTGCTGAAGGCCCCTGTTTACAAGATAACTGGACTTGCACCTTCCTACTGCTCAGTCATCAATGCCTGGAAGTTTTACCCCCCGGCCTGGGATGTGGCTGTTTGAGGAGCCACTGTTTGATACTGGTTTTCTTTCTGGAACCCTTTTGTCTTCGGCCGCCCTAAAGAACGCGTCCATCGAAGCGGGAGTGGTAACACTTGGCCATTTGACGGGGGTCTCCACAGAAACACTGGCTGAGGTGACGGGCATTCGATCAACCCGAGTTCTGGAGAACCTGGTAGATGAGGTGTGGCAGTCGCTGTCGCCATCCCACCGGACTTTTGCTCTGGATGCAGATCTGGCTTGAGTGTGAGTCCTGCGGTGGGGTAATGGAGAGAGGAGGATGGTCTCCTGCTGGGGACTCTAACACCTGGAACGTTCACCTCATGGGAAGCAGCTATACTTTAGCTGCGTAAAGGTGCTAACCCTCAGCTCGCTGCAGGCGTCAGAGAGTCGAGGTGGACGGATGTGTTTGGGCTCGTCCCCTCAGGGCAGCTGGCGGATCCTGGATAAAGCTCCGTGTGAGAAACGGATGGCTGACTTCCAATGGAGAGTTATACACAGTGCAATAGCCACTAACAAATACAGAGCTCATTTTGACCCAGGCACCAGGGGGCGCTGTCCGTTCTGTTTTATGGCAGAAACATTGGAGCGTTTAGTCGTGTCCTGTCTCCGATTGGCTGGTCTGAAAACATGTTACAGGGGTGGGTGGACGGGTTCGGGGGGGTTCTCCATACCACTTTGTGTCCATGGCCCGAAAAGTAGGAAGAGCCAAGTTGCTGGAGTGGGATGGACGGACGGACGGACGGACGGACGGACGGACGGACGGATGGACGGACGGATGGACGGATGGACGGATGGACGGATGGACGGACGGACGGACGGACGGACGGACGGATGGACGGACGGACGGACGGATGGACGGACGGACGGACGGACGGATGGATGGATGGACGGACGGACGGACGGACGGACGGATGGACGGACGGATGGATGGACGGACGGACGGATGGACGGACGGACGGATGGATGGACGGATGGACGGATGGACGGACGGACGGACGGACGGACGGACGGACTGATGGACGGTGCTCTGTCTGAGGGGCTGGTGGCAGAGCGTCTCTTGCTGATGTGATCATGCTTCTTGCCACCAATGGCCTTCTTGGGTTCTCCTCCTCCTCCTCCTCCTCCTCCTCCTCCTCCTCTTCCTCCTCCTCCTCCTCCTCCTCTTCCTCCTCCTCCTCCTCCTCTTCCTCTCCTCCTCCTCTTCCTCCTGCTCCTCCTCTTCCTCCTCCTCCTCCTCCTCCTCTTCCTCCTCCTCCTCCTCCTCCTCTTCCTCTCCTCCTCCTCTTCCTCCTGCTCTCCTCCTTCCTTCTCCTCCTCCTCTTCTTCTTCCTCCTCTTCTTCCTCCTCCTCCTCCTCTTCCTCCTGCTCCTCCTCCTTCTCCTCCTCCTCTTCTTCTTCCTCCTCTTCTTCTTCCTGCTCCTCTTCCTCCTCTTCTTCCTCCTCCTCTTCCTCCTCTTCTTCCTCCTCCTCCTCCTCCTCCTCCTCCTCCTCCTCCTCCTCCTCCTCCTCCTCCTCCAGAGGGAATGAAAGGCGAGGGAAGAAAGGGCGGAGGGCCGCCGCTTTGTGTCCTCATTCCCCTCCATAAGGCTGAGGGGCCCCGGCCCCCCGGGCCCCCCCCCAGAACATATGGGCCGCATTAGCGCAGCCTGGGTGGCGCAGAGCCACTGACACTACACCGTGTATTAATACTGAAGATACATGTTCATATATTAGCTCCTCTTCCTCCTCCTCTTCCTCCTCCTCCTCCTCCTCCTCCTCTTCCTCCTCTTCCTCCTCCTCCTCCTCCTCCTCCTCCTCCTCCTCCTCCTCCTCCTCCTCCTCCTCCTCCTCCTCAGTATTAATACTGAAGATACATGTTCATATATTAGCTCCTCTTCCTCCTCCTCTTCCTCCTCTTCCTCCTCCTCCTCCTCCTCCTCCTCCTCCTCCTCCTCCTCCTCCTCCTCCTCTTCCTCCTCTTCCTCCTTCCTCCTCCTCCTCCTCCTCCTCCTCCTCCTCCTCCTCCTCCTCAGTATTAATACTGAAGATACATGTTCATATATTAGCTCCTCTTCCTCCTCCTCTTCCTCCTCCTCCTCCTCCTCCTCCTCCTCTTCCTCCTCTTCTCTCCTCCTCCTGCTCCTCCTCCCTCCTCCTCCTCCTCCTCCTCCTCCTCCTCCTCCTCCTCCTCCTCAGTATTAATACTGAAGATACATGTTCATATATCAGCCCTCACAAACCACAGAGATATAAACCCTATAAACACTAAGACAGAAAATACTCTAATAAATATATTAGTACAGAGAAAATAAATATATTAGTACAGAGAAAATAAATATATTAGTACAGAGAAAATACATATATTAGTACAGAGAAAATACATATATTAGTACAGAGAAAATACATATATTAGTACAGAGAAAATAAATATATTAGTACAGAGAAAATAAATATATTAGTACAGAGAAAATAAATATATTAGTACAGAGAAAATAAATATATTAGTACAGAGAAAATAAATAAATATAAATACAGAAAACAGGAGGTAATATATTTTAGGGAAAGTAAAAGCAGTAATACTTTAATTTATTATAATTATATATTTACTGATTTTCTCTTATTAGGAATTCATTCATTTGACTTTCATTAATTGTTGCTAATTTTATTTCATATTATCTTATATCTAAAAATAATAAGTAGTAGTTATAATAATTAGATATATTAACCTATATATAGATATATAGATATAGATCTGTGATATAGATATAGATATAGATCTGTGATATAGATATAGATATAGATCTGTGATATAGATATAGATATAGATCTGTGATATAGATATAGATATAGATTAGTAGATCTGTGATATAGATATATAGATATAGATCTGTGATATAGATATAGATATAGATCTGTGATATAGATATATAGATATAGATCTGTGATATAGATATAGATCTGTGATATAGATATAGATATAGATCTGTGATATAGATATAGATCTGTGATATAGATATAGATATAGATATAGATCTGTGATATAGATATAGATATAGATCTGTGATATAGATATAGATATAGATCTGTGATATAGATATAGATCTGTGATATAGATATATAGATATAGATATAGATCTGTGATATAGATATAGATCTGTGATATAGATCTGTGATATAGATATAGATCTGTGATATAGATATAGATATATAGATATAGATCTGTGATATAGAAGACTCTGGTAATTATGAAAATGAGCATTAAACGTGTTATTGATTATCCATCGCGTCCTTTTATACATTCAAAGTTCAAAAACCTTTTTACTAACTGAATTTAATTTATTTTATAATTTTTCTGTAAAGCTTTGACCCACACACACACACACACACACACACACACCACACACACACACACACACACACACACACACACACACACACACAACCATCTGATGTTTTTATTATTGTTATGATTTGTCTTTAATAAACATTTATTCTCCTCTTAAAGTTAAATCTTGTGAAAAATGTTTAAATGTTTAAATGTTTAAATTCACATAAAAACCCAGAGTTTATATTTATATAATCTGATTTATTTAAACTATAAAAACCCAGAGTTTAAATTTATATAATCTGATTTATTTAAACTATAAAAACACAGGAAACCAAAGTAATAATAAAATCAATCATCAAAGCATGTGTTTAATATTTATAATATTTAAGAACAGGTTTAAATAAAACAAACTAAATCATCTGTATTTTAAATTCTCACTCTTTCAGTTTTCTTCAGTTTTTCTATTATTTCTTTAAATGAAATGTTTTGTATTATTGGATCTAATAATGAAATGTGTTGTGTGTCTCCCGCCTCTCGGCTCCAGATCTGCGGGTAACAGGCGGGTACAGGCGGGTACAGGCGGGTAACAGGCGGGTACAGGCGGGTAACAGGCGGGTAACAGGCGGGTACAGGCGGGTAACAGGTGGGTAACAGGCGGGTAACAGGCGGGTACAGGCGGGTACAGGCGGGTAACAGGCGCGTAACAGGCGGGTACAGGCGGGTAACAGGCGGGTAACAGGCGGGTAAACAGGCGAGTAACAGGCGGGTACAGGCGGGTACAGGCGGGTAACAGGCGGGTAACAGGCGGGTAACAGGCGGGTACAGGCGGGTAACAGGCGGGTACAGGCGGGGTAACAGGCGGGTAAAGGCGGGTAACAGGCGGGTAAAGGCGGGAACAGGCGGGTAAAGGCGGGTAACAGGCGGGTAACAGGCGGGTGTTTCTGGACAATGGGCGAATAATTGGCGGATGATTCGGGATCATGGAGACAATTCACGGCTGTGTGTGTGAGTGGGGGGGGATCACAGTGAACGTGTCGCGGTGCGTTCAGGGTCAGCGAGCAGCAGCGGAGGTCCCGGCGCGGCCGTGAGGCCCCGAGAGGCAGGAGGGCCTCGAGGCATCAACTGAACCAAGAGAATAAAACAGAAATAAGAAAGAAAAGGAAATATGCTTGAAAAGATTTATTTGTGATTATGATAGTTTTTCAAGTCTTTAAAGTAATTAAACATAAGAAATATAATAATATAATGTATATATATAATGTAATGTAATGTAATATATATGTTTTAATATTCTTTGAGTTTTAATGAACCTCATCAAAATAACCAACGTTGATAAAGAATATCTCCAATATATTATTACGACGGATGTTTTCAGACTTTATTTTATTGGAGATTAAACTTGAAACTAAAGATTCTATTTTTAGTAAAATTATAATCAGGAAACTCTTTTAATAAATGTACTTTTTAATTTGGTTATTTTTATTAATCTCTAAATAGCACTTTATCCAGAGACTAGTGACCTTTATAGAAAACATCACATTCAGCTGAGGCTTTTCTCCAAAGCGACTCACAGTGCGTTCGACCAGGAAGAAACAGAATCATAAAGTACATCAGGTTCCATAGAGCCAAACACTTCAAGTGCTACTCAGCTGGCTTTAGAGGAGCCAGTCCTTTGTTAGTATATAAGTGCTTTGTTAGTAATTCTATGGCTGGAAGTGGAGTCGAAAGAGATGAGTTCTCAGTCTGGAAGGTGTGTAAGCTTTCTGCTGTCCTGATGTCAATGGGGAGCTCATTCCACCATCTTGGAGCCAGGATAGCAAACCCACGTGTTTCTGCTGATGGGAACTTGGGTCCCCCTCGCAGCGAGGGTGCAGCGAGTCGTTTGGCTGATGCCGAGCGGAGTGCACGTGCTGGGGTGTACGGTTTAACCATGTCCTGGATGTAGGAAGGGCCAGATCCATTCGCAGCATGGTACGCAAGTACTAGTGTCTTGAAGTGGATTCTAGCAGTTACCGGGAGCCAGTGGAGGGAGCGGAGGAGCGGAGTGGGGGGGGAACATTTAGGAAGGTTGAAGACCAGACGAGCCGCTGCATTCTGGATGAGCTGCAGAGGTCGGATGGCACATGCAGGTAGACCAGCCAGGAGGGAGCTGCAGTAGTCTAGGCGTGAGGTGACGAGAGCCTGGACCAGAACCTGGGTGGCTTTCTGGGTCAGCTGGGGACGTGTCCTCCTGATGTTGTAAAGCGTGTATCTGCAGCAACGGGTTGTAGCAGCGATGTTTGCAGTGAAGGAGAGGTTGTTATCTAAGGTCACACCCAGAGTCCTTGCAGACTGAGTCGGGGAAACAACAGAGGGGCCGATGTTGATCGTCAGGTCAAGAGTGGGACAATCTTTTCCCGGAAGGAAAAGCAGTTCAGTCTTGCCAAGGTTGAGCTTGAGGTGATGAGCAGACATCCACTGAGAGATGTCAGCTAGACAAGCAGACATGCGTGCGACGACCTGGGTCTCTGAGCGGGGAAAGGACAGAATCAATTGGGTGTCGTCAGCGTAGCAGTGGTATGAAAAACCATGCGGGCTAATGACCGAGCCGAGCGAGTTTGTGTACAGAGAGAAAAGGAGGGGACCAAGAACAGAGCCCTGAGGGACCCCTGTAGGTACGGTCTTTGAGGTATGAGGCGAGGAGGGAAAGTGCAGAGCCTGAGGGAGAAGAGGAGGGGACCAAGAACAAGTTAGAGAAGTGTTGATGAAATGGGTGAGAAACGGTAGAATATCAGGAGCGATAGTCTGAAGGAGGTTTGAAGGGATGGGGTCCAGAGGACAGGTGGTAGGGCGGGCAGAGGTAATGAGGGTAAGACCCTCACTTGGAGAGAGAGGGGAAAAGGAGGTTAGTGAGTGGTTGAAAGGAGGGTCTGGAGACCCAGCGGTCAGTAAAGGTGAGTCAGAAGAAGAAGAGCGAATATCATCAACCTTTTTTCAAAGTGGTTAACAAAGTCGCTTGACAGAAGTGAGGAGGGGGGAGGGGCTTTGGGGGGGGGGGGGTCCAGGAGGGAGGAGGGGGGAGGGGCTTTGGGGGGGTCCAAGAGGGTGGAGAAGATGGAAAATAGTTGTTTGGGATTGGAATAGGAAGATTGGATCTTGTCTTGAAAGAAAGTGCTCTTTGCCTGAGAGATGGAGGCAGAGGAGAGCCTGATAGGTCAGGAGGTCGTCATGGTGACCCAGTGATCCAGGCCATTGGCCGCCTGGTAGAGACAGCGGTTCATTGGTTACTGAGACCCCATGGACCCTTTGAACGAACCAGACGACGACGAAAGAAAGATCGGAGAAACGGGTTAAAATGTGTTTGTTTTATTTTGAAAATGACAGAATAAGTTAACAAGTGAAAAAGAAGAACACGGCTGTTGCTATGGTAACGCTGGGTTTAATCAAAACTTCAAAACCTCCTCAAAACCGTCAGAAGAAGAGAATTGCATTGTGGGTAATGGAGTCTCAAGGTTCAGAAGAAGAAGAACATGCAGTAAAAACAAACAACAACAAAGACGTGCCAGGGGGGGAGAGACCCCTCCTCACTTCATGGGGGGGGGAGACCCCTCCTCACTTCATGGGGGGGGAGAGACCCCTCCTCACTTCATGGGGGGGGAGACCCCTCCTCACTTCATGGGGGGGGGGAGACCCCTCCTCACTTCATAGGGGGGGGAGACCCCTCCTCACTTCATAGGGGGGGAGAGACCCCTCCTCACTTCATAGGGGGGGGGAGACCCCTCCTCACTTCATAGGGGGGGGAGACCCCTCCTCACTTCATGGGGGGGAGAGACCCCTCCTCACTTCATGGGGGGGGGGGGAGACCCCTCCTCACTTCATAGGGGGGGGAGACCCCTCCTCACTTCATAGGGGGGGGGAGACCCCTCCTCACTTCATAGGGGGGGAGAGACCCCTCCTCACTTCATAGGGGGGGGGAGACCCCTCCTCACTTCATAGGGGGGGGAGACCCCTCCTCACTTCATGGGGGGGGGAGACCCCTCCTCACTTCATAGGGGGGGAGAGACCCCTCCTCACTTCATGGGGGGGGGAGACCCCTCCTCACTTCATAGGGGGGGGGAGAGACCCCTCCTCACTTCATGGGGGGGGGAGACCCCTCCTCACTTCATAGGGGGGGAGAGACCCCTCCTCACTTCATGGGGGGGAGAGACCCCTCCTCACTTCATGGGGGGGGGAGACCCCTCCTCACTTCATGCATACGGTAAGAATAATTTATAATTAATACAAAAACACGGAGGGTCTCCTTCCACACAGCTCTGTTCATCATCATCATCATCATCATCATCATCATCATCATCATCATAACAACAATAACAACAATAATAATGACTGTTTTAATGTTTACAGTATTCTTGTTTCTGTGAAGTGTTTACATTTAAAACTCTCTTTCCCAGCATGCCTTGTGTTCTGAAAACTCTCTTTCCCAGCATGCCTTGTGTTCTGAAAACTCTCTTTCCCAGCATGCCTTGTGTTCTGAAAACTCTCTTTCCCAGCATGCCTTGTGTTCTGAAAACTCTCTTTCCCAGCATGCCTTGTGTTCTGAAAACTCTCTTTCCCAGCATGCCTTGTGTTCTGAACACGCTTTCCCAGCATGCCTTGTGTTCTGAAAACTCTCTTTCCCAGCATGCCTTGTGTTCTGAAAACCCTTTCCCAGCATGCCTTGTGTTCTTGTGTTCTGAAAACTCTCTTTCCCAGCATGCCTTGTGTTCTGAAAACTCTTTCCCAGCATGCCTTGTGTTCTTGTGTTCTGAAAACTCTCTTTCCCAGCATGCCTTGTGTTCTGAAAACTCTCTTTCCCAGCATGCCTTGTGTTCTGAAAACCCTTTCCCAGCATGCCTTGTGTTCTTGTGTTCTGAAAACTCTCTTTCCCAGCATGCCTTGTGTTCTGAAAACTCTCTTTCCCAGCATGCCTTGTGTTCTGAAAACTCTCTTTCCCAGCATGCCTTGTGTTCTGAAAACTCTCTTTCCCAGCATGCCTTGTGTTCTGAAAACTCTCTTTCCCAGCATGCCTTGTGTTCTGAAAACTCTCTTTCCCAGCATGCCTTGTGGGTTCTTTCGGATTCTGAATCTTTTATAAAAGTTACTATAATAATATTATAATAAACATAATGAATGTAATTAAGGCGCTACGGATCAGAGTAGCTGGGGGGGGAACTCTGAGGGTCGCGGCCCCCCCGGGGTCGTAGGTCGTGAGAAGTGGCCCCTGATCAAACACTGAGTTATAATAATGTGACCTTTAGTTTGAAATCTACAGCAATAAGACTTTTAATTTGAAATCTTCTCGGCGGCTTCTTCTTTATTAAACATTATTATTTTAATATTAATCTTCTTCAGGTTTCCAGAAACACTTTAAATGATTAATAAATGAGACGTGAACGACGAGAGGAACAGCTGATCGACTTCTGCTCTCAGAAGTCTGAAGATATCAAACAGAGGAACTCTGAGACAGGTGCAAGGCATGATGGGAGTTGGAGTTGTATTTTAGAATAGTCCTATCAATAGCTGTTTAAGTAACATTTACTTCAACAGCGTGAGGGTTTGGTCCCCCGAGGCCCCCGTGGCCCCTGAGGTCGTCTAGACTCTAGAGGCCCTGAGGATGTCTAGAGGCCCCTGAGGGTGTCTCGAGGCCCCTGAGGGTGTCTCGAGGCCCTGAGGGTGTCTCGAGGCCCCTGAGGATGTCTAGAGGCCCCTGAGGATGTCTCGAGGCCCCTGAGGATGTCTAGAGGCCCCTGAGGGTGTCTAGAGGCCCCCGAGGATGTCTAGAAGCCCCTGAGGATGTCTAGAGGCCCCCGAGGATGTCTAGAAGCCCCTGAGGATGTCTAGAAGAGCCCCTGAGGGTGTCTAGAAGCCCCTGAGGATGTCTAGAAGCCCCTGAGGGTGTCTAGAAGAGCCCCTGAGGGTGTCTAGAAGCCCCTGAGGATGTCTAGAAGCCCCTGAGGATGTCTAGAGGCCCCTGAGGATGTCTAGAGGCCCCTGAGGATGTCTAGAGGCCCCTGAGGATGTCTAGAAGCCCCTGAGGATGTCTAGAGGCCCCTGAGGATGTCTAGAGGCCCCTGAGGGTGTCTCGAGGCCCCTGAGGATGTCTAGAAGCCCCTGAGGGTGTCTAGAAGAGCCCCTGAGGGTGTCTAGAAGCCCCTGAGGATGTCTAGAAGCCCCTGAGGATGTCTAGAGGCCCCTGAGGATGTCTAGAGGCCCCTGAGGATGTCTAGAGGCCCCTGAGGATGTCTAGAAGCCCCTGAGGATGTCTAGAGGCCCCTGAGGATGTCTAGAGGCCCCTGAGGGTGTCTCGAGGCCCCTGAGGATGTCTAGAAGCCCCTGAGGATGTCTAGAGGCCCCTGAGGATGTCTAGAAGCCCCTGAGGATGTCTAGAGGCCCCTGAGGGTGTCTAGAAGCCCCTGAGGATGTCTCGAGGCCCCTGAGGATGTCTAGAGGCCCCTGAGGGTGTCTCGAGGCCCCTGAGGGGACTTCAGTAAATCTCAAACCAGAACGTGATTGAGTCTGAAAGCTGCCTGCGTAGTTTAGGGTCATGATGAATGTGGAACATTAATTATTATTATTATTATAATGTGTGTGGAAGGAGGCCCCTGTGTCGGGAAGGGGGCCCCTGTTTATGCCCCCTGTTTGTGGAAGGAGGCCCCTGTGTTTGGCCTGTGTGTGTGGAAGGGGACCCCTCTGTGGTTTGAGTCTCTTTCGCTCACAGTCAGACAGGAAGTCCATGCAGAATAAGAGTACGAACAGGAAGTCCTATGAGGTGTTGATGAGTGGGCGGGGGTACCCCCCCCCTTGGTAGTAGTTGGGCTCCAGCGAGTCGAGCCCCCGGCCCCCGGCCCCCCCACTGTAGGAGTACTGCAGCGCCTCGTAGGCCCTCAGCTCCAGCTTGCTCTGCTCCGAGGACATCAGGTTGCTGATGGAGAACGGGTGGTCGAAGGCGTAGTGGTCCTTCAGATCCATGTGGGGGGGGAGGAGCTTCAGGTCCAGGCCGGGGGGTGGGGCCTGGCTGGAGGAGGGGGGGTCCGGGGGCCCTGGTTTATCTGAAGGAGACGCCCCCCCCTCCTTCCCCGGCTTCCTGTCACACTTGAACCTCTTCTGGCGCCGCAGGTAGCAGCCGTTCTCGAACATGTTCCCGGAGTCCGGGTGCAGCGTCCAATAGGAACCCTTCCCGGGTTTATCTGGCGAGCGAGAGACCTTGACGAAGCAGTCGTTGAAGGAGAGCGAGTGGCGGATGGAGTTCTGCCAGCGCTGCTGGTTCTGCCGGTAGAAGGGGAACAGGTCCATGATCCACTGGTAGATCTCGCTGAGTGTCAGCATCTTACTGGGCGCCTGCTGGATCGCCATGGTGATGAGCGAGATGTAGGAGTATGGCGGCTTGGCGTGAGGGAAGCTGCGCCGGAAGGCCTTCCTGCCGCCCCCCCCGCCCCCATACAGGCCCGGGCCCGGACTCACAGCTCCGTAATGGTTCAGGTTCACCTGCTGGGCTGAACTCATGGGGGGGCTCAGGGTCCCGCCCCCCCCCAGGCCCGTCATGGCCGCTGGGCCGGGTCCCATCCCCCCCCCTGGGCTCAGACCAGATCCGTACGACATGTTGAAGGAACCCGACGTCCCGCCTCCCGACATGTAGCCTGACATGGAGCCCATCCCCAGACCAGAACCCATGCCACCGCCCGCCATCGGAGAGTAGACCTGCAGAGAGAGAGACTGTTAGACAAGAACCAGAACTGTTAACACCAGAACTATTTATACCGGAACCAGAACAAGTACCAGAACTACACCAACACCACCGCTAAGCTAAAGGAGGCTAACGTTGGGCTATAAAGGAACTACAGCACGGTCACATGACTTCACGTCACCACCGCTAAGCTAAAGGAGGCTAATGCTGGGCTATAAAGGAACTACAGCACGGTCACATGACTTCACGTCACCACCGCTAAGCTAAAGGAGGCTAATGTTGGGCTATAAAGGAACTACAGCACGGTCACATGACTTCACGTCACCACCGCTAAGCTAAAGGAGGCTAATGCTGGGCTATAAAGGAACTACAGCACGGTCACATGACTTCACGTCACCACCGCTAAGCTAAAGGAGGCTAATGCTGGGCTATAAAGGAACTACAGCACGGTCACATGACTTCACGTCACCACCGCTAAGCTAAAGGCTAATGTTGGGCTATAAAGGAACTACAGCATGGTCACATGACTTCACGTCACCACCGCTAAGCTAAAGGAGGCTAATGCTGGGCTATAAAGGAACTACAGCATGGTCACATGACTTCACGTCACCACCGCTAAGCTAAAGGAGGCTAATGCTGGGCTATAAAGGAACTACAGCACGGTCACATGACTTCACGTCACCACCGCTAAGCTAAAGGCTAATGTTGGGCTATAAAGGAACTACAGCATGGTCACATGACTTCACGTCACCACCGCTAAGCTAAAGGAGGCTAATGCTGGGCTATAAAGGAACTACAGCATGGTCACATGACTTCACGTCACCACCGCTAAGCTAAAGGAGGCTAATGTCGGGCTATAAAGGAACTACAGCACGGTCACATGACTTCACGTCACCACCGCTAAGCTAAAGGAGGCTAACGTTGGGCTATAAAGGAACTACAGCACGGTCACATGACTTCACGTCACCACCGCTAAGCTAAAGGAGGCTAATGTCGGGCTATAAAGGAACTACAGCACGGTCACATGACTTCACGTCACCACCGCTAAGCTAAAGGAGGCTAACGTTGGGCTATAAAGGAACTACAACACGGTCACATGACTTCACGTCACCACCGCTAAGCTAAAGGTGGCTAATGTTGGGCTATAAAGGAATTACAGCACGGTCACATGACTTCACCACCGCTAAGCTAAAGGTGGCTAATGTTGGGCTATAAAGGAACTACAACACGGTCACATGACTTCACGTCACCACCGCTAAGCTAAAGGAGGCTAACGTTGGGCTATAAAGGAACTACAGCACGGTCACATGACTTCACGTCACCACCGCTAAGCTAAAGGAGGCTAACGTTGGGCTATAAAGGAACTACAGCACGGTCACATGACTTCACGTCACCACCGCTAAGCTAAAGGTGGCTAATGTTGGGCTATAAAGAACTACAGCACGGTCACATGACTTCACCACCGCTAAGCTAAAGGAGGCTAATGTCGGGCTATAAAGGAACTACAGCACGGTCACATGACTTCACGTCACCACCGCTAAGCTAAAGGTGGCTAATGTTGGGCTATAAAGGAACTACAGCACGGTCACATGACTTCACGTCACCACCGCTAAGCTAAAGGAGGCTAATGTTGGGCTATAAAGGAACTACAGCACGGTCACATGACTTCACGTCACCACCGCTAAGCTAAAGGTGGCTAATGTTGGGCTATAAAGGAACTACAGCACGGTCACATGACTTCACGTCACCACCGCTAAGCTAAAGGAGGCTAACGTTGGGCTATAAAGGAACTACAGCACGGTCACATGACTTCACGTCACCACCGCTAAGCTAAAGGAGGCTAATGTCGGGCTATAAAGGAACTACAGCACGGTCACATGACTTCACGCCACCACCGCTAAGCTAAAGGAGGCTAATGTCGGGCTATAAAGGAACTACAGCACGGTCACATGACTTCACCACCGCTAAGCTAAAGGAGGCTAATGTCGGGCTATAAAGGAACTACAGCACGGTCACATGTCTTCACGTCACCACCGCTAAGCTAAAGGAGGCTAACGTTGGGCTATAAAGGAACTACAGCACGGTCACATGACTTCACGTCACCACCGCTAAGCTAAAGGAGGCTAACGTTGGGCTATAAAGGAACTACAGCACGGTCACATGACTTCACGTCACCACCGCTAAGCTAAAGGTGGCTAATGTTGGGCTATAAAGGAACTACAGCACGGTCACATGACTTCACCACCGCTAAGCTAAAGGAGGCTAATGTCGGGCTATAAAGGAACTACAGCACGGTCACATGTCTTCACGTCACCACCGCTAAGCTAAAGGAGGCTAACGTTGGGCTATAAAGGAACTACAGCACGGTCACATGACTTCACGTCACCACCGCTAAGCTAAAGGAGGCTAACGTTGGGCTATAAAGGAACTACAGCACGGTCACATGACTTCACGTCACCACCGCTAAGCTAAAGGAGGCTAACGTTGGGCTATAAAGGAACTACAGCACGGTCACATGACTTCACGTCACCACCGCTAAGCTAAAGGAGGCTAACGTTGGGCTATAAAGGAACTACAGCACGGTCACATGACTTCACGTCACCACCGCTAAGCTAAAGGAGGCTAACGTTGGGCTATAAAGGAACTACAGCACGGTCACATGACTTCACGTCACCACGGCTAAGCTAAAGGAGGCTAACGTTGGGCTATAAAGGAACTACAGCACGGTCACATGACTTCACGTCACCACCGCTAAGCTAAAGGTGGCTAATGTTGGACTATAAAGGAACTACAACACGGTCACATGACTTCACCACCGCTAAGCTAAAGGAGGCTAATGTCGGGCTATAAAGGAACTACAGCACGGTCACATGTCTTCACGTCACCACCGCTAAGCTAAAGGAGGCTAACGTTGGGCTATAAAGGAACTACAGCACGGTCACATGACTTCACGTCACCACCGCTAAGCTAAAGGTGGCTAATGTTGGGCTATAAAGGAACTACAGCACGGTCACATGTCTTCACGTCACCACCGCTAAGCTAAAGGAGGCTAACGTTGGGCTATAAAGGAACTACAGCACGGTCACATGACTTCACGTCACCACCGCTAAGCTAAAGGAGGCTAACGTTGGGCTATAAAGGAACTACAGTACGGTCACATGACTTCACGTCACCACCGCTAAGCTAAAGGAGGCTAACGTTGGGCTATAAAGGAACTACAGCACGGTCACATGACTTCACGCGGCGAGAGACGCTGAGCCTCAGCTCGGATGCTCTCACTCTGTCCCAATATGATACAGAGACGTCACTCTGCGTCCTGACTCTCCATGTCCAATGTATGTGATGTGTGTGTGATACATGTGATGTGACATGAAGGCAGACAGTAGGGGGCGCACGTGAGCCCACAGGGTTTTGTTGCTATTATGCTGACTCATTCCTCCAGACCAGGGACAGGAAGTGATGCTGACTCATTCCTCCAGACCAGGGACAGGAAGTGATGCTGACTCATTCCTCCAGACCAGGGACAGGGAGTGATGCTGACTCATTCCTCCAGACCAGGGACAGGAAGTGATGCTGACTCATTCCTCCAGACCAGGGACAGGGAGTGATGCTGACTCATTCCTCCAGACCAGGGACAGGAAGTGATGCTGACTCATTCCTCCAGACCAGGGACAGGGAGTGATGCTGACTCATTCCTCCAGACCAGGGACAGGAAGTGATGCTGACTCATTCCTCCAGACCAGGGACAGGAAGTGATGCTGACTCATTCCTCCAGACCAGGGACAGGGAGTGATGCTGACTCATTCCTCCAGACCAGGGACAGGAAGTGATGCTGACTCATTCCTCCAGACCAGGGACAGGAAGTGATGCTGACTCATTCCTCCAGACCAGGGACAGGGAGTGATGCTGACTCATTCCTCCAGACCAGGGACAGGAAGTGATGCTGACTCATTCCTCCAGACCAGGGACAGGGAGTGATGCTGACTCATTCCTCCAGACCAGGGACAGGAAGTGATGCTGACTCATTCCTCCAGACCAGGGAAAGGAAGTGATGCTGACTCATTCCTCCAGACCAGGGACAGGAAGTGATGCTGACTCATTCCTCCAGACCAGGGACAGGAAGTGATGCTGACTCATTCCTCCAGACCAGGGACAGGGAGTGATGCTGACTCATTCCTCCAGACCAGGGACAGGAAGTGATGCTGACTCATTCCTCCAGACCAGGGACAGGAAGTGATGCTGACTCATTCCTCCAGACCAGGGACAGGGAGTGATGCTGACTCATTCCTCCAGACCAGGGACAGGAAGTGATGCTGACTCATTCCTCCAGACCAGGGACAGGGAGTGATGCTGACTCATTCCTCCAGACCAGGGACAGGGAGTGATGCTGACTCATTCCTCCAGACCAGGGACAGGGAGTGATGCTGACTCATTCCTCCAGACCAGGGACAGGAAGTGATGCTGACTCATTCCTCCAGACCAGGGACAGGGAGTGATGCTGACTCATTCCTCCAGACCAGGGACAGGAAGTGATGCTGACTCATTCCTCCAGACCAGGAACAGGGAGTGATGCTGACTCATTCCTCCAGACCAGGGACAGGAAGTGATGCTGACTCATTCCTCCAGACCAGGGACAGGAAGTGATGCTGACTCATTCCTCCAGACCAGGGACAGGGAGTGATGCTGACTCATTCCTCCAGACCAGGGACAGGGAGTGATGCTGACTCATTCCTCCAGACCAGGGACAGGGAGTGATGCTGACTCATTCCTCCAGACCAGGGACAGGAAGTGATGCTGACTCATTCCTCCAGACCAGGGACAGGGAGTGATGCTGACTCATTCCTCCAGACCAGGGACAGGAAGTGATGCTGACTCATTCCTCCAGACCAGGAACAGGGAGTGATGCTGACTCATTCCTCCAGACCAGGGACAGGAAGTGATGCTGACTCATTCCTCCAGACCAGGGACAGGAAGTGATGCTGACTCATTCCTCCAGACCAGGGACAGGAAGTGATGCTGACTCATTCCTCCAGACCAGGGACAGGAAGTGATGCTGACTCATTCCTCCAGACCAGGGACAGGAAGTGATGCTGACTCATTCCTCCAGACCAGGGACAGGGAGTGATGCTGACTCATTCCTCCAGACCAGGGACAGGAAGTGATGCTGACTCATTCCTCCAGACCAGGAACAGGGAGTGATGCTGACTCATTCCTCCAGACCAGGGACAGGAAGTGATGCTGACTCATTCCTCCAGACCAGGGACAGGAAGTGATGCTGACTCATTCCTCCAGACCAGGGACAGGAAGTGATGCTGACTCATTCCTCCAGACCAGGGACAGGAAGTGATGCTGACTCATTCCTCCAGACCAGGGACAGGAAGTGATGCTGACTCATTCCTGCTGAACTTCATAAAATTCAAACCATCCCATCAGGCTGAAAACAACGTCAACAAAAAAACGTCTCTTCAAGGTGCACGTCTCTTCAGCGTGCACGTCTCTTCAGCGTGCACGTCTCTTCAGCGTGCACGTCTCTTCAGCGTGCACGTCTCTTCAGCGTGCACGGAGCCACATTCTTGAAAAAAGTCAAAATCCAAGAAACAAATTTCATTTTTGAAAAAAAAGTCAAATTCTGATGCATTGTGGGACATGTAATTAATGGGCCATTGTGGGACATGTAGTTAATGGGCCATTGTGGGACATGTAGTTAATGGGCCATTGTGGGACATGTAGTTAATGGGCCATTGTGGGACATGTAGTTAATGGGCCATTGTGGGACATGTAGTTAATGGGCCATTGTGGGACATGTAGTTAATGGGCCATTGTGGGACATGTAGTTAATGGGCAACGGGCTTCTATAAAGCGGCATGTAGGGCCGCGTGAAGTGAAGTCACGGCCGGATTTGGCCCCCGGGCCTTGAGTTTGACATGTGGATTACAACAAGTCAGTTCATGAGAAGGCCCCGAGACCTGAGGAGCTAATCGATATGTTATTGTTATTATTATTATTATTATTATTATTATTATTATATTAAAGATATCAAGAGGAAGCGTTTTGATGCAGAAACATGTTATACTGACTCTTCTTCACTCTGGAACCAAATACATAGGATTCTGTTTATATATAAATATATATATATATATATACATATATATATATATATATGTATATATATATATATATATATATACAGGACTGTCTCAGAAAATTAGAATATTGTGATAAAGTTCTTTATTTTCTGTAATGCAATTAAAAAAACAAAAATGTCATACATTCTGGATTCATTACAAATCAACTGAAATATTGCAAGCCTTTTATTATTTTAATATTGCTGATTATGGCATACAGCTTAAGAAAACTCAAATATCCTATCTCTAAATATTAGAATATCATGAAAAAGTATACTAGTAGGGTGTTCAACGAATCACTTGAATCGTCTAATTAACTCGAAACACCTGCAAGGGTTTCCTGAGCCTTGAAAAACACTCAGCTTGGTTCAGTAAACTAAATCACAAGTATGGGGAAGACTGCTGATCTGACTGCTGTCCAGAGGACCGTCATTGACACCCTCCATCAGGAGGGTAAGACACAAAAAGAAATGTCTCAAAGAGCAAGCTGTTCACAGAGTGCAGTTTCAAAGCACATCCACAAAAAGTCTGTTGGAAGGGGGAAATGTGGCAGGAAACGCTGCACAACCAAGAGAGATGACCGCAGCCTTAACAGCATTGTGAAGAAGAGTCGCTTCCAGAATTTGGGGGAGCTTCAAAGACAGTGGACTGAAGCTGGAGTCCAGGTATCAAAAGTCACTGTTCACAGACGTGTCCGGGAAATGGGCTACAATAGCCGTATTCCCATGGTCAAGCCACTTCTGAACTCAAGACAACGGAAGAGGCGTCTGACTTGGGCTAAGGAAAAGAAGCACTGGACAGTTGCACAGTGGTCCAAAGTCCTCTTTTCAGACGAAAGCAAGTTTTGTATTTCATTTGGAAGTCAAGGCGCCAGAGTCTGGAGAAAGGCTGGAGAGGAGCAAAATCCAAGTTGCTTGAAATCCAGTGTGAAGTTCCCACAGTCAGCGATGGTTTGGGGAGCCATGTCAGCTGCTGGTGTTGGTCCACTGTGTTTCATCAAGCCCAGAGTAAATGCAGCTGTGTACCAAGAGATTTTAGAGCACTACATGCTTCCGTCTGCTGAAAAGCTCTATGGAGATGAGGAATTCATTTTCCAGCATGATCTGGCACCTGCCCACAGTGCCAAAACCACCAGTAACTGGTGTACTGACCATGGCATTACTGTCCTCGATTGGCCTGCAAATTCCCCTGACCTGAACCCCATAGAGAATATGTGGGGTATTGTGAAGAAGAAGCTGAAAGACACCAGACCCAACAATGCTAATGAGCTAAAGGCCGCTATTGAAGCATCCTGGGCATCCATAACACCTCAGCAATGCCACAGGCTGATTGCCTCCATGCCACGCCGCATTGATGCAGTAATCCGTGCAAAAGGATTCCCAACCAAGTACTGAGTGCATTAATGGACATTTTCAAATGTTTGATTGTGTTTTGCTGTTATAAATCTTTTTGTTTTACTTGGTCTGAGGAACTATTCTAATTTTTTGAGATAGGATTTTTGAGTTTTCTTAAGCTGTATGCCATAATCAGCAATATTAAAATAATAAAAGGCTTGCAATATTTCAGTTGATTTGTAATGAATCCAGAATGTATGACATTTTTGTTTTTTTAATTGCATTACAGAAAATAAAGAACTTTATCACAATATTCTAATTTTCTGAGACAGTCCTGTATATATATATATATATATATATTTATATGCATGTTTTCTTTTCTTCTCACAGCTCATGTTGTCCATTTAGTTTGGGACAAAATCAAAGTATTGTTCTAACCCTATACCATTTTTATAACTACTCTAAACTTTGTATACTCATTTCACATAGCCACCCATAGCTTCTTTGTTGTAAATCAGTCATTCAAATATATATATATATATATATATATATATATATATATATATATATATATAAACAGAGATATGTTTATAATAAATACAACACAGGGGTTGTGTTTTTAGGTGTTTTGAGAAACGAAATGTTTCGCTTTGAAAGAACCGGGAAATTGAGCTTTAGAGAAACTTTCTATAGAAATAGGGTTAGATCAGATCCCAGATCTTCCCGCGTGTCCGCATTTTGTGTATTTTACATTTTCTCAGTCTAAAATCTCCCTCCTCGCGCGCGCCTCTCTTTTCTCCCTCCTCGCGCGCGCCTCTCTTTCCCCGCACGGACCAATACAGGTTCTCTCTTAGGCTCTGTGGCCCGGGGCAGGGTCCGGTTCTCCGGGCTCACAGAGGAGCTCAGAGCCGGGGCAGGGTCCGGTTCTCCGGGCTCACAGAGGAGCTCAGAGCCGGGGCAGGGTCCGGTTCTCCGGGCTCACAGAGGAGCTCAGAGCCGGGGCAGGGTCCGGTTCTCCGGGCTCACAGAGGAGCTCAGAGCCGGGGCAGGGTCCGGTTCTCCGGGCTCACAGAGGAGCTCAGAGCCGGGGCAGGGTCCGGTCTCCGGGCTCACAGAGGAGCTCAGAGCCGGGGCAGGGTCCGGTTCTCCGGGCTCACAGAGGAGCTCAGAGCCGGGGCAGGGTCCGGTTCTCCGGGCTCACAGAGGAGCTCAGAGCCGGGGCAGGGTCCGGTTCTCCGGGCTCACAGAGGAGCTCAGAGCCGGGGCAGGGTCCGGTTCTCCGGGCTCACAGAGGAGCTCAGAGCCGGGGCAGGGTCCGGTTCTCCGGGCTCACAGAGGAGCTCAGAGCCGGCTCTGAGCGGCCCTCGCGCGCGCCTCTCTGTTCCCGCGCGGACCAATAAAGGTTGATCTGATCTTCAAACTAAAGACTTCTAAATAATCAGAACTACTAGAATTACTTTTATTTCTGCTGTGATTTTAAAGTTTAATTTAAAGACTGAAAATTATCTGAAATAAACATTTAGAGAATTATGTTTGAAATCTCTTCTTTAACAAAACATCACATATCGATCTGTAATAATAATCTGTCCTGGTGATCTGCTCTATATGAATGCACGTGCCCATTTCCCGATCAAGTTCGATGCCGCCGCGCGCGCTGAGGTGTGCACTAACTCACCTGTAGCCGGGGCAGGTCTGCCTCCACTTCCTGTACCCGGTACCCGGGGCAGGTCTGCCTGCACGGCCTGTACCCGGTACCCGGGGCAGGTCTGCCTCCACTTCCTGTACCCGGTACCCGGGGCAGGTCTGCCTCCACTTCCTGTACCCGGTACCCGGGGCAGGTCTGCCTGCACGGCCTGTACCCGGTACCCGGGGCAGGTCTGCCTGCACGGCCTGTACCCGGTACCCGGGGCAGGTCTGCCTGCACGGCCTGTACCCGGTACCCGGGGCAGGTCTGCCTGCACGGCCTGTGCCATGTTGGGTAAACCTCACACCTGCTCTCTGATCACACAGAGACTTGCAGGCCTGAGGTCACATGGCGCGCGGCTCCTGAAAGCTTTCAGGCGCGCGGCTCCTCGAACTCGGACGGACTGCAGAAAGAACGGAACCTGAGCAAGTTGGTTCCACGGCATGTTCTCAAAGCTCGGATGTGCGGTGCTGTCGGAACCGGTACTAGATGTTTCATGAGGAACCCGCTGCTGCAGCTCTTCATGATCTCAATTAAATAAAGGTTTGAAATTAAATGATCTTGAATTAGTTAACCTTTATTAACCTGCGAAGAACAAAACAAACCTCAAATCATTTATTATTATTTCCGGTCAAATCAATCCTTTATGAGCTGATCCCCTTTAATGCTTTATCAATAACTATATATATATAACTATATATATATAGTTATATATATATAACTATATATATAACTATATATAACTATATATATATATAGTTATATATATATATAGTTATATATATATAACTATATATATATAACTATATATATATAGTTATATATATATAACTATATATATATATATTATGACGGGATGATTATTAATAAACTTTTACAGAAGAAATGCCTCTTAATTAATAAATAAATACATTTTAAATATTTCTTAATAAATTACATTGCATTATTATATTATCTTTTGTCCAAAGCTAAATGCAATAATAATAATAATAAATGAATATTGCTTCTTCCTGAAGACTTATTATATTTATTATTACATTATATATCATCTAACCTGAAAGATATCTGAGAGAACATTCATTTTCTCTTTCGATCCGACTTTAGCATTTAAACATTTAAACAACATTTAAACTTTAAAATACAAACTGTTGTATTAATGTTATTATTTAATAATAGGATTTAAAAAGCGGATTCTTTGAATTTAAAAACGAACGAAAGTAAATGTGTGTTAATCAATAACCGCTGATCAGCCTGTGATCAATAAGGAGTCAATTATTAATGTGATGAAGGTTTACAAGTTTATTTGTTATAATTGAACTTAATCTTCTTCTAAAACATTTAGATTCTTATACATTATATATTTAAACATCCGCTCCGTACTGATCAATAATCTGTGATCGATTTAATAAATACAGATTTATACAAACTAAAGCTCGATTATCCTTTTAACAGAGTTACTATAATCAATACTTAAATGATCAATAAGGTCTTTATTTGAATTATATTGATAATAAAGGTATTTTTAATGGTTAATAATAACATTATAAATCATCCTGTTTCATCTAATCTATAATCAATAATCTGTCTCTAAATGATATTTAATAATCTGTTATATATATGTTTAAATAAATGAATTAACCCCTTATCTTTAATTAAACAACCTTTATAAATGGTTATGGTAATTTAACTAAATAAAGTTATAGAGAGTCTGCCCTACTGAATCAGATTTACTGTTTCCCCCGGAACCGCGTCCCAGAGCCTCAGAGAGCCGGGTCCCAGAGCCTCAGAGAGCCGGGGCCCAGAGCCTCAGAGAGCCGGGGGCCCAGAGCCTCCGAGAGCCGGGGCCCAGAGCCTCAGAGAGCCGGGGCCCAGAGCCTCAGAGAGCCGGGGAGCAGCGCCTCAGAGAGCCGGGGAGCAGCGCCTCAGAGAGCCGGGGCCCAGAGCCTCAGAGAGCCGGGGAGCAGCGCCTCAGAGAGCCGGGGCCCAGAGCCTCAGAGAGCCGGGGAGCAGCGCCTCAGAGAGCCGGGGCCCAGAGCCTCAGAGAGCCGGGGAGCAGCGCCTCAGAGAGCCGGGGAGCAGCGCCTCAGAGAGCCGGGGAGCAGCGCCTCAGAGAGCCGGGGAGCAGCGCCTCAGAGAGCCGGGGCCCAGAGCCTCAGAGAGCCGGGTCCCAGAGCCTCAGAGAGCCGGGGCAGAGGCACTGCTCCCCGGCTCTCTGAGGCTCTGCTCCCCGGCTCTCTGAGGCTCTGTGACCCGGGGCAGAGGCTCTGCTCCCCGGCTCTCTAAGGCTCTGTGACCCGGGGCAGAGGCACTGCTCCCCGGCTCTCTGAGGCTCTGTGAACCGGGGCAGAGGCTCTGCTCCCCGGCTCTCTGAGGCTCTGTGACCCGGGGCAGAGGCTCTGCTCCCCGGCTCTCTAAGGCTCTGTGACCCGGCTCTCTAAGGCTCTGTGACCCGGGGCAGAGGCGCTGTTCCCCGGCTCTCTGAGGCTCTGTGACCCGGGGCAGAGGCGCTGCTCCCCGGCTCTCTGAGGCTCTGTGACCCGGAGCGTAGAATCTGTTCCCCGGCTCTCTGAGGCTCTGTGACCCAGAGCGGAGAATCTGTTCCCCGGCTCTCTGAGGCTCTGTGACCCGGCTCTCTGAGGCTCTGGGCCCCGGCTCTCTGAGGCTCTGTGACCCGGAGCGGAGGCGCTGCTCCCCGGCTCTCTGAGGCTCTGTGACCCGGAGCGGAGAAGCTGTTCCCCGGCTCTCTAAGGCTCTGTGACCCAGAGCGGAGAAGCTGTTCCCCGGCTCTCTGAGGCTCTGTGACCCGGGGCAGAGGCGCTGCTCCCCGGCTCTCTAAGGTTCTGTGACCCGGAGCGTAGAAGCTGTTCCCCGGCTCTCTAAGGCTCTGTGACCCGGGGCAGAGGCGCTGCTCCCCGGCTCTCTAAGGCTCTGTGACCCGGGGCAGAGGCGCTGCTCCCCGGCTCTCTAAGGTTCTGTGACCCGGAGCGGAGAAGCTGTACCCCGGCTCTCTAAGGTTCTGTGACCCGGAGCGGAGAAGCTGTACCCCGGCTCTCTAAGGCTCTGTGACACGGGGCAGAGGCGCTGCTCCCCGGCTCTCTGAGGCTCTGTGACCCGGAGCAGAGGCGCTGCTCCCCGGCTCTCTAAGGCTCTGTGACCCGGGGCAGAGGCGCTGCTCCCCGGCTCTCTGAGGCTCTGTGACCCGGAGCGTAGAATCTGTACCCCGGCTCTCTAAGGCTCTGTGACCCGGGTCTGGGGCTCCGGCCCACAAGAACCCCTTCTCTTTGCGGATAGTATAATAAACTCTGATCACCTCCTCGCTGTAGTATCCGCTCCAGTCCGGAGCCTCGTGCCCTTCCATCTTCACCGGACCCAGCATGTCGGGGCCCGCGGCCGGAACACGGGTCCTGCAGGTCCAGAACCAGGACCCGGGCTGAGAGAAGGAGGTCCTGCAGGTCCAGAACCAGGACCCGGGCTGAGAGAAGGAGGTCCTGCAGCTCCAGAACCAGGACCCGGGCTGAGAGAAGGAGGTCCTGCAGGTCCAGAGAGCCGAACCGAACCGAGCCGAGCCAGGAGGAGCAGAGAGAGACGGTGAGGAGGAGAGAGAGTGACCCGAGCGGAGGAGCTGCTGTAGGTCCAACCCCCTCACACACACACACACACACACACACACACACACACACACACACACACACACACACACACACACACACCACACACACACACACACACACACACACACACACACACACACACACACACACACACACACACACACACACACACACCCACACACACACACACACACACACACACACAAACACTCAGATTGACGGGCTCCAGCAGTGGAAGTGAGGACATGAGGGGCCCGCGGGTATTTGCGTTGAGAAATAAGGACTTTAAAGAGTCCTCTCCTGCTGATGCTCAGGTGTATATCAGTATGTAGTGTCTCTACTTTAAAGAGTCCTCTCCTGCTGATGTTCAGGTGTATATCAGTATGTAGTGTCTCTACTTTAAAGAGTCCTCTCCTGCTGATGTTCAGGTGTATATCAGTATGTAGTGTCTCTACTTTAAAGAGTCCTCTCCTGCTGATGTTCAGGTGTATATCAGTATGGAGTGTCTCTACTTTAAAGAGTCCTCTCCTGCTGATGTTCAGGTGTATATCAGTATGTAGTGTCTCTACTTTAAAGAGTCCTCTCCTGCTGATGTTCAGGTGTATATCAGTATGGAGTGTCTCTACTTTAAAGAGTCCTCTCCTGCTGATGCTCAGGTGTATATCAGTATGTAGTGTCTCTACTTTAAAGAGTCCTCTCCTGCTGATGTTCAGGTGTATATCAGTATGTAGTGTCTCTACTTTAAAGAGTCCTCTCCTGCTGATGTTCAGGTGTATATCAGTATGTAGTGTCTCTACTTTAAAGAGTCCTCTCCTGCTGATGTTCAGGTGTATATCAGTATGTAGTGTCTCTACTTTAAAGAGTCCTCTCCTGCTGATGTTCAGGTGTATATCAGTATGTAGTGTCTCTACTTTAAAGAGTCCTCTCCTGCTGATGTTCAGGTGTATATCAGTATGTAGTGTCTCTACTTTAAAGAGTCCTCTCCTGCTGATGTTCAGGTGTATATCAGTATGTAGTGTCTCTACTTTAAAGAGTCCTCTCCTGCTGATGTTCAGGTGTATATCAGTATGTAGTGTCTCTACTTTAAAGAGTCCTCTCCTGCTGATGTTCAGGTGTATATCAGTATGTAGTGTCTCTACTTTAAAGAGTCCTCTCCTGCTGATGTTCAGGTGTATATCAGTATGTAGTGTCTCTACTTTAAAGAGTCCTCTCCTGCTGATGTTCAGGTGTATATCAGTATGTAGTGTCTCTACTTTAAAGAGTCCTCTCCTGCTGATGTTCAGGTGTATATCAGTATGTAGTGTCTCTACTTTAAAGAGTCCTCTCCTGCTGATGTTCAGGTGTATATCAGTATGTAGTGTCTCTACTTTAAAGAGTCCTCTCCTGCTGATGTTCAGGTGTATATCAGTATGTAGTGTCTCTACTTTAAAGAGTCCTCTCCTGCTGATGTTCAGGTGTATATCAGTATGTAGTGTCTCTACTTTAAAGAGTCCTCTCCTGCTGATGTTCAGGTGTATATCAGTATGTAGTGTCTCTACTTTAAAGAGTCCTCTCCTGCTGATGTTCAGGTGTATATCAGTATGTAGTGTCTCTACTTTAAAGAGTCCTCTCCTGCTGATGTTCAGGTGTATATCAGTATGTAGTGTCTCTACTTTAAAGAGTCCTCTCCTGCTGATGTTCAGGTGTATATCAGTATGTAGTGTCTCTACTTTAAAGAGTCCTCTCCTGCTGATGTTCAGGTGTATATCAGTATGTAGTGTCTCTACTTTAAAGAGTCCTCTCCTGCTGATGTTCAGGTGTATATCAGTATGTAGTGTCTCTACTTTAAAGAGTCCTCTCCTGCTGATGTTCAGGTGTATATCAGTATGTAGTGTCTCTACTTTAAAGAGTCCTCTCCTGCTGATGTTCAGGTGTATATCAGTATGTAGTGTCTCTACTTTAAAGAGTCCTCTCCTGCTGATGTTCAGGTGTATATCAGTATGTAGTGTCTCTACTTTAAAGAGTCCTCTCCTGCTGATGTTCAGGTGTATATCAGTATGTAGTGTCTCTACTTTAAAGAGTCCTCTCCTGCTGATGTTCAGGTGTATATCAGTATGTAGTGTCTCTACTTTAAAGAGTCCTCTCCTGCTGATGTTCAGGTGTATATCAGTATGTAGTGTCTCTACTTTAAAGAGTCCTCTCCTGCTGATGTTCAGGTGTATATCAGTATGTAGTGTCTCTACTTTAAAGAGTCCTCTCCTGCTGATGTTCAGGTGTATATCAGTATGTAGTGTCTCTACTTTAAAGAGTCCTCTCCTGCTGATGTTCAGGTGTATATCAGTATGTAGTGTCTCTACTTTAAAGAGTCCTCTCCTGCTGATGTTCAGGTGTATATCAGTATGTAGTGTCTCTACTTTAAAGAGTCCTCTCCTGCTGATGTTCAGGTGTATATCAGTATGTAGTGTCTCTACTTTAAAGAGTCCTCTCCTGCTGATGTTCAGGTGTATATCAGTATGTAGTGTCTCTACTTTAAAGAGTCCTCTCCTGCTGATGTTCAGGTGTATATCAGTATGTAGTGTCTCTACTTTAAAGAGTCCTCTCCTGCTGATGTTCAGGTGTATATCAGTATGTAGTGTCTCTACTTTAAAGAGTCCTCTCCTGCTGATGTTCAGGTGTATATCAGTATGTAGTGTCTCTACTTTAAAGAGTCCTCTCCTGCTGATGTTCAGGTGTATATCAGTATGTAGTGTCTCTACTTTAAAGAGTCCTCTCCTGCTGATGTTCAGGTGTATATCAGTATGTAGTGTCTCTACTTTAAAGAGTCCTCTCCTGCTGATGTTCAGGTGTATATCAGTATGTAGTGTCTCTACTTTAAAGAGTCCTCTCCTGCTGATGTTCAGGTGTATATCAGTATGTAGTGTCTCTACTTTAAAGAGTCCTCTCCTGCTGATGTTCAGGTGTATATCAGTATGTAGTGTCTCTACTTTAAAGAGTCCTCTCCTGCTGATGTTCAGGTGTATATCAGTATGTAGTGTCTCTACTTTAAAGAGTCCTCTCCTGCTGATGTTCAGGTGTATATCAGTATGTAGTGTCTCTACTTTAAAGAGTCCTCTCCTGCTGATGTTCAGGTGTATATCAGTATGTAGTGTCTCTACTTTAAAGAGTCCTCTCCTGCTGATGTTCAGGTGTATATCAGTATGTAGTGTCTCTACTTTAAAGAGTCCTCTCCTGCTGATGTTCAGGTGTATATCAGTATGTAGTGTCTCTACTTTAAAGAGTCCTCTCCTGCTGATGTTCAGGTGTATATCAGTATGTAGTGTCTCTACTTTAAAGAGTCCTCTCCTGCTGATGTTCAGGTGTATATCAGTATGTAGTGTCTCTACTTTAAAGAGTCCTCTCCTGCTGATGTTCAGGTGTATATCAGTATGTAGTGTCTCTACTTTAAAGAGTCCTCTCCTGCTGATGTTCAGGTGTATATCAGTATGTAGTGTCTCTACTTTAAAGAGTCCTCTCCTGCTGATGTTCAGGTGTATATCAGTATGTAGTGTCTCTACTTTAAAGAGTCCTCTCCTGCTGATGTTCAGGTGTATATCAGTATGTAGTGTCTCTACTTTAAAGAGTCCTCTCCTGCTGATGTTCAGGTGTATATCAGTATGTAGTGTCTCTACTTTAAAGAGTCCTCTCCTGCTGATGTTCAGGTGTATATCAGTATGTAGTGTCTCTACTTTAAAGAGTCCTCTCCTGCTGATGTTCAGGTGTATATCAGTATGTAGTGTCTCTACTTTAAAGAGTCCTCTCCTGCTGATGTTCAGGTGTATATCAGTATGTAGTGTCTCTACTTTAAAGAGTCCTCTCCTGCTGATGTTCAGGTGTATATCAGTATGTAGTGTCTCTACTTTAAAGAGTCCTCTCCTGCTGATGTTCAGGTGTATATCAGTATGTAGTGTCTCTACTTTAAAGAGTCCTCTCCTGCTGATGTTCAGGTGTATATCAGTATGTAGTGTCTCTACTTTAAAGAGTCCTCTCCTGCTGATGTTCAGGTGTATATCAGTATGTAGTGTCTCTACTTTAAAGAGTCCTCTCCTGCTGATGTTCAGGTGTATATCAGTATGTAGTGTCTCTACTTTAAAGAGTCCTCTCCTGCTGATGTTCAGGTGTATATCAGTATGTAGTGTCTCTACTTTAAAGAGTCCTCTCCTGCTGATGTTCAGGTGTATATCAGTATGTAGTGTCTCTACTTTAAAGAGTCCTCTCCTGCTGATGTTCAGGTGTATATCAGTATGTAGTGTCTCTACTTTAAAGAGTCCTCTCCTGCTGATGTTCAGGTGTATATCAGTATGTAGTGTCTCTACTTTAAAGAGTCCTCTCCTGCTGATGTTCAGGTGTATATCAGTATGTAGTGTCTCTACTTTAAAGAGTCCTCTCCTGCTGATGTTCAGGTGTATATCAGTATGTAGTGTCTCTACTTTAAAGAGTCCTCTCCTGCTGATGTTCAGGTGTATATCAGTATGTAGTGTCTCTACTTTAAAGAGTCCTCTCCTGCTGATGTTCAGGTGTATATCAGTATGTAGTGTCTCTACTTTAAAGAGTCCTCTCCTGCTGATGTTCAGGTGTATATCAGTATGTAGTGTCTCTACTTTAAAGAGTCCTCTCCTGCTGATGTTCAGGTGTATATCAGTATGTAGTGTCTCTACTTTAAAGAGTCCTCTCCTGCTGATGTTCAGGTGTATATCAGTATGTAGTGTCTCTACTTTAAAGAGTCCTCTCCTGCTGATGTTCAGGTGTATATCAGTATGTAGTGTCTCTACTTTAAAGAGTCCTCTCCTGCTGATGTTCAGGTGTATATCAGTATGTAGTGTCTCTACTTTAAAGAGTCCTCTCCTGCTGATGTTCAGGTGTATATCAGTATGTAGTGTCTCTACTTTAAAGAGTCCTCTCCTGCTGATGTTCAGGTGTATATCAGTATGTAGTGTCTCTACTTTAAAGAGTCCTCTCCTGCTGATGTTCAGGTGTATATCAGTATGTAGTGTCTCTACTTTAAAGAGTCCTCTCCTGCTGATGTTCAGGTGTATATCAGTATGTAGTGTCTCTACTTTAAAGAGTCCTCTCCTGCTGATGTTCAGGTGTATATCAGTATGTAGTGTCTCTACTTTAAAGAGTCCTCTCCTGCTGATGTTCAGGTGTATATCAGTATGTAGTGTCTCTACTTTAAAGAGTCCTCTCCTGCTGATGTTCAGGTGTATATCAGTATGTAGTGTCTCTACTTTAAAGAGTCCTCTCCTGCTGATGTTCAGGTGTATATCAGTATGTAGTGTCTCTACTTTAAAGAGTCCTCTCCTGCTGATGTTCAGGTGTATATCAGTATGTAGTGTCTCTACTTTAAAGAGTCCTCTCCTGCTGATGTTCAGGTGTATATCAGTATGTAGTGTCTCTACTTTAAAGAGTCCTCTCCTGCTGATGTTCAGGTGTATATCAGTATGTAGTGTCTCTACTTTAAAGAGTCCTCTCCTGCTGATGTTCAGGTGTATATCAGTATGTAGTGTCTCTACTTTAAAGAGTCCTCTCCTGCTGATGTTCAGGTGTATATCAGTATGTAGTGTCTCTACTTTAAAGAGTCCTCTCCTGCTGATGTTCAGGTGTATATCAGTATGTAGTGTCTCTACTTTAAAGAGTCCTCTCCTGCTGATGTTCAGGTGTATATCAGTATGTAGTGTCTCTACTTTAAAGAGTCCTCTCCTGCTGATGTTCAGGTGTATATCAGTATGTAGTGTCTCTACTTTAAAGAGTCCTCTCCTGCTGATGTTCAGGTGTATATCAGTATGTAGTGTCTCTACTTTAAAGAGTCCTCTCCTGCTGATGTTCAGGTGTATATCAGTATGTAGTGTCTCTACTTTAAAGAGTCCTCTCCTGCTGATGTTCAGGTGTATATCAGTATGTAGTGTCTCTACTTTAAAGAGTCCTCTCCTGCTGATGTTCAGGTGTATATCAGTATGTAGTGTCTCTACTTTAAAGAGTCCTCTCCTGCTGATGTTCAGGTGTATATCAGTATGTAGTGTCTCTACTTTAAAGAGTCCTCTCCTGCTGATGTTCAGGTGTATATCAGTATGTAGTGTCTCTACTTTAAAGAGTCCTCTCCTGCTGATGTTCAGGTGTATATCAGTATGTAGTGTCTCTACTTTAAAGAGTCCTCTCCTGCTGATGTTCAGGTGTATATCAGTATGTAGTGTCTCTACTTTAAAGAGTCCTCTCCTGCTGATGTTCAGGTGTATATCAGTATGTAGTGTCTCTACTTTAAAGAGTCCTCTCCTGCTGATGTTCAGGTGTATATCAGTATGTAGTGTCTCTACTTTAAAGAGTCCTCTCCTGCTGATGTTCAGGTGTATATCAGTATGTAGTGTCTCTACTTTAAAGAGTCCTCTCCTGCTGATGTTCAGGTGTATATCAGTATGTAGTGTCTCTACTTTAAAGAGTCCTCTCCTGCTGATGTTCAGGTGTATATCAGTATGTAGTGTCTCTACTTTAAAGAGTCCTCTCCTGCTGATGTTCAGGTGTATATCAGTATGTAGTGTCTCTACTTTAAAGAGTCCTCTCCTGCTGATGTTCAGGTGTATATCAGTATGTAGTGTCTCTACTTTAAAGAGTCCTCTCCTGCTGATGTTCAGGTGTATATCAGTATGTAGTGTCTCTACTTTAAAGAGTCCTCTCCTGCTGATGTTCAGGTGTATATCAGTATGTAGTGTCTCTACTTTAAAGAGTCCTCTCCTGCTGATGTTCAGGTGTATATCAGTATGTAGTGTCTCTACTTTAAAGAGTCCTCTCCTGCTGATGTTCAGGTGTATATCAGTATGTAGTGTCTCTACTTTAAAGAGTCCTCTCCTGCTGATGTTCAGGTGTATATCAGTATGTAGTGTCTCTACTTTAAAGAGTCCTCTCCTGCTGATGTTCAGGTGTATATCAGTATGTAGTGTCTCTACTTTAAAGAGTCCTCTCCTGCTGATGTTCAGGTGTATATCAGTATGTAGTGTCTCTACTTTAAAGAGTCCTCTCCTGCTGATGTTCAGGTGTATATCAGTATGTAGTGTCTCTACTTTAAAGAGTCCTCTCCTGCTGATGTTCAGGTGTATATCAGTATGTAGTGTCTCTACTTTAAAGAGTCCTCTCCTGCTGATGTTCAGGTGTATATCAGTATGTAGTGTCTCTACTTTAAAGAGTCCTCTCCTGCTGATGTTCAGGTGTATATCAGTATGTAGTGTCTCTACTTTAAAGAGTCCTCTCCTGCTGATGTTCAGGTGTATATCAGTATGTAGTGTCTCTACTTTAAAGAGTCCTCTCCTGCTGATGTTCAGGTGTATATCAGTATGTAGTGTCTCTACTTTAAAGAGTCCTCTCCTGCTGATGTTCAGGTGTATATCAGTATGTAGTGTCTCTACTTTAAAGAGTCCTCTCCTGCTGATGTTCAGGTGTATATCAGTATGTAGTGTCTCTACTTTAAAGAGTCCTCTCCTGCTGATGTTCAGGTGTATATCAGTATGTAGTGTCTCTACTTTAAAGAGTCCTCTCCTGCTGATGTTCAGGTGTATATCAGTATGTAGTGTCTCTACTTTAAAGAGTCCTCTCCTGCTGATGTTCAGGTGTATATCAGTATGTAGTGTCTCTACTTTAAAGAGTCCTCTCCTGCTGATGTTCAGGTGTATATCAGTATGTAGTGTCTCTACTTTAAAGAGTCCTCTCCTGCTGATGTTCAGGTGTATATCAGTATGTAGTGTCTCTACTTTAAAGAGTCCTCTCCTGCTGATGTTCAGGTGTATATCAGTATGTAGTGTCTCTACTTTAAAGAGTCCTCTCCTGCTGATGTTCAGGTGTATATCAGTATGTAGTGTCTCTACTTTAAAGAGTCCTCTCCTGCTGATGTTCAGGTGTATATCAGTATGTAGTGTCTCTACTTTAAAGAGTCCTCTCCTGCTGATGTTCAGGTGTATATCAGTATGTAGTGTCTCTACTTTAAAGAGTCCTCTCCTGCTGATGTTCAGGTGTATATCAGTATGTAGTGTCTCTACTTTAAAGAGTCCTCTCCTGCTGATGTTCAGGTGTATATCAGTATGTAGTGTCTCTACTTTAAAGAGTCCTCTCCTGCTGATGTTCAGGTGTATATCAGTATGTAGTGTCTCTACTTTAAAGAGTCCTCTCCTGCTGATGTTCAGGTGTATATCAGTATGTAGTGTCTCTACTTTAAAGAGTCCTCTCCTGCTGATGTTCAGGTGTATATCAGTATGTAGTGTCTCTACTTTAAAGAGTCCTCTCCTGCTGATGTTCAGGTGTATATCAGTATGTAGTGTCTCTACTTTAAAGAGTCCTCTCCTGCTGATGTTCAGGTGTATATCAGTATGTAGTGTCTCTACTTTAAAGAGTCCTCTCCTGCTGATGTTCAGGTGTATATCAGTATGTAGTGTCTCTACTTTAAAGAGTCCTCTCCTGCTGATGTTCAGGTGTATATCAGTATGTAGTGTCTCTACTTTAAAGAGTCCTCTCCTGCTGATGTTCAGGTGTATATCAGTATGTAGTGTCTCTACTTTAAAGAGTCCTCTCCTGCTGATGTTCAGGTGTATATCAGTATGTAGTGTCTCTACTTTAAAGAGTCCTCTCCTGCTGATGTTCAGGTGTATATCAGTATGTAGTGTCTCTACTTTAAAGAGTCCTCTCCTGCTGATGTTCAGGTGTATATCAGTATGTAGTGTCTCTACTTTAAAGAGTCCTCTCCTGCTGATGTTCAGGTGTATATCAGTATGTAGTGTCTCTACTTTAAAGAGTCCTCTCCTGCTGATGTTCAGGTGTATATCAGTATGTAGTGTCTCTACTTTAAAGAGTCCTCTCCTGCTGATGTTCAGGTGTATATCAGTATGTAGTGTCTCTACTTTAAAGAGTCCTCTCCTGCTGATGTTCAGGTGTATATCAGTATGTAGTGTCTCTACTTTAAAGAGTCCTCTCCTGCTGATGTTCAGGTGTATATCAGTATGTAGTGTCTCTACTTTAAAGAGTCCTCTCCTGCTGATGTTCAGGTGTATATCAGTATGTAGTGTCTCTACTTTAAAGAGTCCTCTCCTGCTGATGTTCAGGTGTATATCAGTATGTAGTGTCTCTACTTTAAAGAGTCCTCTCCTGCTGATGTTCAGGTGTATATCAGTATGTAGTGTCTCTACTTTAAAGAGTCCTCTCCTGCTGATGTTCAGGTGTATATCAGTATGTAGTGTCTCTACTTTAAAGAGTCCTCTCCTGCTGATGTTCAGGTGTATATCAGTATGTAGTGTCTCTACTTTAAAGAGTCCTCTCCTGCTGATGTTCAGGTGTATATCAGTATGTAGTGTCTCTACTTTAAAGAGTCCTCTCCTGCTGATGTTCAGGTGTATATCAGTATGTAGTGTCTCTACTTTAAAGAGTCCTCTCCTGCTGATGTTCAGGTGTATATCAGTATGTAGTGTCTCTACTTTAAAGAGTCCTCTCCTGCTGATGTTCAGGTGTATATCAGTATGTAGTGTCTCTACTTTAAAGAGTCCTCTCCTGCTGATGTTCAGGTGTATATCAGTATGTAGTGTCTCTACTTTAAAGAGTCCTCTCCTGCTGATGTTCAGGTGTATATCAGTATGTAGTGTCTCTACTTTAAAGAGTCCTCTCCTGCTGATGTTCAGGTGTATATCAGTATGTAGTGTCTCTACTTTAAAGAGTCCTCTCCTGCTGATGTTCAGGTGTATATCAGTATGTAGTGTCTCTACTTTAAAGAGTCCTCTCCTGCTGATGTTCAGGTGTATATCAGTATGTAGTGTCTCTACTTTAAAGAGTCCTCTCCTGCTGATGTTCAGGTGTATATCAGTATGTAGTGTCTCTACTTTAAAGAGTCCTCTCCTGCTGATGTTCAGGTGTATATCAGTATGTAGTGTCTCTACTTTAAAGAGTCCTCTCCTGCTGATGTTCAGGTGTATATCAGTATGTAGTGTCTCTACTTTAAAGAGTCCTCTCCTGCTGATGTTCAGGTGTATATCAGTATGTAGTGTCTCTACTTTAAAGAGTCCTCTCCTGCTGATGTTCAGGTGTATATCAGTATGTAGTGTCTCTACTTTAAAGAGTCCTCTCCTGCTGATGTTCAGGTGTATATCAGTATGTAGTGTCTCTACTTTAAAGAGTCCTCTCCTGCTGATGTTCAGGTGTATATCAGTATGTAGTGTCTCTACTTTAAAGAGTCCTCTCCTGCTGATGTTCAGGTGTATATCAGTATGTAGTGTCTCTACTTTAAAGAGTCCTCTCCTGCTGATGTTCAGGTGTATATCAGTATGTAGTGTCTCTACTTTAAAGAGTCCTCTCCTGCTGATGTTCAGGTGTATATCAGTATGTAGTGTCTCTACTTTAAAGAGTCCTCTCCTGCTGATGTTCAGGTGTATATCAGTATGTAGTGTCTCTACTTTAAAGAGTCCTCTCCTGCTGATGTTCAGGTGTATATCAGTATGTAGTGTCTCTACTTTAAAGAGTCCTCTCCTGCTGATGTTCAGGTGTATATCAGTATGTAGTGTCTCTACTTTAAAGAGTCCTCTCCTGCTGATGTTCAGGTGTATATCAGTATGTAGTGTCTCTACTTTAAAGAGTCCTCTCCTGCTGATGTTCAGGTGTATATCAGTATGTAGTGTCTCTACTTTAAAGAGTCCTCTCCTGCTGATGTTCAGGTGTATATCAGTATGTAGTGTCTCTACTTTAAAGAGTCCTCTCCTGCTGATGTTCAGGTGTATATCAGTATGTAGTGTCTCTACTTTAAAGAGTCCTCTCCTGCTGATGTTCAGGTGTATATCAGTATGTAGTGTCTCTACTTTAAAGAGTCCTCTCCTGCTGATGTTCAGGTGTATATCAGTATGTAGTGTCTCTACTTTAAAGAGTCCTCTCCTGCTGATGTTCAGGTGTATATCAGTATGTAGTGTCTCTACTTTAAAGAGTCCTCTCCTGCTGATGTTCAGGTGTATATCAGTATGTAGTGTCTCTACTTTAAAGAGTCCTCTCCTGCTGATGTTCAGGTGTATATCAGTATGTAGTGTCTCTACTTTAAAGAGTCCTCTCCTGCTGATGTTCAGGTGTATATCAGTATGTAGTGTCTCTACTTTAAAGAGTCCTCTCCTGCTGATGTTCAGGTGTATATCAGTATGTAGTGTCTCTACTTTAAAGAGTCCTCTCCTGCTGATGTTCAGGTGTATATCAGTATGTAGTGTCTCTACTTTAAAGAGTCCTCTCCTGCTGATGTTCAGGTGTATATCAGTATGTAGTGTCTCTACTTTAAAGAGTCCTCTCCTGCTGATGTTCAGGTGTATATCAGTATGTAGTGTCTCTACTTTAAAGAGTCCTCTCCTGCTGATGTTCAGGTGTATATCAGTATGTAGTGTCTCTACTTTAAAGAGTCCTCTCCTGCTGATGTTCAGGTGTATATCAGTATGTAGTGTCTCTACTTTAAAGAGTCCTCTCCTGCTGATGTTCAGGTGTATATCAGTATGTAGTGTCTCTACTTTAAAGAGTCCTCTCCTGCTGATGTTCAGGTGTATATCAGTATGTAGTGTCTCTACTTTAAAGAGTCCTCTCCTGCTGATGTTCAGGTGTATATCAGTATGTAGTGTCTCTACTTTAAAGAGTCCTCTCCTGCTGATGTTCAGGTGTATATCAGTATGTAGTGTCTCTACTTTAAAGAGTCCTCTCCTGCTGATGTTCAGGTGTATATCAGTATGTAGTGTCTCTACTTTAAAGAGTCCTCTCCTGCTGATGTTCAGGTGTATATCAGTATGTAGTGTCTCTACTTTAAAGAGTCCTCTCCTGCTGATGTTCAGGTGTATATCAGTATGTAGTGTCTCTACTTTAAAGAGTCCTCTCCTGCTGATGTTCAGGTGTATATCAGTATGTAGTGTCTCTACTTTAAAGAGTCCTCTCCTGCTGATGTTCAGGTGTATATCAGTATGTAGTGTCTCTACTTTAAAGAGTCCTCTCCTGCTGATGTTCAGGTGTATATCAGTATGTAGTGTCTCTACTTTAAAGAGTCCTCTCCTGCTGATGTTCAGGTGTATATCAGTATGTAGTGTCTCTACTTTAAAGAGTCCTCTCCTGCTGATGTTCAGGTGTATATCAGTATGTAGTGTCTCTACTTTAAAGAGTCCTCTCCTGCTGATGTTCAGGTGTATATCAGTATGTAGTGTCTCTACTTTAAAGAGTCCTCTCCTGCTGATGTTCAGGTGTATATCAGTATGTAGTGTCTCTACTTTAAAGAGTCCTCTCCTGCTGATGTTCAGGTGTATATCAGTATGTAGTGTCTCTACTTTAAAGAGTCCTCTCCTGCTGATGTTCAGGTGTATATCAGTATGTAGTGTCTCTACTTTAAAGAGTCCTCTCCTGCTGATGTTCAGGTGTATATCAGTATGTAGTGTCTCTACTTTAAAGAGTCCTCTCCTGCTGATGTTCAGGTGTATATCAGTATGTAGTGTCTCTACTTTAAAGAGTCCTCTCCTGCTGATGTTCAGGTGTATATCAGTATGTAGTGTCTCTACTTTAAAGAGTCCTCTCCTGCTGATGTTCAGGTGTATATCAGTATGTAGTGTCTCTACTTTAAAGAGTCCTCTCCTGCTGATGTTCAGGTGTATATCAGTATGTAGTGTCTCTACTTTAAAGAGTCCTCTCCTGCTGATGTTCAGGTGTATATCAGTATGTAGTGTCTCTACTTTAAAGAGTCCTCTCCTGCTGATGTTCAGGTGTATATCAGTATGTAGTGTCTCTACTTTAAAGAGTCCTCTCCTGCTGATGTTCAGGTGTATATCAGTATGTAGTGTCTCTACTTTAAAGAGTCCTCTCCTGCTGATGTTCAGGTGTATATCAGTATGTAGTGTCTCTACTTTAAAGAGTCCTCTCCTGCTGATGTTCAGGTGTATATCAGTATGTAGTGTCTCTACTTTAAAGAGTCCTCTCCTGCTGATGTTCAGGTGTATATCAGTATGTAGTGTCTCTACTTTAAAGAGTCCTCTCCTGCTGATGTTCAGGTGTATATCAGTATGTAGTGTCTCTACTTTAAAGAGTCCTCTCCTGCTGATGTTCAGGTGTATATCAGTATGTAGTGTCTCTACTTTAAAGAGTCCTCTCCTGCTGATGTTCAGGTGTATATCAGTATGTAGTGTCTCTACTTTAAAGAGTCCTCTCCTGCTGATGTTCAGGTGTATATCAGTATGTAGTGTCTCTACTTTAAAGAGTCCTCTCCTGCTGATGTTCAGGTGTATATCAGTATGTAGTGTCTCTACTTTAAAGAGTCCTCTCCTGCTGATGTTCAGGTGTATATCAGTATGTAGTGTCTCTACTTTAAAGAGTCCTCTCCTGCTGATGTTCAGGTGTATATCAGTATGTAGTGTCTCTACTTTAAAGAGTCCTCTCCTGCTGATGTTCAGGTGTATATCAGTATGTAGTGTCTCTACTTTAAAGAGTCCTCTCCTGCTGATGTTCAGGTGTATATCAGTATGTAGTGTCTCTACTTTAAAGAGTCCTCTCCTGCTGATGTTCAGGTGTATATCAGTATGTAGTGTCTCTACTTTAAAGAGTCCTCTCCTGCTGATGTTCAGGTGTATATCAGTATGTAGTGTCTCTACTTTAAAGAGTCCTCTCCTGCTGATGTTCAGGTGTATATCAGTATGTAGTGTCTCTACTTTAAAGAGTCCTCTCCTGCTGATGTTCAGGTGTATATCAGTATGTAGTGTCTCTACTTTAAAGAGTCCTCTCCTGCTGATGTTCAGGTGTATATCAGTATGTAGTGTCTCTACTTTAAAGAGTCCTCTCCTGCTGATGTTCAGGTGTATATCAGTATGTAGTGTCTCTACTTTAAAGAGTCCTCTCCTGCTGATGTTCAGGTGTATATCAGTATGTAGTGTCTCTACTTTAAAGAGTCCTCTCCTGCTGATGTTCAGGTGTATATCAGTATGTAGTGTCTCTACTTTAAAGAGTCCTCTCCTGCTGATGTTCAGGTGTATATCAGTATGTAGTGTCTCTACTTTAAAGAGTCCTCTCCTGCTGATGTTCAGGTGTATATCAGCATGTAGTGTCTCTACTTTAAAGAGTCCTCTCCTGCTGATGTTCAGGTGTATATCAGTATGTAGTGTCTCTACTTTAAAGAGTCCTCTCCTGCTGATGTTCAGGTGTATATCAGTAATGTAGTGTCTCTACTTTAAGAGTCCTCTCCTGCCTGAATGTTCAGGTGTATATCATTATGTAGTGTCTCACTTTAAAGAGTCCTCTCCTGCTGATGTTGAGGTGTATATCAGTACTTTAGGTCTCTACGTTAAAGAGTCCCTCCACTGATGTTTTCGGTGTATATCAGTATGCAGTTCTCTACTTTAAAGATCCTCTCCTGCTGATGTTCAGGTGTATATCGTATGCAGTGTCTCTACCTTTAAAGAGTCCTCTCCAGTCTGAATGTTTTTCATGGTATATCAGTATGCAGTGTATCACTTTAAAGAGTCCTCTCCTGCTTAGTTTCAGTGTATATCAGTATGCAGTGTCTCTACTTAAGAGTCCTCTCCTTCTGATTTCAGGTGTATATCAGTATGTAGTGTCTCTACTTGAAAGAGTCCTCTCCTGCTTGGTTCAGGTGTATATCAGTATGCAGTGTCTCTACTGTTAAAGAGGTCCTCTCCTGCTGATGTTCAGGTTAATATCAGTATGCCATGTCTCTACTTTAAAGAGTCCTCTCCTGCTGATGTTCAGGTGTATATCAGTATTAGTGTCTCTACTTTAAAGAGTCCTCCTCCTCTCCTTCTGATGTTCAGGTGTAATATCAGGAATGAAGTGTCGCTCTTACTTTAAAAGAGTCCTCTCTTGCTGATGTTCAGGTGTATATCAGTATGTAGTGTCTCCTACTTAAAGAGTCCTCCTCCTGCCTGATGTTCAGGTGTATATCATGCATGTAGTGTCGTCTACTTTAAAGAGTCCTCTCTCTGCTGAGGTTCAGGTTGTATATCAGTATGTAGTGTCTCTACTTTAAAGAGTCCTCTCTCTGCTGATGGTTCAGGTAGTATATCAGTATGTAGTGTTCCTACTTTAAAAAGAGTCCTCTCCTGCTGATGTTCAGGTGTATATCAGCATGTAGTGGTCTCTACTTTAAAGAGTCCTCTCCTCCTGCTGATGTTCAGGTGTATATCAGTTATGAAGTGTCTCTAACCTTTAAAAAAAGAGTCCTCTCCTGCTGAATGTTTCAGGTGTATATCAAGTATGTAGTGTCTCTAGCGTTAAAGAGTCCTCTCCTGCCTGATGTTCAGGTGTATCAGCATGTAAGTGTCTCTACTTTAAAGAGTCCTCTCCTGCTGATGTTCAGGTGTATATCAGCATGTATGTCTCTACTTAAAGAGTCCTCCCTGCTGATGTTCAGGTTTATATCAGTATATTGTGTCTCTGCTTTAAAGAGTCCTCTCCTGCTGATGTTCAGGTGATATCAGTAGTAGTGTCTTGTATTTCTCTACTTTAAAGAGTCCTCTCCTGCTGATGTTCAGGTGTATATCAGTATGTAGTGTCTCTACTTTAAAAGAGTCCTCTCCTGCTGATGTTCAGTGTATCAGTATGTAGTGTCTCTACTTTAAAGAGTCCTCTCCTGCTGATGTCAGGTGTATATCAGTATGTAGTGGTCTCTACTTAAAGAGTCCTCTCTCCTGCTGATGTTCAGGTGTATATCAGTATGTAGTGTCTCTACTTTAAAGAGTCCTC
>CADEHL010000337.1:0-42660 GCA_902827135.1 Harpagifer antarcticus
AGTGGGAACTCTCCGCCGAACCCGGAAGTCGAAATCTCCCGGAAACCGGAAGTTGTTGTCGCGAGCAGCGGCCCGCCGTGGCAGCACATCACTCCCACCCTCATCCACCTACACTGGTTGCCGGTCAAGTCCCGCATCACCTACAAAATCCTCCTCCTTACTTACAAGTCCCTCCATGCCCTTGCCCCCCAGTACCTATCGGACATCCTTCACCCACATGCCCCACCCCGGAACCTGTGGTCCTCAGACTCCGGCCTGCTTACCACCCCCCGCACCAAACTGCGAACCTTTGGGGACAGAGCCTTCAGCGTGGCAGCCCCCACCCTCTGGAACGCTCTCCCTGCGGAGATTCGCAACATCCCCACACTCGATGCCTTCAAAGGGGCCCTCAAGACCCATCTGTTTGCCAAGGCTTTCGGCCCCTAAATCGATCTGTTGTTTTGTCTGTCTGCCTTTTGTTTTGTTATGTTTGTTTTTTGCCTATTACTTGTAAAGCGACCTTGGGTCCCTTGAAAGGCGCTATATAAATTCAAGTTATTATTATTATTATTATCTATGGAATCAGAATTTCAATAGCCTACCATTAAATGACGGATATACCTTTCTGTCTGTGATGTTTTACAGATATGATATTAATGTGTAGAAGTAAAACATGAGAAATAGTATAGCAATATCCTGTAAAATTATATAAAAACATGAATAAAACTACACATCTTCATGGCTGTGTGTACCTTGTGTGCACTGCCTAGTGGTTAAAGCACATTATTGAATTATTTTTTTAATATGTTATATTTGATGGACTCCCGAGGCAGTTGCAAGGTACCGACAGGCCCGAAGGGCAGCAGCCTCATCCGTGGCCGAGGCAAAGCAGCGGGTGTGGGAGAAGTTCGGAGAGGACATGGAGAAGGACTTTCAGGCGGCACCAAAGTTGTTCTGGAAAACTGTCCGACACCTCAGGAGGGGGAAGCAGGGAACCATCCAAGCTGTGTACAGTAAGGATGGGACGTTGTTGACCTCAACTGATGGAGTGTTAGGGCGTTGGAAGGAACACTTTGAGGAACTCAACCGACAACTCCGTCCTCTATGTTAGAGACAGAGCTGGAGTATGACGGTGGATCAACACCAATCTCCCGAGGGGAGGTCACTGAGGTCGTCAAACAACTCCACAGTGGCAAAGCCCCGGGGGTGGATGAGATCCGCCCAGAAATGCTGAAGGCTCTGGGTGTTGAGGGACTGTCATGGTTGACACGTCTCATCAACATTGCGTGGAAGTCGAAACAGTACCGAAGGAGTGGCAGACCGGGGTGGTGGTTCCCCTTTTTAAAAAGGGGGATCAGAGGGTGTGTGCCAATTACAGAGGCATCACACTACTCAGCCTCCCCGGGAAAGTTTACTCTAAGGTACTCGAAAGGAGGGTCAGGCCGATTGTCGAACCTCAGATTGAGGAGGAACAATGCGGATTCCGTCCTGGTCGTGGAACGACGGATCAGCTTTTTACTCTTGCAAGGATCCTGGAGGGGGCTTGGGAGTACGCTTATCCGGTCTACATGTGTTTTGTGGACTTGGAGAAGGCGTATGACCGGGTTCCCAGGGAGTTACTGTGGGAGGTGCTGCGGGAGTATGGGGTGAGGGGGTCTCTACTCAGGGCCATCCAATCTCTGTACTCCCAAAGCGAGAGCTGTGTCCGGCTCCTCGGCAGTAAGTCGGACCCATTTCTGGTGAGGGTTGGCCTCCGCCAGGGCTGCGCTTTGTCACCAATCCTGTTTGTAATATACATGGATGGGATTTTGAGGCCTAGTCGTGGAGGGGGGGGGGGTCTGCAGTTCGGTGGACTAAGGATTGCACCACTGCTTTTTGCAGATGATGTAGTTCTGATGGCTTCATCGGTCTGCGACCTTCAGCACTCACTGGATCGGTTCGCAACCGAGTGTGAAGCGGCTGGGATGAGGATCAGCACCTCCAAATCTGAGGCCATGGTTCTCAGCAGGAAACCGATGGACTGTCCACTCCAAGTAGGGAATGAGTCCTTACCCCAAGTGAAGGAGTTCAAGTATCTCGGGGTCTTGTTCTCGAGTGAGGGAACAATGGAGCGTGAGATGGGCCGGAGAATCGGAGCAGCGGGAGCGGTACTGCAGTCGCTTTACCGTTGTGACGAAAAGGGAGCTGAGCCAGAAGGCAAAGCTCTCTGTCTACCGGGCCATTTTCGTTCCTACCCTCACCTCTGGTCATGAAGGATGGGTCATGACCGAAACAACGAGATCGCGGATACAAGAGGCCGAGATGGGTTTTCTCCGCAGGGTGGCTGGTGTCTCCCTCAGGGATAAGGTGAGAAGTTCGGTCATCCGGGAGGGACTCGGAGTTGAGCCGCTCCTCCTTCGCGTCGAAAGGAGCCAGTTGAGGTGGTTCGGGCACCTAGTTAGGATGCCACCTGGGCGCCTCCCTAGGGAGGTGTTCCAGGCACGTCCAGCTGGGAAGAGACCAAGGGGTAGACCTAGGACCAGGTGGAGGGATTATATCTCTTCGCTGGCCTGGGAGCGCCTTGGGACCCCCCAGTCAGAGCTGGTTGATGGGGGGAAAGGAACGTTTGGGGCTCTCTGCTGGAACGAAACCCCCGAGACCCGACCACGGATAAGCGGGAGAAGATGGATGGATGGATATTTGATGTAAACAATATTAAGAGTACATACTTTCATAGGGGGAAAATAGAAGGTCAATGATAGAAATATAGAACATAAAAAATCAAGAAGATACTATAAGATATCTCTACAATAAAACAGTTTAGTGCAGGATGTACAAAGATATTGGATGTGGGGCCGTCTCAACATCTGGGTTTGGGATGTTTTTGTGGCCAAAAAAATTAGCAAATGTTGCGTATATGGACAAAACAAGTGCGTCGTACGAGGCGGACTTTTGCTGGTGTGTGTGTGTGTGTGTGTGTGTGTGTGTGTGTGTGTGTGTGTGTGTGTGTGTGTGTGTGTGTGTGTGTGTGTGTGTGTGTGTGTGTGTGTGTGTGTGTGTGTGTGTGTGTGTGAGAGAAAGAGAGCAAGGCAAATGTGTGTGAATGTCCGGTCCGGTGTGAACGCAGCATTAGAGGGTATCAGGTGTAGATGTGAGGGTACCTGCAGTCTGTGCTGATATCAAGAAGGGTTCTGTTGTTCATCATGAACTCATGTTGGAACTGAGTCCAGTTTGAATCTGAAATATAGTTTCATCTCTTTTATTCTGTGTCTTTGACCTCTCTCTGTTTGATCTTCTGTCCTCTGCAGACTCTGTCAGGCTGCTGGGGGGGACCGGTCTGTGCTCAGGCAGACTGGAGGTGAACTCTGACCCGTCTGACCTGTCCTGGTCCTCAGTGTGTGAGGCTGACTTTGACCAGCAGGATGCTCAGGTGGTCTGCCGGCAGCTGGGCTGTGGGGGTCCTTCAGTCCTCCAGGGGGCGCTCTATGGAGAAGGGCAGGCTCCAATGGGGACCAAAGAGTTCCAGTGTGGAGGCCATGAGTCTGCTCTCCTGGACTGTAGCTCAGCCTCAGAGAGAAACACCTGCTCACCTGGCACAGCTGTTAGCCTCACCTGCTCAGGTAGAGAGGAGCTGTGATTGGTTCATTCTGTTCTCATCAAACTCTCTTTATTCTCTCTCTGATGTCTCTCTTGTTTCTCTGCAGAGCCTGATGAGGTCAGACTGGTGGGAGGAGAGAGTCGCTGTGCAGGAGACCTGGAGGTGAAACATCGGGGAGAATGGAGACCAGTGGATGGCTTTTACACTCTCTGGACCCTGAAGGCAGCAGGTGTTCTCTGCAGAGAGCTCGACTGTGGCTCTGCTGTTTCTGTAGGAAAGAGAGTGGAGTCCTCACCCAAATTTATGTGGGGGATCAGTCCTGCCTGTGCTCAGTCTGGATCTGCTCTGAGGGAGTGTGCAGGATCAGGTGCCTCTCTCTACAACCTGAATCTCACCTGCTCAGGTAAGCCCATCAGTGATACCACCAATGACATCATCTCTCACATCTTCTAGTGATCTATCTAGGGATAGTGGTGGTCTAATGGATAGTGAGGTGGGCTGAAGATCGGAAGGTTGTGAGTTCAAATCCCGCCAGGAACACCACCACTAGTGTGCCCTTGAGTAAGGCACTTAGTCCTTAGTTACTCCAGGGAGAATGTCCCTGTAATTGTAAGTCGCTTTGGATAAAAGCGTCAGCTAAATGTAATGTAATGTAATGTAATTCTAAAGGCTCCAGGAGCTCCCAGTGAATATGAAACACTGCTTGTCTCCAAACGGCCCTCCCTGCTGTGTGTATATGAAACATGTCCGCTGCTCCAGGAGTCCCCGGGGCCAACCCGTCTGAAAGGACTCCTCCTTCAGCTCCACCTCTCTCTGAGCCTCTGGGTTCCACCAGCAGGTTCTCTGGGTTCCACCAGCAGGTTCTCTGGGTTCCACCAGCAGGTTCTCTGGGTTCCACCAGCAGGTTCTCTGGGTTCCACCAGCAGGTTCCCTGAGTTCCACCAGCAGGTTCTCTGGGTTCCACCAGCAGGTTCTCTGGGTTCCACCAGCAGGTTCCCTGAGTTCCACCAGCAGGTTCTCTGGGTTCCACCAGCAGGTTCTCTGGGTTCCACCAGCAGGTTCTCTGAGTTCCCCCAGCAGGTTCTTTGGGTTCCACCAGCAGGTTCTCTGGGTTCCACCAGCAGGTTCTCTGAGTTCCCCCAGCAGGTTCTCTGGGTTCCACCAGCAGGTTCTTTGGGTTCCACCAGCAGGTTCTTTGGGTTCCACCAGCAGGTTCTTTGGGTTCCACCAGCAGGTTCTTTGGGTTCCACCATAACAGCACCAAGACCTCCTGAACACAGCTTTGATCAGCTCAGCCGGGCTCTTCAGTATCTCCACACCAGATGGAGTCCTTCACCCTGGGGGGTCCTCACATGGAGACAGTCCAGACCCTATCAGCGTCTTGTCTGCACACTTATCAAGAACATGAATAACTGCTTTTTCTAACCAGTACTAGTATTTAGTTATTTGGGCATCAGTTTGAAATGTGTATTACAATTACTGTAAAATATGTTCATGTTGTTGTTGTTGTTGTTGTTGTTTGTAACTACCATAATATCTATGTGGAGATAAGCCCCGCCTCCTCTCCAGCACGTCCTGTTTGAGTAAAAACAGCTGACAGCTGCGGTGAAACTCGAGCAACTAGAGCGATGCGGATCTTCGCAGGTCCGGTGTGAACGCAGCATTAGAGGGTATCAGGTGTAGATGTGAGGGTACCTGCAGTCTGTGCTGATATCAAGAAGGGTTCTGTTGTTCATCATGAACTCATGTTGGAACTGAGTCCAGTTTGAATCTGAAATATAGTTTCATCTCTTTTATTCTGTGTCTTTGACCTCTCTCTGTCTGATCTTCTGTCCTCTGCAGACTCTGTCAGGCTGCTGGGGGGGGCCGGTCTGTGCTCAGGTAGACTGGAGGTGAAGTCTGACCCGTCTAACCCGTCCTGGTCCTCAGTGTGTGAGGCTGACTTTGACCAGCAGGATGCTCAGGTGGTCTGCAGGCAGCTGGGCTGTGGGGCTCCTTCAGTCCTCCAGGGGGCGCTCTATGGAGAAGGGCAGGCTCCAATGGGGAGCAAAGAGTTCCAGTGTGGAGGCCATGAGTCTGCTCTCCTGGACTGTAGCTCAGCCTCAGAGAGAAACACCTGCTCACCTGGCACAGCTGTTAGCCTCACCTGCTCAGGTAGAGAGGAGCTGTGATTGGTTCATTCTGTTCTCATCAAACTCTCTTTATTCTCTCTCTGATCTCTCTCTTGTTTCTCTGCAGAGCCTGATGAGGTCAGACTGGTGGGAGGAGAGAGTCGCTGTGCAGGAACTCTGGAGCTGAAACATCAGGAAGAATGGAGAGCAGTGGGCTATTACCATAACACTCTCTGGACCCTGAAGACAGCAGGTGTTCTCTGCAGAGATCTCGACTGTGGCTCTGCTGTTTCTGTGGGAGAGAGAAAGGAGACCTCAAAGAGACCTGGGTGGTGGATCCGTCCAGACTGTGTTGAGTCTGGATCTACTCTGAGGGAGTGTGCAACAGCAATTCCCTCTGCCAATTTCGTGACTCTCACCTGCTCAGGTAAGCCCACCTGTGACACCACCAATGACATCATATATCACATCTTGGGAGAGGGATCCCTCCTCTGTTGCTCTCCCTGAGGTTTCTCCCATGTTCCCTTTAAACTGTGGGGTTTCTCTGGAAGTGTTTCCTTGTACGATGTGAGGGTCTAAGGACAGAGGGTCTAAGGACAGAGGGTCTAAGGACAGAGGGTCTAAGGACAGAGGGTCTAAGGGTCTTTGGGTTCCACCAGCAGGTTCTTTGGGTTCCACCATAACAGCACCAAGACCTCCTGAACACAGCTTTGATCAGCTCAGCCGGGCTCTTCAGTATCTCCACACCAGATGGAGTCCTTCACCCTGGGGGGTCCTCACATGGAGACAGTCCAGACCCTATCACTTTCACTTTTTAGAACATTTTCTTAACAGAGTCATATTCTGGTTTTCAGAAATTGTCAGAAAACGAAAAAAAGTGTTTGTGTGGAGAGCTAAGATGTTTGGGTCCCTGAGCAGAAGGACTAGAAGAGAGGGATCTGTTTTATTGTTTGAGAACCAAGTAAAAGGGTTAACAGATGGATGCTAATTGTTAAGGTACATTCGCACTGGACTTAATGTGAATCTTCGAGCGTTGCGATTACATGTATAGTCAATGCAAAGAAGCAGAACGTCGCAGTTTAGCATCAGCTTATGTCGTCCATGAGAGTTCAATTTGTTCATCTTCTGACTGAAATGTGTCTGACGCTGTCTCGCGTTAGCCAATCAGCAGTGAGGATCTCAGTCTGACGTTGTGACGTTGAATCAGGAATTCAGAACATCAGCCGTTAGCTGTTAGCTGTTACCCCTTAGCTGTTAGCCGTTAGCTGTTAGCTGTTACCCCTTAGCTGTTAGCCGTTAGCTGTAAGCCGTTAGCTCTTAGCTGTTAGCCGTTAGCTGTTAGCTGTTACCCCTTAGCTGTTAGCCGTTAGCTGTAAGCCGTTAGCTCTTAGCTGTTAGCCGTTAGCTGTTACCACACAGAGCTCACAGCTCCTCAGATCTGTTCAGATCAGGAACAGATTAGGGCCGTCAAGGTCACGTTAAAGCAAATGTCTTTTTACGCCACTAATTATTTTAACGTACGATTAACGCATGTGTATTTGCCCTCGGCCCTCCCCCTAGTTTCAGAGCGCAAAGCATTGACGTTGTTGTTGTTCGTTGGATGGCGGGAGATTCTAGCGAGATATATGGATACAAGAAAAGGTGGTTTAAACGGCAAGTTCAGCTTCAAAGCCCGAGCAGATGGTTCTGTCGACAAGACCAAAGTAACTTCAATTACTGTAGATGTGAATTGAATTACCATAGGAGTACATCAAGTTTAAAATACTATCTACAAGCCAAGCACACAGCCGATGCTTAACGCCCCGCTCCCACCGCTCGCCTGCGGCAGTTTGCCGGGGAGACGCCTGGACACGTCAACAAGCAGCAAGCTTTCAATAGCGATAGCTAAATGGGTGGCTACAGCTTGCAGGCCAATTAACATTGTGGAGGACGTGGGAATGCGTGAGATAATTTGGATCGCATCCAACGACTGCTCTTATGAATTGCCTTCCAGAGCCACCACTGTGTCGAAAAGGAATAACTTGTATGAAGTCCAAAAAGTGAAAGTCGAGGAGGATTTAAGAAAGACTTCCACAGTTGCGATCAATAGAGACTATTGGACTTCAATCAGTAATGACAGTTACCTCGGGGTCACAGCGCATTGTTTTGACCCACAGTGGGAACTTCAGTCTCATGCTTTGACTGGCCTCCGGAGCTGACTGGTCTTCGCCCTCGAACCCGGCCCCCTGTGAGCCGCGGTCTTCGCCCTCGGGCCCGGCCCCCTGACTCTTCCTTGGATTCTGCCTTGCCCCCGGGCCGTCCGCCCGAGTCCCCCTTTTTGAACTCTGCCTTGCCCCCGGGCCGTCCGCCCGAGTCCCCCTTTTTGAACTCTGCCTTGCCCCCGGGCCGTCCGCCCGAGTCCCCCTTTTTGAACTCTGCCTTGCCCCCGGGCCGTCCGCCCGAGTCCCCCACCTTGAACTCTGCCTTGCCCCCGGGCCGCCCGCCCGAGGCCCCTTCCGGGTCCTCCGCTGTGCTCCTGGGTTGTCAGCCCAAATCCTTCCTCCTGACCCCCTCCACCCACCCTGGTGGCCCTAGTTTTGTGAACTGAACTCCATGCAGAAACATTTTAAAAGTGTTTCCTCTGCCTTCTTGTCTGCACACTTGTCAAAGCATGAAAACATGTTTTTTCTAGCCAATTTCAGTTATTTGGGCATCATTTTGAAATGTGTATTACAATTAAATCACAGTAAAATATGTTGTTTGTAACTACCATAATATCTACGTGGAGATAAGCCCCGCCTCCTCTCCAGCACGTCCTGTTAGAATGCGAGTAAAAACTCGAGCAACTAGAGCGATGCGGATCTTCGCAGGTCCGGTGTGAACGCAGCATCAGAGGGTATCAGGTGTAGATGTGAGGGTACCTGCAGTCTGTGCTGATATCAAGAAGGGTTCTGTTGTTCATCATCAACTCATGTTGGAACTGAGTCCAGTTTGAATCTGAAATATAGTTTCATCTCTCTTATTCTGTGTCTTTGACCTCTCTCTGTCTGATCTTCTGTCCTCTGCAGACTCTGTCAGGCTGGTGAATGGGACCGGTCTGTGTTCAGGTAGACTGGAGGTGAACTCTGACCCGTCTAACCCGTCCTGGTCCTCAGTGTGTGAGGCTGACTTTGACCAGCAGGATGCTCAGGTGGTCTGCAGGCAGCTGGGCTGTGGGGCTCCTTCAGTCCTCCAGGGGGCGCTCTATGGAGAAGGGCAGGCTCCAATGGGGACCAAAGAGTTCCAGTGTGGAGGCCATGAGTCTGCTCTCCTGGACTGTAGCTCAGCCTCAGAGAGAAACACCTGCTCACCTGGCACAGCTGTTAGCCTCACCTGCTCAGGTAGAGAGGAGCTGTGATTGGTTCATTCTGTTCTCATCAAACTCTCTTTATTCTCTCTCTGATGACTCTCTTGTTTCTCCACAGAGCCTCATGAGGTCAGACTGGTGGGAGGAGAGAGTCGCTGTGCAGGAGACCTGGAGGTGAAACATCGGGGAGAATGGAGACCAGTGGATGGCCTTTTACTCTCTCTGGACCCTGAAGGCAGCAGGTGTTCTCTGCAGAGAGCTCGACTGTGGCTCTGCTGTTTCTGTAGGAAAGAGAAGGGAGTCCTCACACAAATTTATGTGGGGGATCAGTCCTGCCTGTGCTCAGTCTGGATCTGCTCTGAGGGAGTGTGCAGGATCAGGTGCCTCTTTCTACAACCTGACTCTCACCTGCTCAGGTAAGCCCATCAGTGACACCACCAATCATGGGGCGGCGCCAGGATTTGTTTGCTGCAGTAGCTTAGCAGTTGCTATATGACAGCACGGCGTTGCTAGTTATTTTTCTAAATAAATAAACAATACCAGTGGGCCAAGCACGAGCCTGTTCATATTGTAGCGTTCACCGCTCTTCAAGATCACAGATCACGTGCCTTCAATGTCCAAAACGTCCAGCCACGCCTTACAGAACCAATCAATAGTATAACACTCATTATGACTTTCCCCCACACTCGAACACAACTCCTACCGTCTCGTACTCCCTCCACACACACACACACACACACACACACACACACACACACACACACACACCTGGAAGGGGTGGTCTCTCCCTAATGCTGTGTTCACACCGGACGCGATGCGATGTTTGGGGGCGCCAGAATGTGCCGCCCCCAAACATCGCATCGCACCCGGTGAGCAGAACATCAAGCTAACTGAGGTGAACACATGTATTCAGAATCAGAATCAGAATCAGGTTCTGCCAGGTAGGTTCACGCATACGAGGAATTTGACATGTCATGGTGCATACATAAAATATAAAACAAGAAATCTAATATAAAATACAAAATCTTTAAGGACACCGTAATAAAATACAGTTAAATAGCAATAAAATAAAGCAGTAATTTACATGGAAATAGAATGCTATGAATGAATTATAGGATATCAAATATGAAACAAGAAATATGACATATCTAGGAGTATGAACCTCGTGAGCATTAATGTGATGCATATAGTCTACGTTGTGGCTGAGGTAAAGTGTCAGTGGGGGGGTGGGCCTTGGTTAAGAGTCCGGTAGCGGAGGGGAAGAAACTGTTCAGGTGGCGAGAAGTTCTGGTCCTGATGGAGAGAGGTTCTGGTCCCGATGGAGAGAGGTTTTGGTCCCGATGGAGTGGGGTTCTGGTCCCGATGGAGAGAGGTTCTGGTCCCGATGGAGAGAGGTTGAAGTTCTGGTCCCGATGGAGAGAGGTTCTGGTCCCGAAGAAGAGAGGTTTTGGTCCCGATGGAGAGAGGTTCTGGTCCCGAAGAAGAGAGGTTTTGGTCCCGATGGAGAGAGGTTCTGGTCCCGAAGAAGAGAGGTTCTGGTCCCGATGGAGAGTGGTTTTGGTCCCGATGGAGAGAGGTTCTGGTCCCGAAGAAGAGAGGTTTTGGTCCCGATGGAGAGAGGTTCTGGTCCCGATGGAGAGCAGTTCTGGTCCCGATGGAGAGAGGTTGAAGTTCTGGTCCCGATGGAGAGAGGTTCTGGTCCCGAAGAAGAGAGGTTTTGGTCCCGATGGAGAGAGGTTGAAGTTCTGGTCCCGATGGAGAGAGGTTCTGGTCCCAATGGAGAGAGGTTTTGGTCCCGATGGAGAGAGGTTCTGGTCCCGATGGAGAGAGGTTGAAGTTCTGGTCCCGATGGAGAGAGGTTGAAGTTCTGGTCCCGATGGAGAGAGGTTCTGGTCCCAATGGAGAGAGGTTTTGGTCCCGATGGAGAGAGGTTCTGGTCCCGATGGAGAGAGGTTGAAGTTCTGGTCCCGATGGAGAGAGGTTCTGGTCCCGATGGAGAGAGGTTGAAGTTCTGGTCCTGATGGAGAGAGGTTCTGGTCCCGATGGAGAGAGGTTCTGGTCCCGATGGAGAGAGGTTGAAGTTCTGGTCCCGATGGAGAGAGGTTCTGGTCCCGATGAAGAGAGGTTTTGGTCCCGATGGAGGGAGGTTCTGGTCCCGATGGAGAGAGGTTCTGGTCCCGATGGAGAGAGGTTGAAGTTCTGGTCCCGATGGAGAGTGGTTCTGGTCCCGATGGAGAGAGGTTCTGGTCCTGATGGAGAGAGGTTGAAGTTCTGGTCCTGATGGAGAGAGGTTCTGGTCCCGATGGAGAGAGGTTCTGGTCCCGATGGAGAGAGGTTGAAGTTCTGGTCCCGATGGAGAGAGGTTCTGGTCCCGATGGAGAGAGGTTTTGGTCCCGATGGAGAGAGGTTCTGGTCCCGATATAGAGAGATTTTGGTCCCGATGGAGAGAGGTTCTGGTCCCGATGGAGATAGGTTTTGGTCCCGATGGAGGGAGGTTCTGGTCCCGATGAAGAGAGGTTTTGGTCCCGATGGAGAGAGGTTCTGGTCCCGATATAGAGAGATTTTGGTCCCGATGGAGAGAGGTTGAAGTTCTGGTCCCGATGGAGAGAGGTTTTGGTCCCGATATAGAGAGATTTTGGTCCCGATGGAGAGAGGTGCTGGTCCCGATGGAGAGAGGTTTTGGTCCCGATGGAGGGAGGTTCTGGTCCCGATGGAGAGAGGTTCTGGTCCCGATGGAGAGAGGTTGAAGTTCTGGTCCCGATGGAGAGTGGTTCTGGTCCCGATGGAGAGAGGTTCTGGTCCTGATGGAGAGAGGTTGAAGTTCTGGTCCTGATGGAGAGAGGTTCTGGTCCCGATGGAGAGAGGTTCTGGTCCCGATGGAGAGAGGTTGAAGTTCTGGTCCCGATGGAGAGAGGTTCTGGTCCCGATGAAGAGAGGTTTTGGTCCCAATGGAGAGAGGTTCTGGTCCCGATATAGAGAGATTTTGGTCCCGATGGAGAGAGGTTCTGGTCCCGATGGAGATAGGTTTTGGTCCCGATGGAGAGAGGTTCTGGTCCCGATGAAGAGAGGTTTTGGTCCCGATGGAGAGAGGTTCTGGTCCCGATATAGAGAGATTTTGGTCCCGATGGAGAGAGGTTCTGGTCCCGATATAGAGAGATTTTGGTCCCGATGGAGAGAGGTTCTGGTCCCGATGAAGAGAGGTTTTGGTCCCGATGGAGAGAGGTTCTGGTCCCGATATAGAGAGATTTTGGTCCCGATGGAGAGAGGTTCTGGTCCCGATGGAGAGAGGTTCTGGTCCCGATGAAGAGAGGTTTTGGTCCCGATGGAGAGAGGTTCTGGTCCCGATGGAGAGAGGTTTTGGTCCCGATGGAGAGAAGTTCTGGTGCTGATGAAGAGAGGTTTTGGTCCCGATGGAGAGAGGTTCTGGTCCCGATGAAGAGAGGTTTTGGTCCCGATGGAGAGAAGTTCTGGTCCTGATGGAGAGAGGTTCTGGTCCCGATATATAGAGAGATTTTGGTCCCGATGGAGAGAGGTTCTGGTCCCGATGGAGAGAGGTTCTGGTCCCGATGGAGAGAGGTTGAAGTTCTGGTCCCGATGGAGAGAGGTTCTGGTCCCGATGAAGAGAGGTTTTGGTCCCGATGGAGAGAGGTTCTGGTCCCGATGAAGAGAGGTTTTGGTCCCGATGAAGAGAGGTTTTGGTCCCGATGGAGAGAGGTTCTGGTCCCGATATAGAGAGATTTTGGTCCCGATGGAGAGAGGTTCTGGTCCCGATGGAGAGAGGTTCTGGTCCCGATGGAGAGAGGTTTTGGTCCCGATATGGAGAGATTTTGGTCCCGATGGAGAGAGATTCTGGTCCCGATGGAGATAGGTTTTGGTCCCGATGGAGGGAGGTTCTGGTCCCGATAGAGAGAGGTTCTGGTCCAGATGGAGAGAGGTTGAAGTTCTGGTCCAGATGGAGAGAGGTTCTGGTCCCGATGGAGAGAGGTTTTGGTCCCGATGGAGAGAGGTTCTGGTCCCGATGAAGAGAGGTTTTGGTCCCGATGAAGAGAGGTTTTGGTCCCGATGGAGAGAGGTTCTGGTCCCGATGGAGAGAGGTTTTGGTCCCGATATAGAGAGATGTTGGTCCCGATGGAGAGAGGTTCTGGTCCCGATGAAGAGAGGTTTTGGTCCCGATGGAGAGAGGTTCTGGTCCCGATATAGAGAGATTTTGGTCCCGATGGAGAGAGGTTCTGGTCCCGATATAGAGAGATTTTGGTCCCGATGGAGAGAGGTTCTGGTCCCGATGAAGAGAGGTTTTGGTCCCGATGGAGAGAGGTTCTGGTCCCGATATAGAGAGATTTTGGTCCCGATGGAGAGAGGTTCTGGTCCCGATGGAGAGAGGTTCTGGTCCCGATGAAGAGAGGTTTTGGTCCCGATGGAGAGAGGTTCTGGTCCCGATGGAGAGAGGTTTTGGTCCCGATGGAGAGAAGTTCTGGTCCTGATGAAGAGAGGTTTTGGTCCCGATGGAGAGAGGTTCTGGTCCCGATGAAGAGAGGTTTTGGTCCCGATGGAGAGAAGTTCTGGTCCTGATGGAGAGAGGTTCTGGTCCCGATATATAGAGAGATTTTGGTCCCGATGGAGAGAGGTTCTGGTCCCGATGGAGAGAGGTTCTGGTCCCGATGGAGAGAGGTTGAAGTTCTGGTCCCGATGGAGAGAGGTTCTGGTCCCGATGAAGAGAGGTTTTGGTCCCGATGGAGAGAGGTTCTGGTCCCGATGAAGAGAGGTTTTGGTCCCGATGAAGAGAGGTTTTGGTCCCGATGGAGAGAGGTTCTGGTCCCGATATAGAGAGATTTTGGTCCCGATGGAGAGAGGTTCTGGTCCCGATGGAGAGAGGTTCTGGTCCCGATGGAGAGAGGTTTTGGTCCCGATATGGAGAGATTTTGGTCCCGATGGAGAGAGATTCTGGTCCCGATGGAGATAGGTTTTGGTCCCGATGGAGGGAGGTTCTGGTCCCGATAGAGAGAGGTTCTGGTCCAGATGGAGAGAGGTTGAAGTTCTGGTCCAGATGGAGAGAGGTTCTGGTCCCGATGGAGAGAGGTTTTGGTCCCGATGGAGAGAGGTTCTGGTCCCGATGAAGAGAGGTTTTGGTCCCGATGAAGAGAGGTTTTGGTCCCGATGGAGAGAGGTTCTGGTCCAGATGGAGAGAGGTTGAAGTTCTGGTCCAGATGGAGAGAGGTTCTGGTCCCGATGGAGAGAGGTTTTGGTCCCGATGGAGAGAGGTTCTGGTCCCGATGAAGAGAGGTTTTGGTCCCGATGAAGAGAGGTTTTGGTCCCGATGGAGAGAGGTTCTGGTCCCGATGGAGAGAGGTTCTGGTCCCGATGAAGAGAGGTTTTGGTCCCGATGAAGAGAGGTTTTGGTCCCGATGGAGAGAGGTTTCTGGTCCTGATGGAGATAGGTTTTGGTCCCGATGGAGAGAGGTTCTGGTCCCGATGAAGAGAGGTTTTGGTCCCGATGGAGAGAGGTTCTGGTCCCGATATAGAGAGATGTTGGTCCCGATGGAGAGAGGTTCTGGTCCCGATGGAGATAGGTTTTGGTCCCGATGGAGAGAGGTTCTGGTCCCGATGAAGAGAGGTTTTGGTCCCGATGGAGAGAGGTTCTGGTCCCGATATAGAGAGATTTTGGTCCCGATGGAGAGAGGTTCTGGTCCCGATGAAGAGAGGTTTTGGTCCCGATGGAGAGAGGTTCTGGTCCCGATATAGAGAGATGTTGGTCCCGATGGAGAGAGGTTCTGGTCCCGATGGAGATAGGTTTTGGTCCCGATGGAGAGAGGTTCTGGTCCCGATGAAGAGAGGTTTTGGTCCCGATGGAGAGAGGTTCTGGTCCCGATATAGAGAGATTTTGGTCCCGATGGAGAGAGGTTCTGGTCCCGATGGAGGGAGGTTCTGGTCCCGATGAAGAGAGGTTTTGGTCCCGATGGAGAGAGGTTCTGGTCCCGATATAGAGAGATTTTGGTCCCGATGGAGAGAGGTTCTGGTCCCGATGGAGAGAGGTTCTGGTCCCGATGGAGAGAGGTTTTGGTCCCGATATAGAGAGATGTTGGTCCCGATGGAGAGAGGTTCTGGTCCCGATGGAGATAGGTTTTGGTCCCGATGGAGGGAGGTTCTGGTCCCGATAGAGAGAGGTTCTGGTCCCGATGGAGAGAGGTTCTGGTCCCGATGGAGAGAGGTTTTGGTCCCGATATAGAGAGATGTTGGTCCCGATGGAGAGAGGTTCTGGTCCAGATGGAGAGAGGTTGAAGTTCTGGTCCAGATGGAGAGAGGTTCTGGTCCTGATGGAGCGCAGCCTCCTGCCAGAGGGGAGAGGGGTGAACAGTTTGTGTCCAGGGTGGGAGGGGCCTCTATATGCCCGCCTCAGGGTTCTGGAGGCCTGCAGGTCATGGAGGGATGACCCGCTGCAGCCGGCCCTTATCCTTGGCTGTGGCTGCAGCGGGTCAGAGGGTGATGGAGGAGGAGAGGATGAGGCGCTTTCACACCGCAGTACTTTTCCCACAAAGGTTCATGCGAACTTAGTTCATCAGAACTCTTTAGTTCTCAGGAACTAAAGAGTTCTCAGGAACTAAAGAGTTCTGATGAACTAAAGAGTTCTGATGAACTAAAGAGTTCTGATGAACTCTTTAGTTCATCAGAACTCTTTAGTTCCTGAGAACTCTTTAGTTCTCATGAACTAAGTACAGATCGCGTTCACACAGGAGTAAGTCCCTGGGGGAGGATTAGGCAAATGAAGCCGCTGACGTCACTTCTTCTTCTTCTGCTTTGGGTTTACTGGCAGGCTACAAGCCACTTCACGGTGTATACTGCCCCCCGGAGTCCCCGGCCGGAAGTCCCCGGAGTTGGGGAAGGCTTCAGTAGAAGCTGCTGGGACTCCCAGCAGCTTCTACTGAAGCCTTCCCAGCAAATCGCCAGAACGCCGACACCTCCTCATCTCCACCGCTCCCATGTTTTATTGTGTGTTGCCATAAGTTAGTCTCTCTGCGTTTCTGCGCTGGGCTAATGCTAATAATGCTAATAATGCTAGTAATGATAATAAAATGGCGGCTTCACAAAACTTGTTGGGAGTTTTACGGGGCGTGGTTTGCAATCCGCCCAGCCAATCAGACATATAGCTCTTTTCTCACTAGAGAGCCGCTCGAAAGTCCCTGCTCTCTAGCAGGGACTTTCGAGCGGGTAAAAAGGTTCTCATGAACTAAGTTTAGTACCGGCTCTTTTTGGTGTGAACGCGATAAAAGAGTTCTCATGAACCTTTGTGGGAAAAGTCCCGCAGTGTGAATGCGCCTAATGACTCCATGATGGAGGAGTAGAAGTTCACCATCATGGTCTTTGGCAGGTTGAGTCTCTCCAGCTGCCTCAGGAAGAACATCCTCTGCTGGGCTTTTTGATGAGGGAGCCGATGTTCTGCTCCAATTTGAGGTCCTGGGCGATGATGGTAGGAAGCGGAAAGACTCCACAGCAGTTACGGCCCCTACACACGGCGGGGGGGGCTGAAACTCGACCAACAACCAATCACATGAATCTCCCGCCCCAGACACACAAGCATGCGGTTTGATTGGCTAGAGCTTGCACTGGCATATGATTCGATTGGCTGACGCCTCCGTCGAGGCGGCAAAAGTAGAACATTGCTCTACTTTTGCAGCGAGCACCGCGAGAGAATCTACGCTTTGCTCCCACAATGCAGTTCGGCGAATCGTGACGTCACCCCATTCAAAGTGAATGGGCAGAAGCGTTGAAGCGGCAACGCACGCCGCCGTGTGTAGGCTCGGTTACTGGGGAGTCACACAGAGTGACGGGGGGTCACGGGCCAGGTGGGGCTGCGTGATGGGGCCAGGTGGGGCTGCGTGATGGGGCCAGGTGGGGCTGCGTGATGGGGCCAGGTGGGCTGCGTGATGGGGCCAGGTGGGGCCAGGTGGGGCTGCGTGATGGGGCCAGGTGGGGCTGCGTGATGGGGCCAGGTGGGGCTGCGTGATGGGGCCAGGTGGGGCCAGGTGGGGCTGCGTGATGGGGCCAGGTGGGGCTGCGTGATGGGGCCAGGTGGGGCTGCATGATGGGGCCAGGTGGGGCTGCGTGATGGGGCCAGGTGGGGCTGCGTGATGGGGCCAGGTGGGGCTGCGTGATGGGGCCAGGTGGGGCCAGGTGGGGCTGCGTGATGGGGCCAGGTGGGGCTGCGTGATGGGGCCAGGTGGGGCCAGGTGGGGCTGCGTGATGGGGCCAGGTGGGGCTGCGTGATGGGGCCAGGTGGGGCTGCGTTCTTCGTGAAGTCCACGACCATCTCCACTGTCTTGAGAGCGTTGAGCTCCAGGTGGTTTTCCCCACACCAGGACACCTGATGGTCCATCTCCCACCTGTAGGCAGACCCCCCCAGAGTCCGATGAGCGTGGTGTCGTCTGAACTTCAGGAGCGTGACAGACTGGTGCCTGGAGGTGCAGCTGTTGGTGTACAGGGAGAAGAGCAGAGGGGAAAGAACGCAGCCTTGAGGGGAACCGGTGCTGATGGTCCCGGGGTCAGAGATGTGTTTCCCCAGCCTCACGTGCTGCTTCCTGTCAGACAGGAAGTCTGTGATCCACCTGCAGGTGGAGTCGGGCACGTGCAGCTGGGAGAGCTTGTCCTGCAGCAGAGCCGGGATGATGGTGGAGGTTTTGAAGCATGCTGGGACGTGGCATGTCTCCAGTGAGGTGTTAAAGATGTCAGTAAACACAGGAGACAGCTGATCAGCACAGAGCTTCAGGGTGGAGGGGGAGACAGCTTCAGGGTGGAGGGGGAGACAGCTTCAGGGTGGAGGGGGAGACAGCTTCAGGGTGGAGGGGGAGACATTGTCAGGGCCGGACGCTTTTCTGCTATTCAGACCCCATTTATACGGGAATGTTTACGCACCGTATGCGTTTTCAAAAAAGTATTCCGTTCACACGCATTCGATTCATTAACGTGTCCGTTCACACGCGACCGCTGGAAATGCTGGAAACGTTGAGTACATATGCCAGGCCTGTAAGTGGCGCTGCTGCCACCAGAAAATACATCAAAAGCATCGAAGAAGACCCCAGAGCATGGTTGTCATGGTTGCCCTTCTGTGTATTCTCCGCGGTGGACGGCGTGTTCTCCTGCTGTGTATCTCTCAGGTAGTCCAGCAGCAGAACACCCGCCTCTCCGCCTCATCCAAGGGACGAGGGAACCGTGCGGCAGAGTTTCCGTTAACATTTGTTTTCGCCGGTCAACATGTCCGTTAAAGTTTAAATCAGCGGTTTTTCAAAGTGTGAGGCGCCTCCCCTGGGGGGCGCCAGAGAGCTTCATGGGAGGCGCAGCGTGAGAACAAAATAACGAGAAACAGTGAAATCTAGCTAGTTAACTTCAGCTAACTTAATGCGAGCGGCAACATGGATCGATCTTTAGTGAAGTTACCTAAAGTAAAAGCGTCTGGCAGAAAACGTCAGCTTTGTTTTGAAATAACAGTTGTGGCTCATCGGACATTTATGAGAGAAAGTCTCTCTCTGTCCGATTGCAAGTGAATGCAGCACAAGACGCGAGTCTTGTAACCCCTCCCCCGGCAGGCGATGAAATGTGCGATTTCATTTGAGCGGGGCGGCGCATTCGGACTCAAGCACTGAAGGAATGAGGTGCGGTCTACAATGACGGAGAAGAGCCTGTCAGACGGAGAAGAGCCTGTCAGTGCGGCTGCACTCAGCATTGAATCAAAACGCACTAAAGCTTTGGATCTTAATCAGTCTGTGAGGCGTTTTGCTGATCAAGATGATAACCGCCGCATTCAGCTGTAATAGGCAACTTGATGCTCTGCTCACGGATGACTCGATGAGAATAACAAACTGTTAAGATGATCACCTTACGTGTGTAAATATATATTTTTCTTTGAGGGGGTCTGCCCCCAAAGAACAGTTTGAAGTCCTGAGAAAGTCAAATAAGACGGTGTGTAAAACTACAGGCCAGTAGGTAAGGACATTCCACTGACTGGATAATAATACCCCCTGCATTATAGCAACAACAACAACAATAATAATAATAATATCAATAATAATTGGGAGGGGGGCGCAGCTGTTCTTATGTTCTCTGAGGGGAGGCTCACCTTCCCACACTTTGAAAACCCCTGGTTTAAATCTTCCGTACAAAATTAGAAAAGTGCCGGTCAGAGGTCTTCTTTGTTATTTATTGAGCTTTAAAACAAATTGATAACGGCTCTATATAATAATATAAGAATAATAAACGGAGCCTCTCTTTTCCTCCCCCTCTTCTGACAGCCCAGCAGCTGATCTCTGAGCAGGAGAGGTGGGGAGAGGGAGACGTGGGGAGAGGGAGACGTGGGGAGAGGGAGACGTGGGGGAGAGGGAGGCGTGGGGGAGAGGGAGAGGTGGGGGAGAGGGAGGCGTGGGGAGAGGGAGACGTGGGGAGAGGGAGAAGTGGGGAGAGGGAGACGTGGGGAGAGGGAGAAGTGGGGAGAGGGAGGCGTGGGGAGAGGGAGACGTGGGGAGAGGGAGACGTGGGGAGAGGGGAGCGTGGGGAGAGGGAGAAGTGGGAGGGAGACGTGGGGAGAGGGAGACGTGGGGAGAGGGAGGCGTGGGGAGAGGGAGACGTGGGGAGAGGGAGACGTGGGGAGAGGGAGGCGTGGGGAGAGGGAGGCAGTGGGGAGAGGGAGACGTGGGGAGAGGGAGACGTGGGGAGAGGGAGGCGTGGGGAGAGGGAGACGTGGGGAGAGGGAGAGGTGGGGAGAGGGAGAGGTGGGGAGAGGAGGCGTGGGGAGGAGGGAGACGTGGGGAGAGGGAGACGGGGCTATTTCATCGTTATCAGAAAATGATCGTATGAGGCGATTACACGGAGCTAGGGTGTAACGGTTCACAGCATTCACGGTTCGGTATGTATCTCGGTTTGGGGGTCACGGTTCGGTATGTATCTCGGTTTGGGGGTACAGTCGTGCAAGTTTCAGTTTAAAAAATAAGGAACCTTTTTTTTTAAGGAACATTTGAATAAATAACTTTATTACACAGTTAAAAACAAACAGTACCACACACACTCAGATGGCCATATTATCTGTAATGGCTGAGGTCCCAGCAGGTCGTGCATCGTCTCCCTGTTGGTTGGAAGGCCGATGCGGGAATGGCGGGCAACGTCCCCAGCCATGCCGCGGGGCGCGCACCGAGCCTCAGTCCGCATGCCGGTGGCAGCCACGGACGATTCCAAAAAATCCCCGGCATTTAGAGAAAAAAAACTTGCATTCTTTTTGCCGTGTTCGGGTCCGTCCCGGAAACTTCTCGAGACGTGTCGGGGTCACCAGTGTAGTGCCGAGAGATAGGGAGTCCGAGGCGGTGCAATGAAGGTGCAAAAGGGAACTTTCTTTGAGAGCAGCTAAGGTCATGTTGTCCGGTTGCAGTCCGGGAAGAAGAGAGAGAAGCCAGGAGGGCACACAACATATATAGTAAACACATAACATGTCCGTGTGGGAACAAAACGCCCAACTGTAGTTCCATGTATGAATTATGAACCCAGTGTATAAATAGGTGGTCACTACAATACACACATTCCTTCACATTTACATTTTAATTTACATTAAAGTATTTTGTGAGGCCTTCTAAAATGTTTTGAAATATAACTACGTATCTAGTTGAAGAGATTGTAAATGAACATGAACCGAAGCTGTTGCCTGGCAACGCAATCGCACAACGTCACGTCCATTAATTCCACATCCACGCACGGATTAACATCGATTTAATACATTAATGTAGCCTTTGTTTCTGCTCAAAGAGGAGTCGACCAGCTGGGGCAACAAGAAAATCGGCGTAATCGAGTGTGACTATTACAAAATAAATCATTATTATATTAAAATTGACAATAACAACCGGCCGTCGGGGAGCATTTGCTTTGCATTTCCGGGTATTTCTACACATGGGTTAACAATACCGTGTAACTGTCACGTTTGAAGGTGACATCTTCACGTCACCCAGCATGGTAAATCGTCACATGTTCACGTCTTGCCATGATACCGGGTTGATGACATTGGCTGAATTTGTATTAAATCAGCTGTTAGATGTTAGCCGTTAGCTGTTAGTTTGTTAGCCGTTAGCACACAGAGCTCACAGCTCACTATGTCTGTTCAGAAACTGGGGAAAGTTATAAATATACAAACCACAGACTGTCTGTGGAATGGAGACCACAGTCACTGCTTTATTTCTGTTTGTGTGAGGGTGTTGTGAGTTTGGACGGAGCAGCTACATGTTAGCTTAGCCTGAACTCCATGCAGAAAACATTTTAAAAGTGTTTCCTCTGCCTTCTTGTCTGCACACTTGTCAAAGCATGAAAACATGTTTTTTCTAGCCAATATCAGTTATTTGGGCATCATTTTGAAATGTGTATTACAATTAAATCACAGTAAAATATGTTAATGTTGTTGTTGTTTGTAACTACCATAATATCTACCTGGAGATAAGCCCCGCCTCCTCTCCAGCACGTCCTGTTAGAATGCGATGCGGATCTTCGCAGGTCCGGTGTGAACGCAGCATCAGAGGGTATCAGGTGTAGATGTGAGGGTACCTGCAGTCTGTGCTGATATCAAGAAGGGTTCTGTTGTTCATCATGAACTCATGTTGGAACTGAGTCCAGTTTGAATCTGAAATATAGTTTAATCTCTCTTATTCTGTGTCTTTGACCTCTCTCTGTTTGATCTTCTGTCCTCTGCAGACTCTGTCAGGCTGCTGGGGGGGACCGGTCTGTGCTCAGGCAGACTGGAGGTGAACTCTGACCCGTCTGACCTGTCCTGGTCCTCAGTGTGTGAGGCTGACTTTGACCAGCAGGATGCTCAGGTGGTCTGCAGGCAGCTGGGCTGTGGGGCTCCTTCAGTCCTCCAGGGGGCGCTCTATGGAGAAGGGGAGGCTCCAATGTGGACCAAAGAGTTCCAGTGTGGAGGCCATGAGTCTGCTCTCCTGAACTGTAACTCAGCCTCAGAGAGAAACACCTGCTCACCTGGCACAGCTGTTAGCCTCACCTGCTCAGGTAGAGAGGAGCTGTGATTGGTTCATTCTGTTCTCATCAAACTCACTTTATTCTCTCTCTGATCTCTCTCTTGTTTCTCTGCAGAGCCGGTCAGACTGGTGGGAGGAGAGAGACGCTGTGCAGGAGAACTGGAGCTGAAGCTTCACGGAGAATGGAGACCATTGGTCTCTAACCCTTACTCTCTCTGGACCCTGAAGGAAGCAGATGTTTTCTGCAGAGAGCTGGACTGTGGCTCTGCTGTTTCTGTGGGAGAGAGAGAGGAGTCCTCAAAGAGAACTGTGTGGGGGATCAGCTCTGCCTGTGCTCAGCCTGGATCTGATCTGAGGGAGTGTGCAACAGCAAGTTCCTCGAACCACATCATTGACCTCACCTGTTCAGGTAAGCCCAACAGTGATATCATCTATGACAGGGGTGTCAAACTCAAATACATCAGGTCATCTGTCTCTTTGTTGTACCTCATTCACACCAACGTAACTCCGGTTCAAGCTCCGTGCTAGAGCTTTTCAGGTTCAGAACTGGTTCTTCGGTTTAGCTTTGGCTCTTTTCACACCGCCCAGAGTCCGACTGGGGCTGCGTCATTGAGTCATCGTTTGCGTCATGACGTAACCGTTTGCGTGCCTGCTTCATAAAGCCAAACCTTGCGGAAACCCTTCACAGCTGACACCGACAACAACAACGATGGCAGATTGTGCTCCAGCTTCCTCTGTACCTCTTCGGAAGGCCAGGTTCCCAGTAGGTAGCTGGTCTCTTTAGTGGACCAGCTACCTTCTGAGACTCTGTGAGGAGAGGATCCTCATGCTGGGCCAGGTGGTGGAGGTGTGTGGCCCCCGTCTGGACAACGCCTGGCCTCACGTCTGAGCCTCAGGTCAGTCCGGGTGGTCAGCCTCCTGCTGCAGAGCTGGAAGCAGCAGCTCAGCCAGTCAGAGCTGGAAGCAGCAGCTCAGCCAGTCAGAGCTGGAAGCAGCAGCTCAGCCAGTCAGAGCTGGAAGCAGCAGCTCAGCCAGTCAGAGCTGGAGGCAGCAGCTCAGCCAGTCAGAGCTGGAAGCAGCAGCTCAGCCAGTCAGAGCTGGAAGCAGCAGCTCAGCCAGTCAGAGCTGGAAGCAGCAGCTCAGCCAGTCAGAGCTGGAAGCAGCAGCTCAGCCAGTCAGAGCTGGAAGCAGCAGCTCAGCCAGTCAGAGCTGGAAGCAGCAGCTCAGCCAGTCAGAGCTGGCGCTGATCGCTGCTCACTGTAAGGTACTGAAGTCTCCAAATGACAATGACTCTTTTCCAGAGATGCGATGTTTTCCTGATCTCAGTTGCGAGAGTTTTTTGTTAAAGCTGGACAATTTTACTGATTTTAAGTTTAGCACCATGTCCAACAAAACATTTTATTATTTGGTGACAAAGGTGCTGAATCAGAGCAGACTCCAGGAGCGAGTGGACACCCGGTGGAGAGCCCACCTGGGCCTGACGGAGGCCCAGAGGCCTGAGTGGAGAGCGCTCTACAGGCTGACTAAGAGGGGTGGGGACCTCCAGTGGTGTCTGTTTGGTTATTTGCTTTGTGAATAAAAGTCTCTCTCTTTACCTGTTTCTATGGCCAGGCTGTGAGCACGCAGTCTGTACTTCGTCAACATTGTTCTGTGTTTAACATCAGTCACTGTGCCCAGGTAGGCTGCCACAGTGTACTCAATCAATCAATCAATCAATGTTTATTTCTATAGCCCAGTGGGTTTTAGATTTTTAGATGTGGGCTCAGCCTGGTCCTGATCACAGTTTGAGCCAGTTTGTGAACAGAGTGTCAGGACCAGCTGAGAGAGGGGTCTCTTTGGAAGACTTCTTTGTGTTTTTCTTCCCAAGTGTTTGAAGATGAAGATGACGCTTTAGCTGCCACAAAATGTCTAGTTCACCAGACTCCTGACAACTTATTATTCCTTGACATCTTTTTTATTTTATCTTCCGTCTAGCCGTGTCCACACCAACCGGTTGATTGTCTAATCAGTTCTAGTTTATATTGGAGTATCAACACAAGTACTATCAGTTTAATGTAACTAATATAGCTATGTATTATAAATGACTGCATGTTGCAGTGATTTCTACAGAGTGTTTGCTGACTCTTGATGTGATGCTGTCCAGGTGTTCCATCAGATCCAGAACCGTTCATCATCCGAGCCGTCGTCCTGCCGCTGATTCTGCTGGTGCTGCTGCTGGTGATCGTCGGCTTTTTCTTCTACTGCAAGGTACGGAAACATGTTGTTGTTCCACTGACTGAATGATGAGGGACTGACCTCACCTCATACCTCAAAGACCGTACCTACAGGGTAACTTGGAGAGGGTCAGAGTCCGACCCTTGTCAATTAACTACAGGGGTCCCTCAGGGCTCTGTTCTTGGTCCCCTCCTCTTCTCCCTGTACACAAACTCGCTCGGATCAGTCATTAGCCCGCATGGTTTTTCATACCACTGCTACGCTGACGACACCCAATTAATTCTGTCCTTTCCCCGCTCAGAGACCCAGGTCGTCGCACGCATCTCTGCTTGTCTAGCTGACATCTCTCAGTGGATGTCTGCTCATCACCTCAAGCTCAACCTTGGCAAGACTGAACTGCTTTTCCTTCCGGGAAAAGATTGTCCCACTCTTGACCTGAAGATCAACATCGGCACCTCTGTTGTTTCCCCGACTCAGACTGCAAGGACTCTGGGTGTGACCCTAGATAACAACCTGTCCTTCACTGCAAACATCGCTGCTACAACCCGCTGCTGCAGATACACGCTTTACAACATCAGGAGGATTCGTCCCCAGCTGACCCAGAAAGCCACCCAGGTTCTGGTCCAGGCTCTCGTCACCTCACGCCTAGACTACTGCAACTCCCTCCTGGCTGGTCTAGCTGCATGTGCCATCCGACCTCTGCAGCTCATCCAGAATGCAGCGGCTCGTCTGGTCTTCAACCTTCCTAAATGTTCCCCCCCCACTCCGCTCCTCCGCTCCCTCCACTGGCTCCCGGTAACTGCTAGAATCCACTTCAAGACACTGGTACTTGCATACCATGCTGCGAATGGATCTGGCCCTTCCTACATCCAGGACATGGTTAAACCGTACACCCCAGCACGTGCACTCCGCTCTGCATCAGCCAAACGACTCGCTGCACCCTCGCTGCGAGGGGGACCCAAGTTCCCATCAGCAGAAACACGTGGGTTTGCTATCCTGGCTCCAAGATGGTGGAATGAGCTCCCCATTGACATCAGGACAGCAGAAAGCTTACACACCTTCCAGACTGAAAACTCATCTCTTTCGACTCCACTTCCAGCCATAGAATTACTAACAAAGCACTTATATACTAATAAAGGACTGGCTCCTCTAAAGCCAGCTGAGTAACACTTGAAGTGTTTGGCTCTATGAAACCTGATGTACTTTATGATTCTGTTTTCTTCAAGGTTGTGTCTTCCTGGTCGATTGTACTTATTGTAAGTCGCTTTGGATAAAAGCGTCAGCCAAATGCAAAGTAATGTAATGAAACATATTGTTCCACTGACTGAATGAAACGGTGTGTTATTGAACAGGAGTGATGCAGGAAGTCTCACTGTGTGCTGTCATGTCTCTCCAGGTCACCAGGGGGCGGAGGTCGGGCCGACAGGAGGACAATGAGCTGGTTTATTATAACATGGATGTTCATGCAGAAGAGGAAGGAGCTCCGGGAGATAAGATATATGTATAAAGATAAAAATATAGCGTATTTTCCTTGTTCTCAACTTGAAAATACCACACACATACACCATCAATATGTCTTTTCTGACTTCCTGTCAGCTCCAAGCCCATTGGTTCCTTCTGAAGACGTAGTCTTTAACAACAACTAACACATTTGTGATATGTGATATGTCAAATCCACCCAAATGACCCAGAAGTGTTTTTTTTTTTACTAAATCTCTCTAAAAAGGTCAAAGGTCACTTGTTTTGCATCAATCTTGATACAGGGTACTTATTATTTGTTGTAGTTTGGATTCCTAAAGCTTTTAGTCTCCCATCCCATCATCCAAGGGTTTTCACTATAAGTAATGTTTTTTTTTGGATGGACACAATAATTTAGATTGTTTTACTGTGTTCATTCTGAATTTACTTTAAAATAGGCAAGGCAAGGCAAGGCAAGGCAAGGCAAGGCAAGGCAAGGCAAGGCAAGGCAAGGCAAGGCAAGGCAAGGCAAGGCAAGGCAAGGCAAGGCAAGGCAAGGCAAGGCAAGGCAAGGCAAGGCAAGGCAAGTTTATTTATATAGCACTTTTCAACACAAGGCAATTCAAGGTGCTTTACAACATATGAAAGACATTCAGAAAAAGGCATTTAAAATCATTAAAAAGAAAAGATAATAAAATAAACCTTAAAAGAATAAATACATGGATAAAAGTTACCGTGCAGTCTAAGATGTGAATAGTTCAATTAAAAGCAGCGACAAAAAGCAAAGTCTTCTTGCTGGATTTGAAAGTAGTCTTCGTTGCAGCGGACCTGCAGGTTTCTGGGAGTTGGTTCCAGATGGAGCATAATAACTGAACGCTGCTTCTCCATGTTTAGTTCTGACTCTGGGGACAGAAAGCTGACCAGTCCCTGAAGACCTGAGAGATCTGGATGCTTCATCATTTAGCAGGAGGTCACAAATGTATTTTGGGCCTAAACCATTCAAAGCTTTATAAACCAGCAGCAGTATTTAGAAATCTATTCTTTGACACCCAGGAAGCCAGTGTAAAGACTTCAGAACAGGAGTGATCCACTTTCTTAGTGTCAGTGAGGAACCAGTGTAAAGACTTCAGAACAGGAGTGATCCACTTTCTAAAATAAAAAGATTCTGTATTGATTCTGACTCTTCTACATCCGACTCACAGGCTCATCACTACTTTGAGAGACAAGATTATTAATTTAACCCTTTTAGAAGATATGGTCATTTGTTCTGGGAATGTCCTTTCCGAGCCTGAGACCTGAAAAACAGGCTCAGGGTTTAAAGGGTTAATAAAACTGGTCAAATATCCATCCTCTGAGATCTGCAATACCTGATGCCAATGAGTCCAGAGAGAACAGGAGCAAGGTGTTACAGCGCCACCTGCTGGTGGATTTGAGCACATGGAGAGTTGGTGTTTTGTATTTCTCAGTTTAACCTGATGTTTCCACACGAATGAAGAGCTTCGCTTTAGCGTTCCCTTGTTGTTGACATGCTGTTAGTTGTTGGGAGAAGTTTAGCCCAACATGTAGCTTAACATTAGTATTATAATACAGATTAATACTTCCAACGCTTCTCGTGTTTAAGGATTTCAGAACTTTTTTTAAAATCAAGAACTATTTTTTATTTCACAAGAATTTTGCTTTAAGTTTTACTTTGAAGAAAATTGTTGTAATTTGGTAAAAGAGTTTTTCTATGAAATGAAGTCCTATTGGCTGAGCTTAGTTTGCTCATTGAGATTGGGCTTATTATATATCGTTAAGGATGTGTTTTATTTGAGTTGTAATTCATTTTGACATCATGGGATGGTTTGTGGCGGCTTTTTAAGAATTCTGCCCATTTTAGTATTTTGCCATTTTCCTTAAATCCATGAGCCTCTTGCCGGATTGAGTCTCTCAAGCATCCTCCTAGTTTACAAGTGTTCTGCTCCGTGTGCTAATCAGCTGCTTGAAGTTAATAATGAGTGCCATGAACATTTCATAAGATTCAATCAATGTCATAGTTACGCATTGTTCTCTTTTATTAAGAACGTTGCTTCATTTTGCTGTAAAGAATGTGGCTTATTTTTACAACACATATTTTTAATAACCTTGTACTATATCATAACAGTTTGCCTCAATATCTGTAACTAAGACATTTCATTAAGATTGGACTTTAAAGATTTCCTCTGTTCCAAATATTGAGATTGAGTTGTAATCAGGAATTGTGTTTATTACATCAAAGTTCATTGATTTCATAGTTAAGGGTTTTTCTCATTTATTTAATTGTGCTTCATTTTGTGAAGAGATATTGATCTTTTTGTCTTTATCTCATACGTGTTGTGCATTATGCATGTGTGCCTATTTGTCAGTAAACGGCCGTTCCTATATCACGATACGTTTGCTTAATGATGTTTCACACATTGTTTACTATGTGACCACAAAACAATAAAACTACTTTAATAATCCAGAAAGCTCTGGATATTTATTCATGATTTTCTTCTTGTTGGAATATTTTCTTTAGACTTTCTTTGAATTTGCCAAATAATATATAATATCATATAATTACTCTGCAGGACCCCCAATATCATATTATGTATTTAATATTACAACCTCTATGGTTACAACCCAGACACTCAGTGCTGGGTCCAACCTGCTTATCTTTTGTTGTATTTATGGTAAATAATATAGTACAAATAATTACTCTGCATGACCCCCCCTGTTTGTCCAGAGAGGAGGCTGAGCTGCATACATTTATATAATCTTTAGCTACCTACCTACCTACCTACATTATATGTCACTTGTTAGATGCTTTTATCCAAGGCGATTTACATACATTCAGTCAATCATCAATCAATCAATCAATCAATGTTTATTTATAGCCCAATATCACAAATGTTACATTTGTCTCAGTGGACTTCACAGTTTGTACAAAATATCAGTATGACAATACCAGACCCTCTGTCCTCAGACCCTCTGTCCTCAGACCCTCTGTCCTCAGACCCTCTGTCCTCAGACCCTCTGTCCTAAGACCCTCTGTCCTCAGACCCTCTGTCCTCAGACCCTCTGTCCTCAGACCCTCTGTCCTAAGACCCTCTGTCCTTAGACCCTCTGTCCTCAGACCCTCTGTCCTAAGACCCTCTGTCCTTAGACCCTCTGTCCTCAGACCCTCACATCGTACAAGGAAACACTTCCAGAGAAACCCCACAGTTTAAAGGGAACATGGAGAACCCTCAGGGAGAGCAGCAGAGGAGGGATCCCTCTCCCAGGACGGACAGACGTGCAATAGATGCCGTGTGTAAATTGAAAAGATAATACATTTGCAACATAGGTAGACCAGATGTTTGGAAATGCATGTGTGTGTAATAGGAAGATGAATCCACGAGGATGTCCATCCAGGACCTATGATCCAGGACCACAGCCACGACTCAAGATCCAGGGCTCGCGATGCAGGACACAGGACCGCAGTGGACAATCCCCACAGGAGCAATTTGGGGTGAAGTGTCTCAGGGACACAACGACATGCTGACTGCAGAGGGACTAGAACTTACCTACCTGTCTGCCTGCCCACCTACCTACCTTTGTCATTAAAATATCTCATGTTGTTGTTTTTTCATCACAACAACTACTAAGATCTACTTCACATAGTAAACAAATCTCTTCACTCAGGTGTTTTTCCACAGGCCCTGAAAACTGCAGTCATTAAACCGCTCTTAAAAAAGAATAATCTAGATGCTTCAGTAATGAACAATTACAGGCCCATATCAAACCTGCCATTTCTAGGTAAAATCATTGAACAAGTTGTTTTTCAACAGCTGAGTAACTTCTTGCATTTAAATAGTTGTTTGGATGTGTTCCAGTCAGGCTTTCGTCCAAACCACAGTACTGAGACTGCTCTTGTAAAGGTCTTTAATGACATCCACTTAAACACAGACAGTGGCAGAACTTCAGTGTTAGTATTATTAGATCTCAGTGCTGCGTTTGACACTGTTGACCACAGCATATTACTAGACCGACTGGAAAACTGGGTGGGACTTTCGGAAACAGTTCTAAATTGGTTTGAATCCTACTTAAAGGACAGAAACCACTTTGTTTCTATAGGTAAATACACATCTGAGTTGACAAATATGACATGGGGGTTCCTCAAGGCTCCATATTGGGGCCTCTTCTCTTTAACGTCTACATGCTACCACTGGCTCAGATAATGAAGAACAACAAAATAAGTTACCATAGCTATGCGGATGACACACACACATTTACATAACCATTTCACCAGGAGACTATGCTCCAATTCAAACACTGAGTAAGTGCATTGAACAAATCAATGACTGGATGTGTCAGAACTTTCTCCAATTAAACAAAGATAAAACTGAGGTAATGGTTTTTGGAGCAAAGGCAGAACGTATAAAAGTTAGCGCTGAGCTTCAGTCTGCAATGTTCAAAACAACAGATAAAGCCAGAAATCTAGGTGTAGTCATGGACTCTGACCTGAGTTTCAACAGTCACATTAAAACAGTTACTAAATCAGCATACTATCACCTAAAGAACATATCTAGGATTAAAAGACTAATGTCGCAGCAGGATTTGGAAAAACTTGTCCATGCTTTTATCTTCAGTAGACTGGACTACTGCAATGGTGTCTTCACAGGTCTCACTAAAACATCTATTAGGAAGCTGCAGCTGATTCAGAACGCCGCTGCTCGAGTCCTCACCAACACTAAGAAAGTGGATCACTCCTGTTCTGAAGTCTTTACACTGGCTTCCTGTGTGTCAAAGAATAGATTTCTAAATACTGCTGCTGGTTTATAAAGCACTGAATGGTTTAGGCCATGTATTTTTTAAATCCAGGCTGAAGACTTTTCTTTTTGTCGCTGCTTTTAATTGAACTATTCATATCCTAGACTACACTGTAACTTTTATCCATGTATTTTTTCTTTTAATGTTTTAAATGTAAACGTAATTAAACTCCATGACATTTATGAGAGGGACTGCTCGAAAGTAGGATATTTGTGATATCCGTCGTAGCCAGGGTTTACGATCAGTTTTTGGGTGATTTGTACTGAGGAACAAGTATCACATCACCGACGGGTGAAAAATAGTGTTTTGGTAACACGGGGTGTTCAGGTAACACTTAAAGACTTTGTTATGGAACGCAAAGCAGAGTAGGGGGCTAGTACACCCTTCCGAGGGTCCGATTGTGGATGTCATGCGAGCAAAACATGGTGAAAACAGTCCGTCTAAATTAAAAATCTGGACGGAAATGTTCGGATTTCCAAAGGGAGGTTTTTTGAGTAAATTAAAAATCAAGAACCTAAAGAACTATTCATATCTTAGACTGCACTGTAACTTTTAATGTTTATTTTATTATCTTTTACTATTTTTAAATGCCTTTGTCTGAATGTCTTTCATTTTTGGAAAGCACCTTGAAGTGCCTGGCGCTGAAAGGTGCTATATAAATAAACTTGCTTTGCCTACATTTTAATCCCATTGTGGTATCCCATTGGCGGTGGTGGCGCAGTGGTTAGAGCGTTGGTGAACTCCAGTTCGAATCCCGCCTCGGCCGCCACTGCGTCAGGCCGTTGTGTCCTTGGGCAAGACACTTTACCCGCATTTGCTCCTGTGGGTATTGTCCGCAGTAATGACTCTTACATGTCTAATATGTGTAATGTGTACTTGTAAAGCGCTTTGAGCACCTGTAAAAGCGCTCTAATAAAAAATGTAATGCATTATTATTATTATTATTATTATTGTCTTCCCTTCTTGGCGCCAATGGGCTTCCATACTTTAAACGGGATTGTGTTGTCAATATTTTTCCCGCGCATATATGACCCCGTAGTGACGCTCCTGACGTCACCACAGTGGAGAACAACAACAACAAAGATGGCGGAGCCGACGGTCCGTGTGTCCGGCATCGTGTTGTCCTCTCTGATGTTCCAGCACGGGAACACGGACTCTGACGCGGTGAGGGGCGTCCCGCAGTGTGCTGCTGAACCTGCTGGGAACACGGCTCCACTGAGTTCATCTGTTCTCATTGTTTATAACTACTTATCCATCAATCGGCCTCTGTGCAGTTTGGATCACTTTAAACTGTATTTATATATTTTATTGTGTTTATTTGCTTCTAGTTTTAAGGCTGTTTGATAAATAATCTTTACTCTAGTCTGCTGAAAACGGTAGTCAAAACATTGCTATTATATTATCAGTTACATACAATAAGTCTGTGTGTGTGTGTGTCTGTGTGTCTGTCTGTGTGTGTGTGTGTGTCTGTGTGTGTGTGTGTGTGTCTGTCTGTGTGTGTGTGTCTCTGTCTGTCTGTCTGTGTGTGTCTGTGTGTGTGTGTGTGTGTGTCTGTCTGTGTGTGTGTGTGTGGTCTGTAGGTGTCTGTGTCTGTGTGTGTGTGTGTGTGTGTCTCTGTCTGTATGTCTGTCTGTGTGTGTGTGTCTGTCTGTCTGTGTGTGTGTGTCTGTCTGTCTGTGTGTGTATCTGTATGTCTGTCTGTGTGTGTATCTGTGTCTGTCTGGTGTGTGTGTGTCTGTCTGTCTGTGTGTGTGTGGTCTGTCTGTTGGGTGTGTTGTGTGTGTGTGTATCTGCTGGTGTGTGTGTGTGTTCTGTCTGTGTGTGTGTGTGTCTGTGTGTGTGTGTGTATTGTGTGTGTGTTGTGTGTTGTCGTGTGTGTTTGGTCTCTGTCTGTCTGTCTGTATGTCTGTGTGTGTTGTGTATGTCTGTGTGTCTGTCTGTCTGTCTGTGTGTGTGGTTGTGTGTGTGTGTGTATCTGTTGTGTGTGTGTGTCTCTGTCTGTGTGTGTGTGTGTGTGTGTGTGTGTGTGTGTGTCTCTGTCTGTCTGTGTGTGTCTGTCTGTCTGTCTGTGTGTGTGTGTCTCTGTCTGTGTGTGTGTGTGTGTGTGTGTGTGTGTGTGCGTGCAGGAGGGTCTGGTCCTGGGGGAGAGTCGGGTTGAAGAGCAGATCACCATCAGCGACTCTCAGGCCGACAGGATCCACATCCAGGAGATCTACTGTGAGTCCTTATTAACATAACGGCTGACTGTCCCTCTAATGTGATAACTGTATAACAATAACCTCTTTGTTCTAACAGACGTACAGAAGCACGTCGCCTGCAGCAAACTGAACCAGTGAGTCCTGAGAGGTTACATACCTTTAATGTATATGTTAGTTTAATAACGTGTGTGTGTGTGTGTAGTTTGTACAGCAGTGCAGGAGAGGTGAACTCGGTCGCTGTGAAGAAGCTGCTGGCGGACAATAAGCAGGTCAGACACTTTGAACTAAGTGAACATTAAAGTATTTGTAATTCATAATATGTTGCCTGAGCGTAGTCTTCACACCAACGAGCAAATCAGTTGTCAGAGTTGTAACCCTTTGAAGTCTTCTGAGTTCTAAGGTGTACTTTAACCCACATGAGCGCCCCCTGCAGGACAGCGTGCTGGGCTGGTACCGGCAGCGCAGGAACTCTGACCAGCAGCTGAGCTTCAGAGAGCGGATTGTCCACCAGTCCCTGAAGGCATCGCTGAGAAACCCCCACCTGCTGTTCCTGCTGCTGACCCCCCACAGAGCGAGCAGTGCTGAGAGTACTCACAGGACCGAGTACTGCGTGTACATCTCGCGCAACAGGTACTAGTACTGCATTATATACTACAACCAGAGATGGGGTCATTACTAAACTCGTTACTCGCAGGGCCGGCCCCGCCCTGCAGGCAGATCGCGGGGCACCTACAGTGTCAGCGCGCCACAGCTTTGCCTCTGCGAGACCCCACTTGCACCCCAATTACTATTCTTATCATTCTTTATGAGCGCAGTGACGGGAAGGTGTCTCATTACTATTTAGTGTTCCATCACTTAGTAACAGAGACGGACAAACTGAAGTGGAGACATGGCAGAAATCCTACACTGAAGCGGGACATTGAACTGCTCACCGTGAGAGGGCGATCAGAGAAGAGAGAGAGGGTGAGGGACACAGATGAGACAGAAAGACAGAAACAACACGTCCCTTATACCCTGACTGCCATGAGACAACTCAACATCAGGTCCCCTGGTGTGTCCCTTATACCCTGCCATGAGACAACTCAACATCAAGTCCCCTGGTGTGTCCCTTATACCCTGCCATGAGACAACTCAACATCAAGTCCCCTGGTGTGTCCCTTATACCCTGCCATGAGACAACTCAACATCAAGTCCCCTGGTGTGTCCCTTATACCCTGCCATGAGACAAACTCAACATCAAGTCCCCTGGTGTGTCCCTTATACCCTGCCATGAGACAACTCAACATCAAGTCCCCTGGTGTGTCCCTTATACCCTGCCATGAGACAACTCAACATCAAGTCCCCTGGTGTGTCCCTTATACCCTGACTGCCATGAGACAACTCAACATCAAGTCCCCTGGTGTGTCCCTTATACCCTGCCATGAGACAACTCAACATCAAGTCCCCTGGTGTGTCCCTTATACCCTGACTGCCATGAGACAACTCAACATCAGGTCCCCTGGTGTGTCCCTTATACCCTGACTGCCATGAGACAACTCAACATCAAGTCCCCTGGTGTGTCCCTTATACCCTGCCATGAGACAACTCAACATCAGGTCCCCTGGTGTGTCCCTTATACCCTGCCATGAGACAACTCAACATCAGGTCCCGTGGTGTGTCCCTTATACTCTGACTGCCATGAGACAACTCAACATCAGGTCCCCTGGTGTGTCCCTTATACCCTGCCATGAGACAACTCAACATCAGGTCCCGTGGTGTGTCCCTTATACCCTGCCATGAGACAACTCAACATCAGGTCCCCTGGTGTGTCCCTTATACCCTGCCATGAGACAACTCAACATCAGGTCCCCTGGTGTGTCCCTTATACCCTGACTGCCATGAGACAACTCAACATCAGGTCCCCTGGTGTGTCCCTTATACCCTGCCATGAGACAACTCAACATCAGGTCCCCTGGTGTGTCCCTTATACCCTGCCATGAGACAACTCAACATCAGGTCCCCTGGTGTGTCCCTTATACCCTGCCATGAGACAACTCAACATCAGGTCCCCTGGTGTGTCCCTTATACCCTGACTGCCATGAGACAACTCAACATCAGGTCCCCTGTTGTGTCCCTTATACCCTGACTGCCATGAGACAACTCAACATCAGGTCCCCTGGTGTGTCCCTTATACCCTGCCATGAGACAACTCAACATCAGGTCCCGTGGTGTGTCCCTTATACTCTGACTGCCATGAGACAACTCAACATCAGGTCCCCTGGTGTGTCCCTTATACCCTGCCATGAGACAACTCAACATCAGGTCCCGTGGTGTGTCCCTTATACTCTGACTGCCATGAGACAACTCAACATCAGGTCCCCTGGTGTGTCCCTTATACCCTGCCATGAGACAACTCAACATCAGGTCCCCTGGTGTGTCCCTTATACCCTGCCATGAGACAACTCAACATCAGGTCCCCTGGTGTGTCCCTTATACCCTGCCATGAGACAACTCAACATCAGGTCCCCTGTTGTGTCCCTTATACCCTGACTGCCATGAGACAACTCAACATCAGGTCCCCTGTTGTGTCCCTTATACCCTGACTGCCATGAGACAACTCAACATCAGGTCCCCTGGTGTGTCCCTTATACCCTGCCATGAGACAACTCAACATCAGGTCCCCTGGTGTGTCCCTTATACCCTGCCATGAGACAACTCAACATCAGGTCCCCTGGTGTGTCCCTTATACCCTGACTGCCATGAGACAACTCAACATCAAGTCCCCTGGTGTGTCCCTTATACCCTGCCATGAGACAACTCAACATCAAGTCCCCTGGTGTGTCCCTTATACCCTGACTGCCATGAGACAACTCAACATCAGGTCCCCTGGTGTGTCCCTTATACCCTGACTGCCATGAGACAACTCAACATCAAGTCCCCTGGTGTGTCCCTTATACCCTGACTGCCATGAGACAACTCAACATCAAGTCCCCTGGTGTGTCCCTTATACCCTGCCATGAGACAACTCAACATCAGGTCCCCTGGTGTGTCCCTTATACCCTGCCATGAGACAACTCAACATCAGGTCCCCTGGTGTGTCCCTTATACCCTGCCATGAGACAACTCAACATCAGGTCCCCTGGTGTGTCCCTTATACCCTGCCATGAGACAACTCAACATCAAGTCCCCTGGTGTGTCCCTTATACCCTGCCATGAGACAACTCAACATCAGGTCCCCTGGTGTGTCCCTTATACCCTGCCATGAGACAACTCAACATCAAGTCCCCTGGTGTGTCCCTTATACCCTGACTGCCATGAGACAACTCAACATCAGGTCCCCTGTTGTGTCCCTTATACCCTGACTGCCATGAGACAACTCAACATCAGGTCCCCTGGTGTGTCCCCTTATACCCTGACTGCCATGAGACAACTCAACATCAGGTCCCCTGTTGTGTCCCTTATACCCTGACTGCCATGAGACAACTCAACATCAGGTCCCCTGGTGTGTCCCTTATACCCTGCCATGAGACAACTCAACATCAGGTCCCGTGGTGTGTCCCTTATACTCTGACTGCCATGAGACAACTCAACATCAGGTCCCCTGGTGTGTCCCTTATACCCTGCCATGAGACAACTCAACATCAGGTCCCCTGGTGTGTCCCTTATACCCTGCCATGAGACAACTCAACATCGAGTCCCCTGGTGTGTCCCTTATACCCTGACTGCCATGAGACAACTCAACATCGAGTCCCCTGGTGTGTCCCTTATACCCTGACTGCCATGAGACAACTCAACATCAGGTCCCCTGGTGTGTCCCTTATACCCTGACTGCCATGAGACAACTCAACATCGAGTCCCCTGGTGTGTCCCTTATACCCTGCCATGAGACAACTCAACATCAGGTCCCGTGGTGTGTCCCTTATACCCTGACTGCCATGAGACAACTCAACATCAGGTCCCCTGGTGTGTCCCTTATACCCTGACTGCCATGAGACAACTCAACATCAGGTCCCCTGGTGTGTCCCTTATACCCTGACTGCCATGAGACAACTCAACATCAGGTCCCCTGGTGTGTCCCTTATACCCTGCCATGAGACAACTCAACATCAAGTCCCCTGGTGTGTCCCTATACCCTGCCATGAGACAACTCAACATCAAGTCCCCTGGTGTGTCCCTTATACCCTGACTGCCATGAGACAACTCAACATCAAGTCCCCTGGTGTGTCCCCTTATACCCTGACTGCCATGAGACAACTCAACATCAGGTCCCCTGGTGTGTCCCTTATACCCTGCCATGAGACAACTCAAACATCAAGTCCCCTGGTGTGTCCCTTATACCCTGCCATGAGACAACTCAACATCAAGTCCCCTGGTGTGTCCCTTATACCCTGACTGCCATGAGACAACTCAACATCAAGTCCCCTGGTGTGTCCCTTATACCCTGCCATGAGACAACTCAACATCAGGTCCCCTGGTGTGTCCCTTATACCCTGCCATGAGACAACTCAACATCAGGTCCCCTGGTGTGTCCCTTATACCCTGCCATGAGACAACTCAACATCAGGTCCCCTGGTGTGTCCCTTATACCCTGCAATGAGACAACTCAACATCAGGTCCCCTGGGTGTGTCCCTATACCCTGCCATGAGACAACTCAACATCAGGTCCCATGGTGTGTCCCTTTATACCCTGCCATGAGACAACTCAACATCAAGTCCCCTGGTGTGTCCCTTATACCCTGACTGCCATGAGACAACTCAACATCGAGTCCCCTGGTGTGTCCCTCTTATACCCTGACTGCCATGAGGAAACTCAACATCGAGTCCCCTGGTGTGTCCATTATAAATGACTGGATTGTGTGTGTGTGTGTGTGTGTGATGTGTGTGTGTGTGTGGTGTGTGTGTGTGTGTGTGTGTGTGTGTGTGTGTGTGTGTGTGTGTGTGTGTTGTGTGTGTGTGTGTGTGTGTGTGTGTGTGTGTGTGTGTGTGTGTGTGTGTGTGTGTGTGTGTGTGTGTGTGTGTGTGTGTGTGTGTGTGTGTGTGTGTGTGTGTGTCCTCAGTGTGTTCCTGAGTGTTCCCCTGCTGGTGAACAATCTGGGTCTTCAGGAGCCTCAGAGCTACTGGAAGCTTCCTGCCGGAAGACCATCAGAACGCTACAGCGCCACCATCAGGAGACACAGGTAACTACAGCCTGAGGAACACCTGAGATACAGCGCCACCATCAGGAGACGCAGGTAACTACAGCCTGAGGAACACCTGAGATACAGCGCCACCATCAGGAGACACAGGTAACTACAGCCTGAACACCTGAGATACAGCGCCACCATCAGGAGACACAGGTAACTACAGCCTGAACACCTGAGATACAGCGCCACCATCAGGAGACACAGGTAACTACAGCCTGAACACCTGAGATACAGCGCCACCATCAGGAGACACAGGTAACTACAGCCTGAACACCTGAGATACAGCGCCACCATCAGGAGACACAGGTAACTACAGCCTGAGGAACACCTTCACACATCTCCCCCCCCCCCCCCCTGCAGCTCCAGCTTCTTCTCCTCTGACGGTCAGCTGCGAGACGTCAACGATGTGAACGCCATGAACGATTCTCTGCAGGAGGAGCTGCAGGTGTGTGTGTGTGTGTGTGTGTGTGTGTGTCCTATTTGAAGTGTGTGAGTGTTAACCTCCTGTTTTGTGTGTGTGTGTGTGTGTAGGCAGCGTGCAGAGAGGTGGAGGACAGCGAGCGGCAGCTGGAGACGCTTCAGTCTGAAGTGTCAGCGCTGAGGAAGAGGAGCAGAGAGAGGAGGAAGAAGAGTGAAGCTGCAGGAAGAACAGGTTGGATTCCAAAAAACATCAGTGTGTGTGTGTGTGTCTATGACTGTGAGTGTGTGTGTGAGTGACTATGTGTGTGACTATGTGTGTGTGCGTGTGTGTGACTATGTGACTGTGTGATTATGTGTGTGTCTGTGAGTGTGTGTGTGTGTGTGTGACTGTGTGTTCGAGTCATGATGAAGAGTCAGTCTTACGCTGTGTTCCAGGCGAGGAAGAGGAGGACCAGAGGAGGAATCTTCATCTCCAGGAGGCCGTCGGCGCTCTGTTCAAGCGCTCGCCGCTCTTCCTCACACACACTCTGACACTGCAGGGGTTTCCTGTCCCTGAACGCACCTTCAGCGGAGAGGAGGAGGAGGAGGAAGAGGAAGAGGCAGTGTGTGAGGAGGAGGAAGAGGCAGTGTGTGAGGAGGAAGAGGAGGAAGAGGAGGAACCTCAGGAGAACACACACTCCCGAAAGAGGAGGAGAGAGATGGCGGCGAGCAGCGAGAGGAAACGCAGGAAGAGTGAATCCTGAATGAAGCGAGCTCAGGTCAGGAGGGTCCCCCCCCCCCCCCCCCCCAGGTCAGGAGGGTCTCCCCCCCCCCCTGGTCAGGAGGGTCTCCCCCCCCCCCCCCCCCCCCCCCTGAAGTGATCTGATATATTTTATAAGATGTTTTGATAAAGTCGTCTTTTGTTAAAAAAAATCTGTGTCAGTCTTTAATTAAATTAATATGCAGTTTGTGTGTTTCCAGTTTAACACTTTAAATAAATACAATCAATTATAAAATATATATAATTACAAATAGTAAGCCAGTGTTTCTCAAAGTGTGGTCCGTGAGCGCCCCCTAGTGGTCCCCCTAGTGGTCCGTGAGCGCCCCCTAGTGGTCCGTGAGCGCCCCCTAGTGGTCCGTGAGCGCCCCCTAGTGGTCCGTGAGCATCCCCTAGTGGTCCGTGAGCGCCCCCTAGTGGTCCGTGAGCATCCCCTAGTGGTCCGTGAGCGCCCCCTAGTGGTCCGTGAGCGCCCCCTAGTGGTCCGTGAGCGCCCCCTAGTGGTCCGTGAGCACCCCCTAGCGGTCCGTGAGCGCCCCCTAGCGGTCCGTGAGCGCCCCCTAGCGGTCCGTGAGCGGTCCGTGAGCGCCCCTAGTGGTCCGTGAGCGCCCTTAGCGGTCCGTGAGCGTCCCTAGCGGTCCGTGAGCGCCCCCTAGCGGTCCGTGAGCACCCCCTAGCGGTCCGTGAGCGCCCCCTAGCGGTCCGTGAGCGCCCTCTAGTGGTCCGTGAGCGCCCCTAGCGGTCCGTGAGCGTCCCTAGCGGTCCGTGAGCGCCCCCTAGCGGTCCGTGAGCGCCCCCTAGTGGTCCGTGAGAGCTCCGCGGTCCGTGAGCGTCCCTAGCGGTCCGTGAGCGCCCCCTAGTGGTCCGTGAGCACCCCTAGTGGTCCGTGAGCGCCCCCTAGCGGTCCGTGAGCGCCCCTAGAGCATCCCCTAGCGGTCCGTGAGCGCCCTTAGCGGTCCGTGAGCGCCCCCTAGTGGTCCGTGAGCATCCCCTAGCGGTCCGTGAGCGCCCCCTAGCGGTCCGTGAGCGTCCCCTAGCGGTCCGTGAGCGCCCCCTAGCGGTCCGTGAGCGCCCCCTAGCGGTCCGTGAGCGCCCCCTAGCGGTCCGTGAGCGCCCCCTAGCGGTCCGTGAGCGCCCCCTAGCGGTCCGTGACCGCCCCCTAGTGGTCCGTGAGTGCCCGCTAAGTGCCCCCTAGTGGTCCGTGAGTATATTGTTTAATTTTCACATTTGAAATAAATAAAAATGTTCCGCACTCTCGCGGGAATATCTTCGCAATGGAGCGGTCTTTAGTTTCACGTGCGTGACAGCCCAGCGCAACACCTCCGTCTCACATGTTGCCACGTGTTTTCAGACGATTTGTAATCTGTTCTAGAAAAACTGTTCTTTATTAGATTTCAAGAAGCGTATAAAAGAAACAATGGATGTCTTTTATGAACATGTATCCATGCTGGACGTAGATTCAGATGTTAGGAGTTAGAGATTATTATCCACAGGGGGTCCGCGGGGTCTTAAAGTATTAAAAGTTGATAAATCAATTTAGCAAAAACGAAGGCTATTAAAGGGTATTTTCCAAGGTTACATTCTGTAGCTTGTTTTCAATAAGTATCTAAATGGTCCAGAGAGGTTGTGTTCTACAGTCTGCCTGAATGTAATCATGGCGTAGGTGTGTGGTGTGATTCTGTGTAGTTTATTGATGGCATCCCGTTGGGTTTGACTCATCTGAACCAACACACTCTCACTCCCTAAGCGTCCAGGAGCGACGTTTGGTCAGGGTCCCGTGGCGTCCAGGACGTTTGGTCAGGGTCCCGTGGCGTCCAGGACGTTTGGTCAGGGTCCCGTGGCGTCCAGGACGTTTGGTCAGGGTCCCGTGGCGTCCTGGTCGTTTGGTCAGGGTCCGTGGCGTGCAGTTGTGAGGCTCCTCGGCTCCTTCAGCTTCATAAAGGCAAAGAGCTTTCAACTGATTGCAATGTATTCCCATCTGGAGGGATTTGACCTCATGGAAGCACGGCACTCCTTTGTGTCGGCTGCCCTTAAAGGCAATGTCAGCGTCCATTCTCATTGGATAACGGAGAATTGTACACCCGGAAGTAAGTATTCCCCTTCCTGTGGATTGATCTGACAGTGATATCTGCACTACTCATCGACTAAACAACACCAGAGTATCCTTGCTAATTACACAGCATTGATTGGTTTAAATTGTGTTCAATGCTTTTGTATTTTTCACCTTCAATTCGGAGAAACAAATATTTTTACGCGGTGGACCCGTTCAAATCCAGTTTTGGACAGTGCCGTGGTTCCATCCCATTTCAAGTGCTGTTCGAGGCTCGGCGTAACCCTCGGAGCACACTCTCCAATCACAGAGCTTGAGGACTATCACAGGGTTTGTCAAACAGAGCACATGGTGTAGTCCAAACGATAGCTGGGGATTCTGGGTAGTGTATTGTCTTCTGCCATCCTTTACTCCGAAAAAACATTTGTTTCTCCGAATTGAAGGTGAAAAATACAAAAGCATTGAACACAATTTAAACCAATCAATGCTGTGTAATTAACAAGGATACTCTGGTGTTTCTTAGTTAGTGTTGAAGCAGCAACGCACGCCGCCTCAACGCTTCTGCCCATTCACTTTGAATGGGGTGACGTCACGATTCGCCGAACTGCATTCTTGGAGCGAAGCGTAGATTCTCTCGCGGTGCTCGCTGCAAAAGTAGAGCAATGTTCTACTTTTGCCGCCTCGACGGAGGCGTCAGCCAATCGAATCATATGCCAGTGCAAGCTCTAGCCAATCAAACCGCATGCTTGTGTGTCTGGGGCGGGAGATTCATGTGATTGGTTATTGGTCGAGTTTCAGCCCCCCCCGCCGGCAGGCGACAACGCACGCCGCCGTGTGTAGGGGCCGTTAGCGTTGAAGCAGCAACGCACGCCGCCGTGTGTAGGGGCCGTTAGCGTTGAAGCAGCAACGCACGCCGCGTGTGTAGGGGCCGTTAGCGTTGAAGCAGCAACGCACGCCGCGTGTGTCGGGGCCGTTAGCGTTGAAGCAGCAACGCACGCCGGTGTGTAGGGGCCGTTAGCGTTGAAGCAGCAACGCACGCCGCGTGTGTAGGGGCCGTTAGCGTTGAAGCAGCAACGCACGCCGCGTGTGTAGGGGCCGTTAGCGTTGAAGCAGCAACGCACGCCGCGTGTGTAGGGGCCGTTAGCGTTGAAGCAGCAACGCACGCCGCGTGTGTAGGGGCCGTTAGCGTTGAAGCAGCAACGCACGCCGCGTGTGTAGGGGCCGTTAGCGTTGAAGCAGCAACGCACGCCGCCGTGTGTAGGGGCCGTTAGCGTTGAAGCAGCAACGCACGCCGCGTGTGTAGGGGCCGTTAGCGTTGAAGCAGCAACGCACGCCCCGTGTGTCGGGGCCGTTAGCGTTGAAGCAGCAGCAACGCACGCCCCGTGTGTAGGGGCCGTTAGCGTTGAAGCAGCAACGCACGCCGCGTGTGTAGGGGCCGTTAGCGTTGGAAGCAGCAACGCACGCCGCGTGTGTAGGGGCCGTTAGCGTTGAAGCAGCAACGCACGCCGCGTGTGTAGGGGCCGTTAGCGTTGAAGCAGCAACGCACGCCGCCGTGTGTAGGGGCCGTTAGCGTTGAAGCAGCAACGCACGCCGCGTGTGTAGGGGCCGTTA